>JANAVB010006596.1:6147687-6695187 GCA_029216955.1 Iris pallida | reverse complement strand
GTTAGTCGATGCTCATGACCAATTATCTTTCTACTTTCAGTATTTTCATTCAGTATTGTACTCCGTGGGTCTGTACCCACCAGACCATTCAGTTGTATTTATTTCAGACTCCATGTTATTTCCAGTTTTATATTTCAGCATTACTTTCTTTGTTCTTGTGGATGAGATTTATATATTACCTTCTACCTGTGTAGTATAGTTACAATAACAGCGTAGTACGCCTAAGTGAGTCCATTAAATTGGGCAGCTCACTCTAGGTCGTATCAGCTGGCCAGGTTATGCTCTAATCTCATATATTTTGGGAGCGGGGCGTGACACTACCCAATTTCGAACAAAACCATTTCTATCGGCGCAACTGATGCGCAACTAGCCTCCAACTAACTCATGCACTACCGTCGAAAATTCTGTAACTTACGAAATATCTACTCGTATCGAGTTTGAGTCTTTCTACCCAAGGTCGACATCCGAGATGCTATACGCATTAGGACAATCGTCGATGACCTTATAGTCTCGTCCTGATCAATCTCAAAGTTACGATCAATCAAGTTGACACCTTCGTATTGTCGTTTCCGAAAATCTCGATATCGTAGGCCTATTCCGTTGTGTGTTCTCATATCGTGCTAACAATTTTTGGCGTATCGATTTTGATAGTTCACATCAATTTTGATAGCAAGAGGGTCGACTTCGAATCCGTTTCAACGTCAACTTAACTCGCATCGCATACATCCAAGTTTGCAACGAACTTTTCCATACGCATCAACTCGTTTTCCGATTCATCGCATCCTGCTATATTTTGATCGCGTAACTGAGTTACCGATTATCCAACATCGAACCCTTAAGTCATACGATCTCGCCCCTAAGTTTCGTGAGTTTTTCAGTCGTACTCAAATGAGTTTCGCCGTAATATAACCAACTATCTCTTAGGCACTATTTATACGCATCAACCAACTCTTCACCGAAGTCGTACATCGTGCGATCCGATTATAATTTGCCTCACATAATATTTCTATCGAGATCGCAAGTCGTACGATTCAATTTTGATTCACATTGATTAACATCTTCATCGAGCTCGCAAGTCGTACAATTCGATTAGCCTCGCCCAACATTTCTATCAAGATCGCAAATCGTACGACTCATTTGTAAGTTCAAGTTTTCCTTTTCCGTCGATCCGATTATTGCTTCAAGGCATAATCGTTCCGTTAGTCTCGATCGTTTGACCGACTTATAATTTTTGTCCGACGTATCATTTATTGAAACGAGTACCCGCCCTATCGTTCCAACCGATTATCGAAGAACACTTGTATCAACATACCGTCATATAAAATTCTAATCGAGTCTCGGTACTCTTTCGTCCGTTGCGGACAAACCTTCCATAATTCTCACAACACGTTGATGCAATTGATCGCACAAGTGGTATATCATATACCACTCGAAATTGAGTCATTCATCGCATATATGGTATGGCATATACCATTCGGAAATTAAGTTATTTCCCTCGTATTATACTCAGTATGAACCAACAATCCCTTCCGACTCACGATTTCCGCAGTGAACGTGCTTGATCACAACCGTAACTTTAATTAAATCAAATCTAATACAACTCGGCCAATGTTTTCATCTACCAACATAAGTTCGGTGAATCGAACGATTCGTGCTATCGATTTATGATTTCAGTTCCTTCCGTTACATCTCGTGCAATAATTTATTCTCGATATCTGTTGCACTCCGTACAACAATTTTACTTTGACATGCATTGTACCACGTGCAACAATTTACTTTCGATATGCATTACATATCGTAAAATGACTTATTTTTGACATTCCTTGCACCTCGTGCAACGATTTATTTTCAACATTTGTTGCACCTCGTGCAATAATTTATTCTCGACTTTCAAAGTCAATGCTCAAATCCGTTGAACACATTCGATATTGACTTATCACTTTTATTGCAACGCACATTCACAATCAACTCGTTGCACTTCCCGCAACGCATTATTTAAGTTTTCACATTGGTGCAACCAATATTCATAACGCTTTGCACTTCATGCATAGTTTTATTTCTCATTCAACATGTTACAATACAACAACAACATCTCAAATCGCATTTCACAATTTGTTGTACTTGCAGCAACTAACATTTCATGGCTCGTTGCATTCAATGCAACAAAATGTTTCACGACTTTCCCCGCAACATCATGTAAATTCGAAGTACTTGCGGTAACGTTACCCGACTTTGTATTAGACTTATTGTACGGAACATCCAGTACGACATCGAGTAGAGTCAAGAGTGATTCGATTGGTGGTGGGTAACTCTTTGGAATTAAAACAAAGCAAACGTCCTGAGGAAATTGAGCATAGAGCTCTAATACCAATCTGTCACACCCCAACCCGAAATCACCCGAATCATCGTCCTCGCAGGAGGCATGATGTCGCACGAGCCTGGAGTTGCGCTCGTGTTAGACAAGATGACAAGTTCTCAAATGGTTATCTTTGATTTGATATTAACAACGAAAGAAAAACGGAGTATACAAAACAATTTTCTTTATTGATATTCGAACTGAGATTACAAAGTCTTTCAATAGCCCAACTAAAATTTGTCATGTTGGCTACAACACTCAGGTTCTCTCTTGTCCACAAAGGATTTCACCGTTCCATATATCATGTCTTCTATATCTCGGCCGCATCTGTAAGCCCACTTCCCAAATTTTTAATTTTTTTAATTGTATTTGTTTATGATTAATTTTATGGTCATTGTGAGTCATGCCAAAGCTTGTAGGTAGGCTATGACCATATTAAGGTCATATGACCTCTAGATAGCCTATATATGTATTATTTAGCTATTTTATACTTTTCTACAATTTTTGGATATTTTTAGGTATTTAATATTTAAGGTTTTATTATTTTAAGGACTTTCAGGATTTACTGTAATGTCATACGGAGGTATTTCCGGACCAAATATTTTTATTTGGGCTCTAAATGGATAAAAATATTTTCTAGAATATTTTAGAAATTTTCTGGATTTTTTTAGAATTTTTGAGAATTTTTATATAATTAAAACATATAGAATTTATATTTTATAGGTTTTTAGAATTTACTGCAAGGTCACACGATGATATTTTGTGTTAAAATATTTTATTTATATTCTAGACACTTAGAAATATTTTCTAGAATTTTCTAGAATTTTTCTGGATTTTTTCTGCAATTTATTTTGATTTATTTGGACTTAAAATAATTTTTAAATAATTTTCTGAAATAAATAAATAAATACCCAGAAATCCACCCAGGGGGGCCCACCTGTCGGCGCCAACTGCTACAGTGACCGCCTCTCTCTCTCATATATATATATTATTATATTCGTCCACCCTAATTAAATTCCAGTAGCCTTTTGTGGGAGAACTCATCTAGGGTTTTCGACTTCCCGAAGCTATTTTCGCCAACTTCGACGTGCTTTTCGCACGCTATTTTTTTTGTTGGATTCATATCGAGGTAAGATTTCTTATTATGTAATTTATTTTTGTAGATATTATTCCTAAATTTTTGGAAAATTCGTAGAGTGTCGGTTATCCGAAACTTGACACGTTTTGGTGTTTTCGAGATTCCGGTAGGACCGGAAATCGAAATCATGAACCGTTTGAAGTTTCGGAAAAGCTAACAAAGATTTATACGACATATATTTTTTCCAAAAATTAATTCATTTATCTAGTATTTTAGTTATTCTGTTGAATTCAGAATTGATCGGTTGATCACCATTTTGGTCACGATTAACCATAACGGCGATATCTTTTGACTAAAGCGTGATTTTGCGGCACAGTTGATTCTAGTGCACTCGTGGCGCTGAAATATACCAAGGTGCTCTTTAAAAATCTAGAGTTCATAGCGTTTGACTAGATAGTCAACGGTATGTCTCGATTTGCGTGCCATGATTTCCAAAATTGGAAAACACGACTTTGATGGCCAAACTTGCATGTTTAGATTATATTCAAATTATTATTAGGTTAAATTAGATTTTTAAGTCAATTATTTCAGAATTAATTATTATTAGATTAGTAACTCAACTAGCCACTATTCCATGAATTTAGGACTAGAACATTAGAACTGATTTATAGCACTATTAAAATATGCTAAAATAGCGACGTATATTAGCGACGGCAGAAAAAGTCGTCGCTGATAATTGCCTATAGCGACTCCTTGTGCTACACGTCGCTGTTCGTCGCTGAGTAGCGACGTTCAGCGACGTAGTATATTTTACGTCGCTGACGGGCGACATTTTGCGACGGACGTCCCTTTTACGTCGTTGTATTGCGACGTTTAGCGACGTATAATTTATACGTCGCTGTCTTATTTCATATAGGGTTTCTGGCCCGATCGAAATCACAAATTTTCACCCAAAATTTTTCTTCCCGCTCTCCCCTCTTCCTCCGGCGACACCCTCCCCTTCTCCCCCCGGCGACCCCGCTCGCCCGCTGACCCCTCCCTCCGGCGACCAGCCTCCCTCCTCCGGCGAAGGAGCCTTCCTCGCCGCCTTCCTCCTCCGACGAAGCCACCCTCCTCTCCGCCTCCATCCTCCGACGAAGCTACCCTCCTCAGGTAAATCCTAACCCTAGCCCTAGCTATCTAGACACAGACACGGACATGAGAACCCTAACCCTAGCTGGGGTGGTCTTTCTGTCGAGGGGGAGAGAGGGATGGGGGTGGGTGCAGGGGGGTGGGGGGGTCTTACTGTCGAGGGGTGGAGGGAGGGGTGGGGGTACCCGGGGGGTACAGGGGTAGGGGGAGGGGGGGCAGGGTTGGGGTGGGTGCAGGGGTAGGGAGAGGGGGAAGGGGGGGAAGGGGAGGGTTGGGGTGGGTACAGGGGTAGGGGAAGGGGGGCAGGGGAGGGTGCAGGGGTGGGTACAGGGGTCTTGCTCTCTAAGGGGACAGGGGAGGGGGGGGTCTTGCTGTCGATGGGGGTAGGGGGGAGGGGGGCAGGGGTGGGTGGGTACAAGGGTAGGGGAGGGGGGCAGGGGTAGGTGGGTGCAGGGGTAGGGGGGAGGGGGACAGAGGACAGGACACAGGACACAGGACACAGACACACACAATACATACATATATACCTATATATATAAATACACATATCTACATATATACATGTATATATATTCTCACACACTTACATACACACACAAATACATATATAAATATATATGTATACAATGTATGTACACCAAGGTTCACGATATCGGTATCGGAATCGATATCGGACTATTCCTATGAGTATTGGTATCGACGATATCGGTAGTATCGGCGGTATCGTATCGGAGTATCGGACTTTGGTATCGGAAAACAAATAATTTTTAATAAATTATTTACATTTAAAAACATATATTTTATACATTTGGTCGTTTTGAAATTATATGAAATAGTAGTCACCCTTACCGATTGGTTTTGCCGAATTGACCGGAACAAAGACCCCCAATGTCGGTATCGGTCAATATTTGGTATCGGTCGGTATCGGATCGGAATATGCCAAACCGTATCGGTATCGGCCGTATCGGATCGGTATCGACCGATACTTTAAACCATGTATATACCATGGTTTTGCCTTTTAGTTGCAGGAATATGAGAGTTATTAGATGTTAAAGTAGGATATTAATTAATTAGTTATGATAGAGAGTTTGAGATAGATAGTTCATGTGAATGTTAGGTAGTAGTGTACAGTTCATGATTAGCATTGTTTAGATATTAGTTTCAGTTAAAGGGTTAGTTTAGATTAGGATATTAGTTTATGTTAGAAGGAACTGCCTGCAACTGCATCGTAGCTGCAGGAATATGAGAGTTATTAGATGTTAAAGTAGGATATTAATTTATTAGTTAGGATAGAGATTTATTAATTATTTTATAAACCGTGATATGTTAAATGCCTGCAGCTGCATCGTAGCTCAGGGATATGACTGAGAGGGTGACATGGTTGTCACATTAAGGGTCTTTGAGGAGGTGACATGTTGTGAAAAGATATATCCTTATAGTTCTCCTACGTAATGTTAAAGAAAATCCGTAGGAGAACTATATATAAGGATATATTTTTTCGCAACATGTCATCTTGTCAAAGACCCTTAATGTACCAACCATGTTACCGCGGTATTGGTATTGGGATACCAATAGCGATAAGGTAAAGGGTACCAATAGCGATAACGTAAAGGGTACCAACTTAAGGTATTGGTATTGGGATACCAATAGCGATAAGGTAAAGGGTACCAATAGCGATAAGGTAAAGCGTACCAACTTAAGGTATTGGTATTGGGATACCAATAACGATAAGGTAAAGGGTACCTTGGTAGGTAATGACTATAAATAGGATATTTGACTTAGATTTGACCTTGTTTGACCAAGGTTGACTATTTTGACTGAAAGTCAAAGTAGAGTCAACATCTGACCTAGATTGGACTAAGAGTTGACAAAGTCAACTGTAGGTCAACCCTTGACCTAGTTTGACCTTGTTTGACTTTGTTTGACTTAGCTTGACTTTGTTTGACTTTGTTTGACTTAGTACAACCTAGTTTGACATAGATTGTATATCATTGTTATTAGTAACTGTCCGCTACTAATGTGTGTCCCAGAATAAGACATAATATACGAATTTGTGCCTGTTGGATAATGTGTGTCCATCTTTACAGAATTATTTCCAAATGGATATGAATTACTACTTGCGAAATCGTTCATGGATGTACAATCGTCGTCCTGATGATATGTGTGGTGTGCGGGATGAATACATAGCGGGAGTAGAGCAGTTCCTGCAGTTTGCTAAGGCGTTCCCTCAGTACATGGACGGCACCAAAATTAAGTGTCCGTATATGAAATGTCATAACGTGAAATATTATCCAGAAGTGGAAGTGACATATTATTTGTACTCGAGGGGTTTCATGCCTAATTACTATTAGTGGACCGCACGCGGAGAACTTGTGTCTTTAGCATCAGAATCGGAGCCTTATGTTGAGCCGTATATGCATGCGGAACCTAATTTTGTTTCAGATAATCATGCATATGACGACGGGTGCGTGAACATGGTTTTCGACGCTGCGGGGCCTAGTTTCGTTCATGATGCAGGTGGTACGGAGCCACGATATGGGAGGAGGTTAGAGATTTTTCAAGTACTATCGAAGATCCTACAGCTGGGTACAAGTGCGATAGATTTGGTAGAGATCATAACTGGACAAAGAGGAGCATATTCTGGGATCTGCCATACTGGAGTACCAATCTGATCAGACATAATCTTGATGTCATGCATATTGAGAAGAATGTGTTTGATAAATAATTAATACTGTGATGGACGTAAAGGAAAAAACGAAAGATAATCCCAAGGCCAGGTTGGACTTAGAAGAAATATGCAAACGCCCGGCGTTGCATTTGATAAAGTAGAATGGAAAACAGTTCCTGCCGAAGTCAATTTTCTCGCTGGACATGGAGGATAAAGTGAGACTTTGTCGGTGGATCCAGGGCCTAAAATTTCAAGACGGATATGTGTCAAATCTGAGAAGATGTGTCGATCCGAAGGAAAACAAATTGACGGGTATAAAGAGCCACAACTGTCACGTATTCATGGAGAGGTTAATTCCGATTGCATTTCGGGAATTCTTATCGCAGACAGATTAGGATCCATTGACGGAGCTTAGCATATTCTTCAGGGATCTTTGATCTAAGAAATTGCTCATTGATCGTCTAGAAAAGCAAGAGAAGGACATTGCGGTAACACTATGCAAGCTAGAGAGGGTGTTTCCTCCTGGATTCTTCAACTCTATGGAGCATTTGCCGAATCATCTATCCTATGAGGCACGTGTTGGTAGACCCGTCGAATATCGATGGATGTACCCGTTCGAGCGACATTTGAATCACCTAAAAAGAAAGGTAAAAAATAAGACACGGGTCGAGGGTTCTATTTGTGAAGCCTATGTTCTCGAGGAGATTACAAACTTTTGTTCGATGTATTTCAAGCCTCATGTTGCAACTAATAGAACGAGAGCTTCCAGAAACGACGACGGAGATCATGAAAGTAATGATACAATACTGAAGGTATTCAATGCTCCAGGAAAGCCATCGGATAAAATGAAGAAGAGATATCTGAACGATGATGAGCTAAGGGCTGCTCAGGTGTATGTATTACTCAACTGCGACGAGAAGAAAGTAGAGAAACTGGAGGGGTAAGTAATTAATACGTCTATATTATTTTAATAGTGTTGATTATTATACTATTACATTAATTGCACGATGTTGTTTTCAGCATATTTAATGATGATGTGAGGTCAGGTAGGCCACACATAACAGAAGAAGAACTAGAACAAGAAATGAGGCATTATTTTCCATCATGGTTGAGTGCATATGTAAGACTTGAGAACTCTGTAATTACCTTTCTGTATATGCACTTGATTGAGAATGAGCTTAATTGCTTCTTTCGTGGTATTTAGGTCGATCGTCCATACACAAGACTTGAGAATGAGTCTATTAGAACGCTAGCCAAGGGACCAATTTATGCTACAAAAATATGGCCAAGCTACTGTGTTAATGGGTTTAGGTTCAAGTCAACAACTTGCCCGATCAGAGACAACTTTGTGGATCTCGACTCCACCAAAAACAGCTGTTTGTGTATCAGATCTTCGAACTACAAAGATGTTGATGCGGGCAGCGATTTCTATGGCGTGCTACGGGAGATCGTGGAGCTGACATATAGTTATGGAATAGAGCCTGCTAAGATTGTGTTATTCAGGTGTGATTGGTTCGATCCGATTGAAGGTCAAGGTTGGAAAGTTGACAAGCACGGTCTTGTTGATATAAACTATCGGCGTCGATATCAAGCCTATGAACCATTTGTCCTATCAAGTCAGGCTCAGCCCGTGTACTTCACAAGTTATCCTAAACGGGGAACAACAAGGTCGGACTGGTGGACAGTATGCAAGACCAAAGCTAGAAATACCTTTGAGGCTGACGATATAGCTTATCAAGAGGATGAACTACCTCTTGTAACAAATATTATAGAAGTGGACACGACGAAAGTTCCTCATTACACATCTAATTGTGTAGAAGAAGTAGAATTATCTGAAGAGGAAGATGCAGATAAAAGTGAAGATGTAGAGGAGGAAGAAGAAGAAGAAGTAGATGAGCTAAACGAACTAGATGAATTTTCAGAAGAGGATTAAATCTGTACGTTTGTTTTATCATCATATTTGACACTTTAGTGACACTTCTATCATATAAATCTGTGATACTTCAGTGACACTTTATTGACACTTTTATCTGTGACTATGATATTTTTCAAAAATCTGTGATGTCTATCATATAAATATGTTTTTTTGTTTTATTGTCATATGTTATTATCAGGTATGACTAGACCAAGAGGACGACGCAGAGGATTTTATATTAGGCAGTCCCGTCAGCCTTGGGCTGGGGATGGAGATTCCATACCCTCATCCTCATCTCCGAGTATGCCATTGTACCATTCTGTTCCCGGTCCATTACTGGGATAGGGCAGTTCCAGCAGGTTGGCGACTCCTCCCTCGTCGTCTAGCCTTCCTGATCCCGCGTCCAGCATCCCTGATCCCCCGTCCAGCATTCCTCCTGTCGACGGCTCTATGGAGGGAGCCCACGCCGAGCATATGGAGGACGGCGATCAGACTGATCATGTCCAGGCAAGAGGTGAGAGCGACCCTCCATGCGCTCCCCCGGACGAGACGCGTATGGAGATTTGGACGAACGGGCCTATGAAGTAAGTTAATTAGTTAATATATATTTCTCAAATAATTATATGTACATATATATTCATGAGAATTATTATTGTATAGGTATCGGCCTTCTGCAGTACAGAGGCAGCTGGAGGTATTTCTGAGGTAGAACTATGGTGGGCCTTGGATTAACTACTCAGATGCTCCTGCAGATAGAAAGGCCTTTCGGTTCGCCCACTTCAAGGTAAAAAAATTTGTTTATTTTTAAATTTTAATAATCATTTGTGTATATTATACAACTTTTGTATTTTGCTTCTTATAGAGGACCTATTTCTATCCACCACACCGGGCGGCGAGGATCGAGGGCCAATTTTCTGCCGTCCAGCCAAGCTCATCCGTGATGCGATCCACGACCAGAAGTGTCGTGATCGCTCCGGAGAGCCGATCCATGGTTGGATCACGCCAGAGCAGTGGGCTGCGATGAAGGCTAGATTCAGCGAGCCCAAGTACCAGGAGCGGTCTGACAATGCCAAGGTGGCACGGTCGAGCGCCGGTAAGTGGTGTGGTGGCTCCATTCCGATAATGGAGCATTTTTGTCGTCTGGTACGTTTTCTATGACGGACATTAATTTATATATAGTTCGATAGAATGTTTAATACTAATAATAGATAATATATTTTAACAGGTAAAAAAGGGTGAGGACCCGAACATGGTGACCGTCTTCCTGGTCATCCATCGGAGGGCTGGGGAGTTCATTGACGAGAGGGCGACGCAGGCATATGTACGTTCTATTCTTTATATTAATTTATTATAATTTAGAAAACAGGAAAATAGATATCAATATAGACTTTAGCAAACACTTACACGTTAGCAAACATTATTCTAGGCCGAGTTTGTTCGGCTACATGAGGAGGCGGCTGCTGCTGCTAGTGCACCAGCAGAGGGAGGGGCTGGTAGTTCCTCCCAGCCGCCTACGGCTCTATCGCCGAACGAGCTCTGGATGACCGCCGTTGGCGGTCTTCAGAAGGGTATGTACTACGGTACGGGATCCTACGGCGCGTATTTGGATTCGGAGTCATCCCGGGCCCCCTCTGTCATGCGCAGTCTTCGGCTTCGCAGGCGTCGTCACGAGCTGAGGATGTTTGTCGTCAGATCGAGGAGCTGCGGCGCGAGTTGCAGCAGCAGATTTCTGATGCATTCGAGCGACGATCCGACCCTCCGATCGTCACCGGACGATTTGATGCGGTCGAGCACAGTATACAGGAGCTGATGAGTCTGCATCAGGCTACAGCTGCCAGCTTGCACACGCTCACCGAGTTTACGCAGCACACTGAGCGTAGACAGGTCGAGCTAGAGGGATCACAGAGGAGCATGTCTGCCTCACTCACTCAGGTTTTGGCTTCGCTTGAGGCGAGTACTGAGAGGGTGGTGAGTACCCTTGCTGTTTATGGTGAGCGACTGCGAGAGCTGGAGCAGATACGTCCTCCCGGTCCATCGACGACGCCGACTCCAGACATTGCACTACCTCCTACTGCCCCTACGGTGTAACTCACCCAGGAGCAGTATGACTACATTCTATCCCAGTTGCGCGGTAGGGGTCCGCAGTAATTTTATTGATTTTTTTATGACTTGTATGTATTGGCCCTATGGGCAAATTGTTTATTGGTACACTTTTGTTTATACACTTGGTGGAAGACTTTTTATCATCTTCCATTTTTATTTGACTCTATTGGATGTTTGTGAGGATGTGTGTCTGTGATATTTACTTTGCACTGCCTCTTATTTTTATTGTGATATTTACTTTGTGATATCTGCGACGGGGATGACAAATATACCTACGCTGGGTTATAAGCGATGATCTGATATACAAAGGAGGTGCTGCCAAAATTTAAAAAAAATATAATATGTATTTTTGTGATGATGTGTGTTTGTGTTTACAGTGAATGTGAAATGCAGTGTTCGGAACCATCGATAGTTTCGATTACTGTTGTATGTTTTATCTTGGATAGAAAGAGCAACAGTTCAGGGTGTACTTCTGAGAGCTTCATTTTCACGTCTAGGTTCCCGAGAAGGTGAAGGACGTGAAGATGAAGCTCTGAGAAGTGCACCCTGCACTGTTGCTCTTTCTATCCAAGATAAAACATAGAACAGTAAGCAAAACCGTCGATAGTTCGAACACTGCACTTCACACACACTGTAAACACAGACACACAGCATAACAAAATACCAATTATATTTTTAAATTTTTTTTTAATATCTGCGACGTATAGCGACGTTCTGTGACGTACAGCGACGGAAAGTACACGTCGCTATACGTCGCTAAATAGTGACGTAACGTCGCTAGAAGTCGCTAAACTGCTGACGTGGGATATGACAACCTGAGAGCCGACGTCGCTAAATTTGTCTCTAGGCGTCGCTAAAGTGCACACGTGGCTGCCATGCCACCGTGTCGCAAAGTGGTCGCTCTACGTCGCTATTTTGGAGACGTAACCTTACGTCGCTATCTGTCGCGCATTTGGCGACGTCTAGCGACACGAAAGGTGACGTCGCAACTAGCGACGTTCTGCGACGAAATTGTCATCTGCGACATGCCTATACGCGACATCCAATTTTCGTCGCTAAATACGTCGCAAATAGCTTTTAGCGACAGATTTTTCTTATTTAGCGACGTCTTCTGACGTCGCTAAAAGGGGTTATTTTTGTAGTGTAGTTTTCGTGCACGGTTCATGGTACGATATGTGTTATAGGTTGACAGCTCCTAGATCGGCATCCTCTCATCCTCGACTTGTGACTACGGTTTGTGCAAGGACCCCAGAGAAAATACTTTGCCTCCATCTATAGTTTAATTTCATGTTTATAGTTTTCATGTTATTATTGTATTATCATAGATACTCTATATTTGTTATAGATTTTATATGATTCATTAGCTTTCTAGTTGACTTGATTTATCTAGATTCTATATACCGTGTTCACCAGTATATGGTCTTGTTTGACTTGACAGTGTAGTTATACTGGACTTGACTGTGTCTTGACTGAGTCGTGTCTTGGAATAAGTACGTGTAGTTGAACTGCTATTTCCCTGTATTGTTTTGTTCTCAACCAGAGAGTCCACACTCGGGACGAGGGTTGATCCGTTGCACAAGAGAGTCCACACTCGGGACGAGGGTCACTACCAGAATAAGTCATTTTAGCGACGCCTAAAGACGTCGCTAAAACGCCTAAAGACGTCGCTAAACCAGTTTAGCGATATATTTAGCGACGTCTTCCTTTTGTCGCGGAAACCTTAGTCGGTGTTTGGAAAGACGTCGCTGATCGTCGCCAACACCGACGTTTACCGACGCAAGAATACGTCGGTAATATACCGACGTTTACCGTCGTTTCATCGATGAAATAGCGACGTTTATGATGTCGCTAGGTATTCCCTGGGAAAATTATCGACGTTTTTTATGTCGCTATGCGTCGGTATATAGTACCGACTTTTTGTGATGTCGCTATACGTCGGTATATCCTGGGAAAATAAGGTGAAATCCTGGGATATTTACCGACGTATAGAGACGTTTACCGACGCATACCGACGAAACAGACATCGCTATACGTCGGTAGCCTAGCAATATATGCCAGTTTAGCGACGTCTACCGACGCAAAGTGCCGTTGGAAAGCGTCGGTAAACGTCGGTAGACGTCGCTAAATTTGAAAAAAAAATTAAAAAAATTACAGTATGCGGTTTTCTCCACAGAATTATTTTCTTCCTGCAGTTTAATCTGAAACACAATATATGCAACCAACAGAATCATTTTCTCCACAAAATTATGGGTCTACACAACCAATTACCAATGTATCTATGCAACCAACAAACAAGTGTCACAAACAAATAAGTGTCACAAACAAATACAAAAAAAACAAGTACTCAAACACTCAATACAAACAGTCCTAACTCGGACTACTGGGAATCTAGAGCAGGAGGGGGCGCACCGCGACGAAAGGCTAAGAAAAGCTCATAGTCCTCCTGTAAAATCGATACCGATGAAGGAGGTAGTGACGTCGGTGGAGTCGGTGTCGATGAAGAAGGCAGTGGCACCGGCAGAGTCGACGACGATGAAGGCGCACCCGAAGGACGATAACGCTCCAACGTTGCAAGTCGCTGGTGGTATGAATCCATGGTAGATAACATTCTATCACTACTATCAGCCACCGAATCCTGCACCAATCTCAGCCTCTCGTCCATGGTCATCTGTGATGCCTGCAGATCCAATACGCTGCGCTCCGTCGATGCTCTAAGATCGGTGATGCTCCGTTCTATCCGCTCAGTCACATGCTGGAGCTCCATAATGCTGCGGTCGAGCGCATCCAATCGTGCTATAAGCGCAGGCTCATCCGACTGGTGCTGAGACTGGTCCTGAATCCGTCGTAGCAGCTCGTCCCGGAGACCGATACTAATCCGATACGGTCAAAGTGTCGTATCCGATAGACCGATACTAATCCGATACGGTCGATATTAAGTACATACGGTCGAGGTATAATTGTACTTATAGGAGTACACGACACTAAGTACATACGGCCGATACTAATCCGATACGGTCGATACTAATCCGATACCGATTCTGATACTCATCCCAACTGTCCAATATCGACCCTTTGGGTCTACAAGAGTTACTTCACCCAGTTTGTCAAAAAAGGTAAAACTTTTTAAATTAATATCCAATATCGATCCTTTGGCCTGTTCTTGAGCAGTATCCTAACTCAAACTATCTATCCTAACTAATAAATTAATATCCAACTTTAACATCTACTAACTCTCATATTCCTTCTAACATAAACTAATATCCTAATCTAAACTAACCCTTTAACTGAAACTAATATCTAAACAATGCTAATCATGAACTAACACCCTAACCTGGAAGTCCACACTGCTCAAGCACAGGCCAAAGGCCAAGTTATAAGGCAAAATGCAGGCAACTGCCAGTAGCTACAAGGCAAAACCAAATATTGACGGTATATATACCGTCAACATTTAAAAAGTTTACTTGTCTTGACAAAATGAGTGAAATAACTCTTATAGACCGAAAGGATACTCTATACACTCTATGTAATACGATATACCAATCATACCTACACTTCTAGGATACTCTATACACTGTAGTAATGAATTGCCCTTACTAATGATGCTCTTAGGTAACATATTTAACAGATGAGATTTTTATGTTGCACTTACGCATTTGTAGCTATAAACTGCTTGAGCAACAACATATAGGTATGAGAATCGGTATCGAACTATTCCTATGAGTATTGGTATCGGCGATATCGGTAGTAGACTTACTAGCTAGGGTTTTGGTCAAACTCTAGTCCACAAGTTCAATTAGCCTATTGGGTTCATTTCTAGGTAATCCTATAGATATCTCAGGGTATAGGCTGAGGTACACTAGGTCAAGCACATATATATACCATATATATACAATAACATATATATATATATATATATATATATATATATATATATATATATATATATATATATATATATATATATATATATATATACACACACACACATATCCTCTCATAAATATAGTATAACTCATATCCCAACATACCCTCTCATATATGCAAGCCTACTTATATACATAACTCAACTGAACCTATCTCAGAAAACTAAACCAAGGCAAACATCCATATGTATCAATGCATATGCTAACCCACACATAACATGAAATCTGAACTCACTGCACTTAGACAACACACGCATGAGAAAATACCTACATATACATCATCCTATATATGACAGTAAACAATACCTATATACTATATATATGAAACTGTAAACCCAAACTTATCCCAAACTGGTATGTAAACCCACAAACTGAACCGAACTACAACCCAAGCTAACTCAGAGACTCACAAACTCAACTTGGGAATCAAACTCAAAAGCAAACCCTAACTCAGAACTCACCCAAACTCCCAAACAACATACAACATTCAATTATATAGCCTATTTATATAAATACATACATATACATATATATGTTTAATATCACCAATACAGAAATAATGTAAGAATCGTATCAGTCATGATCAGGACTAACATTTAGGTTAGGATTTACCTAGTCGGAGCCGGAGGAGCGGGTCGTCGAGGGGCAGGGGGTCGCCGGTGGGAAGCTGGAGATGAGGGTGAGCGGGGTCGCCGGTGGGAGCAGGGTCGCCGAACGGGGTCGCGGAGGGTCGGGGGCCGAGGGGGGAGGGTCACCGAGGGGGGAGGGGGTCGCCGGAGGCCGAGGGGAAGGGTCGCCGAGGGAGAGCGCGCTTTAATTTGGAAAAATTTTGATCGAAAAATAATGGGGGGAATGAAAACTGAAAGCCCTATATTTTTAATTTAGCGACGTCACACCTATACGTCGGTAAACGTCGCTAATATTAGTAAAATTAGCAATGTTACAGTAGTTACGTCGGTAAACGTCGCTAATATTATTGATATTAGCGACGTTCGCCGACTTATCCGTGACGTATGTTTTCTTATACACAAAAAAGTCGCAAAACGTCGCTGATCATCGGTAATAGTGACGGATTGCGACGTTTATAGAATACGTCGCTAATTCCTTAAACGTTAGCGATATTTTAATAAAATGTCGCTAATTGCGTCGCTAATATGACTTATTCTTGTAGTGGGTGTTTGTTTCCTTGGCACCAGAGAGTCCACTCGGGACGAGAGTGTTTGTCTTGATCTGTTTACATCAGCGAGTCCACTCGGGACGAGGATGTTGACTTGTACTTACACCAGAGAGTCCACACTCGGAATGAGGGTGCCTTGCCGTGAACTAACCTGCGAGTCCACTCGAGGAGAGGGTTAGTGATTAGTACTAACCTGCGAGTCCACTCGGGACGAGGGTTAGTGATTAGTTTAAACCTGCTAGTCCACTCGGGACGAGGGTTTGGTATTCCATTGATCTCGTATTTACTTGTTCATCCAGCAGTTCAGTTACGAGTAGTTGTTCTTGTATTCTAGTTCATAGTCACCTGTCAGTAGTCACTTGTCGTTAGTCACTTGTTAGCAGTTTGGTCGTAGTCTCTTGTCATGTTAGTGTCGTTCCTTGTTTATATCTTGTTCATATTATTATGCATGATTAAACTGCTAGATAGGCATATTTTTATGTATCTTGCTATGTTCCCTGAGGATCTGATGATCTCTTCAGGTTAGTGATTGCGTGGAGTTAGTTAGCAGTTCTGGATGGCGGATGATTATGACCCTTGTGGGTTTGAGATGATTACAATATTGCCTGTGAGATACATGTATTTTTTTGTGATATTTTTTTATTATCCTCTCGTGCTTTATATTCCATACCATGATATATTCTGCTTATTTCATAGACTCATATCATTCTTGGAGTCTAATCGGACAATATGCTAATGGACTGCAGACCATGACCCATAATTGTTCTTTCATGTTTCATATTCTTATCGTGGATTGAGATATAGATTGCATTACCATGATTTGGCAGTATACCATAGCCTTGACAACGCTTACGTATTTAAGTCGGGCTGGAGTCCATTTGATACGTAGCTGGCTTGCTCACGAGATCACATCCGAAAAGCGGGTACGGATCGTAACAGCATTAATCTTGTTGCAAGTCCGAGCGTCAATGCGATCGCACGCTTCAAACGCTACGGCATTCCATGCCTCTACGTGATCAAGCGAAGCTTTGCCGCGAGCAATCCATTCCCTACACCATGTATGGAAGCTGGTGGGGGATCAATACGTTCGTCCTCGCATGTACTGACGAAAAGACTAACTTTTTAAACCAACATTTTAGTATTTATGTTCAATCATGCAACTTAGCTTATGATCTTGCTATATTCTCCTTAGGGTCAATTTCATGGCATATTCGAAAACGGTAAAGCATGTTATCCTGGCAAGCAACTTATTCGAATTGAATAGGCAAGCATGCAAGCAATCTTGTGTTTGTTTCGTGGAGCGACTTCTTACCAGCATAGACGCACTCGCCCTTGCACTGATGCAAGGAGAATACGTCCCATTTCTTTCATGTCATGTTATAAGTGCTCTCTAAGCAGGATCTATGTGCGCAGTATACATATGTGCCTGCACTTTCAACCCATCGTTCCTTAACTATATGGAGGTCATTGGCGTATCCGCGCCTGATTGGACTAAAGGTGTTTCTCTTTTCTTTTCTGTTCCTTTCTTTCTTTTCTTTCTCGAATTTGGGTAGCCCGGTATTTCACGGGTTGGGTTGCTATCCCAAACAACCGAAACATACCGCGTGCATACCATCATTTGTGGCTTTTCACATTTATAACCGGTGGCTAGTCGTTTTATAGATGAGCACCCTTCAAAGATTATATCCCTCCTAGGCCGAACGGTCCTGGTACCCCGGCGCAGTCCGTTTGGAGGGAACATTCCGTGCACGAAAGATTATCAAAATTATCTCAAGTCCATTCGACCATGCAACGTCCTATTATTCAAACAACCAAACATAGTCTTGAGTCCGAGATTCATACTTTATCATCTTGTATCTCTTTTCTTAACTTTCTATGTTCTTACATTTCATACTTTGTTTCAATGTTCAATGGCATCATGTCTTAACTCAATATTCGTCAACCGAACGACCTGAAGGTCCCGAACACCTTTCGAGGCATCATGTCATATCCGACAGTTCCGTCACATTCATGCCACAACTGTATTCTATCGCAACGAAGCCATCTTTTATGATCTCGTGCACGTAGGCACGTTTCGACACATTTATCATCTTTTCCCTTGCGTCGTGCACTTGGTGCACGCATCGAAGCCGTATTTTCATATTCTATGACTTAGTGTTCAATGTTCGTGGCTTGCACGCTAGAGCGCTCGCCTATTGTCTTTCAATGTGCTAGCCTTTCTAACTCGTACGCGAAGGCATGGAATGACTCATGCACGAAGGTACTCGCCAAATAAAGTTATCCCATGTTCTTGCGGCTTGCGCATCGAGGCGCTCGCCTTAGCGATATCCAATGTTCCATAGCGACTCGTGCATTTGATGCGCGTTTCATTTCAATTATTCTAACTAGTGTTCGACACACACTATGATTTATCTTCTGATCGGACCACGTCCGTGGCATCGATAGGTCAACTTAGCATACAATGATATATTCTGACTTAGGCATGAATGAGTAAAAAGAAGAGTCAATCCTCCCACCTTAAGCCGATACGCCTTGTTGTTTGCCGAGCCGATGCGGCTCGATTTTATATCTTTGTTGAACGGCCAAATCTTCTGACTTAGCCATTCGGACACTTCTTATTTTATTGAACTACTCGATCTATTTCGGCCTACCATGCCCAAGTCCCAGCCCGTTGCGAGGCAGAGATTTGGGTTTTACGGACCCGTTGCGAATGAGGCAAAATGTCGACATCTAATATTTCAGCGTAAATGGATAGCCTGCACATGAAACCAACTAAAATCAATACTTGCATCGATTCGGACTTGCGCCTTGGTCGATTCGATTTCTTAGAATCTTCGAGCCGTCTCAACGCACTTATCCTTTGGGGGCAATGCAGCGCTTCGCATCGATTCAACTCGATACATTTCTTTTGGGACAATGCAACTCTTCGCATCGACTTAGTTCGATACATTGCTCGGGACAACGTAACTCTCATATCGATTCGTATCGATACATTTCATTCGGTCAATACGATTCTTTGAGTCAATGCCTCAGCGTAATGCACCGTACGGAGCGGGGCATTATAACCCCCACCACCAGCTCCTCTTGTACCGCCCCTCCCTCCGTCGCCTCCGCTCCATCCTCGCCCACGCCGTCGTCGTCGGCCTCTTCCGCAACCCCTTTGTCGCAAGCAGCCTCCTCCGCCGCGCCGCCGACCCTTCCTTCGCCGCCACCCTCTTCTTCGCCATGACCAACCCCTACCCCTTCTCCTTCAATACCGCCATCGCCATCTCCGCCGACCCACTCTCCATCTACTCCCAAATGCTCCGCCGCCGCGTCGCTCCCGATTCCCACACCTTCTCTTCCTTGCTCAACACCACCACCGTCACCGTCGCCACCAGGTCGCTTCACGCACATGCCCTCCTACTCGGATTCCGGCCCGACCCCTTCGTGTAGACCGTCCTGCTCACCGCCTACTCCCGACGCGGCTCCGTCGACCACACCCTGCGGGTGTTTGACATTGTGCCGCACAGGGACGTCGTCTCCTGGACCGCCGCCGTCTCGGGCCTCGCCGCCCTCGGACGCCCCGCGACGGTCCTGCATATTTTTGCCTCCATGGGGCCCGATGCAGCCCCGAACGCCACCACCGTAGTCTTTGTCGTGTCCGCCTCCGTCGGGCTCGGGTCCCTGGCGCTGGCCCGGTGCCTGCACGCCTACGTCGAGAAGGCCGGGTTCGGAGGCCGCGTCTCTGTCCGGAACTCCCTGGCGCTGGCCCGGTGCCTGCACGCCTACGTCGAGAAGGCCGAGTTCGTGTCCGTGCCATTATGGCACGGGTTATCCACTAGTATATATATAATGGGGCTTCAAAATGACTCAAAAGTGAGCCGCCTAGCCGTATGTATATCATGGTCCATTTTATTTTAAAAATAAATTTAATTATATAAAAACTTGTTGAATTTTTTTTAAAATATGTTATATATATTCAACATGGGGGATCAAACTAGAATACCTCCCACCTTAACCACACGAGTTAGAAGAGAGATTTGATTATAATTGGATAATATTATTATTATACGTGTAAAAACGTACATTTACTAGTATATATATATATATATATATATATATATATATATATATATATATATATATATATATATATATATATATATATAGCTTGGAAACGATTTTAAAAATTAGTCGTCCAAGCCGTGTATGTCATCAATTGTTAACATAAAAATTTGAAGAAAAAACCTATAACATGTGTTTTCTTCTCAGATAGTTGAGGAAAATATTAAAAACCACCATAACGAATAAGAAACCATAAAATACATTTTAAATTATATTTAAACTAACTACATATGGTATTATCTAATTAAATCAATATTCAAAATTTAAAAAAATATTTATAACAAATTATAGTTAAAATATATCTAAGTTATATTTAAAATATTCTAATATAATTTAACATTCTATCTATTTTTATAATAATATTATAGTTTTTACACGTGCAACGAACGGAATATGACTGGTATATATAATTCGAGGGCGTTCGTTCGGACCAGGTAGCTAGGTCTTGTTGTATATCGTAGTCCCTTCTACTTATATTTTTAAAGATAGAAAAGTGTTTTCAAGTTTTGAACAATTTATAAAAATGTAATGCTATTCGTATCTCTAAAATGTTCCTCCAAACTATCAATCCTGTTATGACAGCTGATGTGACAGCTGACATGTCAGTTGGCATGACAATTTCTAAAAAAATAATTATCCATTTTTTAGTATTAATGTTAACATTAATATTAATATTAATTTAAATAGTGTTATTATTAATATTATTGTTAATTTTAATGTTAGTGGGAATGTTAATATTAATGTTAATTTTAACCTTCAATTTCAATATCAGTATCAATTTTAATTTTGATTTAGTTTTAATTTTAATTTTAAAATTTATTTTGTCAACTGTCATATCAGACGACACGTAAGCTGTCATATAAGGAAAAATACCATGAAACGATATTTGGAGGGACAAATAATATTTTTCTTATAAAAATTAAAATAAGAGTGAATTTTGTTGTCAAGAGCTGTGTCTGCTGTCATTTTTAGAAAAGTAGTCTCCAATTTTTTTTTTGATAACAACGTATTAATTTTTTCTAAAAACTAGTTCAGTTAAAAACAGAAATGTTGCTTTTAAAAGCTGCATTTTGAAAAGCAGCAGCCAGTCATAAGCGGCTATAAACAATGTACTCTCAACTCGGCATATAGAGAGGACTTGTGTTGATCCAAAACAACCGAACAATTCCGGCATAGAGTACTGGCAGCACTTTTAATCAGCAAGTTTCCAATTAATGTCCACGACAATGGCCACCAACAAATGTGACGGGAGCATGCCACGTCAGCATTCGCGAATGACGTCACCTGTGACACTTGTGCATGACCATTGAGGGCCATGTCCGCATAGAGCAGGAGAGGACGTAGTTGACGGAACGGAGTTAGGTCGCCGTGACGGCGCAGGGACGGAGTATGCCACGTTGGATGCCGCGTCATTGGTCTACGTGGCCGGTATTCCGTGTCAGGAGCTCGTGGACCGGTACAGGAGTGTGTCGGAACGATGCCGCCCGTGATCCACACGTTCTGACAGTGGTCCTTCACCACCTTCGACTGCTCCAAAAGTAAACCTTCGGAAGTGGGCTCCACTGACCAAACTGCCCCCATGCTAATGACACTATTGCCCTTAAACATCAAATAATCCATTTAATTCATCTTTCTTAATTTGAAATGTACATACAATATATGATCGTTCATCTTTGCAACATTTGTTCTCTACTAAAATAATATAGATATATAATATTTGATTATAAGATAAGAGTTTAAAATTGAGATAATTAATTTAGACCCTAAAGTTTATATCAGCTTAGAGTTTAGATCATGACATCTATTTAGAGTACTTGGACCATGTATTTTTTTGATATACTATACATTCTAAAAAAAAAAAAATTAAATTCAGGGTTCAAACTTTCTAAATGAACATGACTTAAACTCTAAGTTGGTATAAACTTTAGGGTCTATACTCTAATTAATTCTTTAAAATTATATATAGTAACATGTATTGCAATATCATTCTTCTTTAATGTCGGTTGATATGATTCTCTACTATTATCGACAATATTTTGTTATCCTGATAAGAACGACAAAAAGGTAAAACTATTATTTTTGTAATGACCATTTTGAACTCTTCAATGTTGAATTAGAATAAGAGATAATAAGACACAAGTGACAGTCAATAACAAATATAAAGATATTATAACCAAATATTTAATATTCGCTCATGACAAATTAACTATAGATCTTCTCGTCATATTAGAGACAACAAGAAAATAAGAGAATAAAAATTGAACTTTTATCGATCGACATAAGACAAATTGGTACAATTTTAGTATGCACGTATATAGCTAGAATTTAAAGTTGAAATATATTCAATAATGAAACAATATTTGAATGAAATGCGGTGAAGAAAAAAATATATTAAAATTTAAGCATAAAGTCAAAACGGACACCTAGCCTTCAATTATAATAAGAAAACTTGCATAAAATTTTACAGAACGGATGATAACAAAAAGAAAAATCCTACTATGTTAGTAGTTATCCAAAAACATAAATTTGGAGAAGGCATTTCTTTAATGTTAGCTGATCTCGCTACGTACTATCGTCGACATTATTTTATAGTCGTAATAAACATGTCGCAAAAAGTGAAGAAGAGAGCTTCTGTCAATTGGGGACTGCAGGGTAGGCCTACAGTCACTGCAGGGTAGTCCCCAATTGACAGAAACTCCCTTCGGGTGGAGGAGGAGGGGGGGGGGGGGGGGGGGGGGGGGGGGGGTGGGGGGACGAACGGGGAAGGGGGGATGTCGGGTGGAGGGGGGGGGGGGGGACGAACGGGGAAGGGGGGACTGTCGGGTTGAGGAGGGGGAGGCGCGAATGGGGAAGGGGGGATGTCGGGTGGAGGAGAGGGGAACGAACGGGGAAGAAAATTTTATGGACGAACGGGAGGAAAAGAGTTTGGGTTTTGGGTTTTGGGATTTTTGTTTTTTTATTTTTTCTTCTGTGGTAGCTCTTAGTAAAATTAAGAGTATATGATGGTTGCTCTTAGTAGATTGGTGGCCCTTAGTAAAAAGGGGATACCTTTAACATTTGCCCTAAAGAATACCCTAAACATGGGTACAATAGTCACTCCAACTCCACATTTCTATCCAAAAGGGCAAAACTGTCCACATCCCCACCAAGAACTACCTTATATATTCCCTCCCTCCCACTACCCAACCTTCTCATCCCATCCCTCTCTCAAGCCGCAGTTGAGCATATAGAAAATGTCGACCGCGAAAGAGAAGCCAACGCCGACGACGGCGATCAAGGAAGAAGCGGCCGCCGCGGAGGAGCACGAGCCGTTCCCGATAGAGGAGGTGGCGCTGGTGGTCCCGGAGACCGACGACCCGTCCCTCCCCGTGCTGACATTCCGCGCGTGGGTGCTCGGCATCGCCTCGTGCGTGGTCCTCATCTTCCTCAACACGTTCTTCACGTTCCGCACGCAGCCGCTGACGATATCCGCCATCCTCATGCAGATCGCCGCGCTGCCCGCGGGGCGGTTCCTGGCCTCGGCCCTCCCGGAGAGGGAGGTGAGGGTGCTCGGCCGCGGGTTCAGCCTGAACCCGGGGCCGTTCAACATGAAGGAGCACGTCATCGTCACCATCTTCGCCAACTGCGGGGTGTCCTTCGGAGGAGGGGACGCCTACTCCATCGGCGCGATAACGGTCATGAAGGCCTACTACAAGCAGGGGATCGGCTTCCTCTGTGCCCTCATCATTGTGCTCACTACTCAGGTTCGCTTCCCTTCTCTCTCTTTTTTCCGGAAAGCTAATTTGCCCGCAGGCAGGCTGGCCTAGCCTGTCAGCCACGTGGCCGCACCATTGCCCCCAGGTCCCTGTCGATTGACCTGCCAATGAGACTGCAACACGTGTTGCACGTGGCGGGAGGGCGGGCCCGCAAACGGAAAAAGTAGCAGCTTTTTTTTTTTTATCCGAAGTAGTCACTGTTAGGATCATGTTTTCTCTGAAAATTACTGTGGTTGGTCAGTTGGTGCTTCTGATATCACACCCATAGTCACAGCGTGCTTCTGAAATCACATTCAATCAAAGTATATTTTTGAAACGAAAATGCTTTGTTGTCTGCGGGTTTGGCCTCTCCTGCTATCTTCGGAACCCATCTGCCCCCTCTCCAATTAGAAGGCGATACGTGGCTCGTA
The DNA here is from genome assembly GCA_029216955.1 of Iris pallida. Lineage (NCBI taxonomy): Eukaryota > Viridiplantae > Streptophyta > Magnoliopsida > Asparagales > Iridaceae > Iris > Iris pallida. Next base: position 6,670,564 of record JANAVB010006596.1, on the reverse strand, counting down.
GGTCAGGACTGTGGTCCAAGTCCGCGGTCAACGTAACACCGCCCTTTTTGAAATCATTTTTACTCTTATTTCTTACTTATTATAGTAAGTGAATTATTATGGGAAAAGAAGGATTTTTTTTTTATTGACCGGTGTAAGCGCTCAGGATTTTTAGCCCAATGTCCGCCGTCATTTATTAAATGGAAGGAACAATAAATTCCGGTTTCCGACTCAAACCGGGCTAGATTGGAGCAGATACCTCCCACGTTAACCACTTGTGCTACAGGTGATTGGCGGAAAAAGAAAGATTTAGCTCATGATAAGATAATATAATGCTTTAACTTTTATAATATTTTAGCTTGTTAGGAGAAACTATTTTTATCTTCATTTTTGCTACCATGAACTTATGCTAGCTTGCGTTTGACTGAAAATTCGTAACAAGAACGTAGCAAGAGAAGATTTTAAGGTCGCAAATTGTACATAAAAATATCGAAAACATTATTTTGCCTGCAGCCCACGTGTCCCCACCCCTTTCCATTTGCTCCGCTACCCCCTGCAAACTACGGGATCCACCCCCGAAAATCTGTCCCTCCAATGGAGGGCCGATACGTGACAGTGTGGGCCACTTCTGCGGGCAATGTAGCAGCCTCCTAAAAATAAGTACAAGAAAGTAGAGATGCAAAATTGTGAAAGTGTGAAAGGTGTTTGAGTGCAAAAACATCCTTGTCTCTGTCAAGTTGGAAATAATTGGCATATGTTTGAATTTTCTTCAATGATATCTCCATGAACCAGCTAATAATGTTTGGCTGTTTGCTGATATTCGTTCTTATTCTCCTTTATCAACAGAGCATTTCTTGTCTTTATTTCATACAAATTTATTTATTTAAATCAGAGCCATAGACTAGTATAAAAGCGGTTTGGACTGAAGCTAATGAAGCACGTTACCTGATAATGATATGTTTTTTTTCTCTTATTTATATACTTTTCCTATTGTATAAAAAGCTAGCAATGTCTTCCCTTATCCAATTATTGTCCTCTGACCCAAAGCAAGAATTTGACATCTACACAATATCAGAATCACACATTGATAGATATCCACACAGAGTACATGCCAAAGAATCTGTTCCAAGTCTCTTAACATGGATAGTTCAGTTCCATCTGCATCCAATTATTTATGCACCTGAAAAAAAAATTTAATTAGTCGAGAGGAATATAGACTCCTTTTAGCGCAAGAAGCGACGATAGATTCATGCATTTGCAATGTGAGTCGCTGTTGTGTCCTGTCTTGATGAATATGACCAATAGTCTTCTTTTGTGTTGGTTTACTTTGTGAGTTTGTTGATAACTTGCTTCTATGTATATAGTTCAGATGATTTGATAGTGTGATAAATAATTGTCGTTGAAGAGGCAGTTGGGATGTATCATCATCATCATCCAAGTCTTCCCCCATCATGATGGGGTTGGCATTGAGCATAAGCTGCTACATACAAGATTTGACAAAGTTTTATAACAGCTTGTCGACCTGACATGCTTCATCTAGTGGATGAACAACAGACACAAGGCTATGTTACGTAAATGACACGCAAGAACTGTATATCACATGGGTGTTGGCACAATGAGTTCAGTAATGGATTGATGAACTAAAATTGTTTAGGTCTCTTTCAGTGACTACTTGATATAAGCCTTAGACTAGGCAGTGCTCATGTGATAAAGCTTTTGTTTTGTTTTGGGGGTGCTATATGAAGAAAAGGAAATGGCTGTTTAATTGTTACTTGGGTTCATTTGTGGATCCATTTGTATTTAAAATGTGTGTGTGGCTCTTTCTTAACAGCTTCTGGGTTATGGATGGGCTGGGATGTTGAGGAGATATTTAGTCGATCCTGCTGAAATGTGGTGGCCTTCCAATCTAGCTCAGGTTTCTCTCTTCAGGTTCGCCGCTGTTACCTATCTATGATAAAAGCATGATAATACAATTCACAATGCTTTTTAGTTTTACCTTTGCTTCCTCAGAGTTAATGTCCTTGATGTGGTTAACTGGTTATATATACTAATTAGTGATTAAAGTATAGACTATAGACTAGGAGCCTGCCGGTTTCACACATTTGGAAATTTTCAGGATTTAGTTTTGAAGGTTTTGTCACAGAATCCCAATTCTACACTTTGTAGTGCAGAGAGAGAGAGAGAGAGAGAGATTTACAACTGTGTAGAATTGTGATTCTTCAGTTCCAAGCAACAAACGGCATAATTTAGATTAAATGCTAGAATTGGAATTCTCAATACAGTTTAAGGAACACTAAGAAGAAAATATAGAACGTATAAGTTGGTCGTAAATATTTGTTCCTAGTTCACATTATCGGTATCGGAATCGGTATCGGACTATTCCTATGAGTATTGGTCTCGGCGATATCGGTAGTATCGGCGGTTTCGGATCGGAGTATCGGATTTTTTGGTATCGGAAGACAAATAATTATTGATAAATTATTTACATTTTAAAACATATATTTTATACATTTAGGCATAATTTTAAGTATTTTAGTATTATTTCTTAGTAGTTTTGAAATTAATGAAAGAGTACTCAACCTTACCGATTGGTTTACATACAATAAATTGATTTTCTTCTTTTACATGCTTTTAGAGCGTTATTATGCTTTAAACCCTTGCTGATTTATCTTTTTCGTTTAATTTTCTTTGTCGAATTGACCGAAAAATAGACCCCAATGTCAGTATCGGTCAGTATCGGGTATCGGTCGGTATTAGATCAGGGCATGCCAAACGGTATCGGTATCGGTATCGGCTGTATCGGATTGGTATCGGCCGATACTTTAAACCATGGCTACTCTAATCAGACTTATCCAGGTAAAGCCATATCTTGTATGTTTGCTCTAAAGCAAGCTCAATCACCATTTTTTTTAAATGATGGGAAATAACTTCCCACATTTTATTAAAATGAGTTCAAATCTCTTCTCATTGGATTACTCACTCAATTAATGGTTTATACTTCATTTTCTCTTTGCTCAATTTCTTGAATAAGGAATAAAAATGGCTCCTTGCCTAATTTGTTGATGGTTGAAACCAAGTGTTGCTTTTCTACCATAGATGGTTGAAAAGCCATGAACATCATGTAATATCAGTCAGCATATGTGGCTTGACATGACACCAATCTAAATTTGATTGCAGAGCGCTACATGAGAAGGATTCGCGACGGGAGGGGCTAACCAGGATGCAGTTCTTCCTAATCTTCTTTGTTGCAAGCTTTATGTACTATGCTCTGCCAGGCTACCTCTTCCCCATCCTGACATTCTTCTCATGGATATGTTGGGCCTGGCCTCATAACCTCACAGCTCAACAGGTCGGATCAGGGTACCACGGACTGGGTGTCGGTGCTTTCACTCTTGATTGGGCCGGGATATCAGCCTACCATGGAAGTCCCTTAGTTACCCCATGGACCTCCATACTCAACATAGCCGTTGGTTTCATTATGTTCATCTACATTATAGTCCCCTTGTGTTACTGGAAATACAACACCTTCGATGCCCGCAAGTTCCCCATATTCTCGAACCAGCTCTTCACTAATACCGGGCATAAATATGATACTACCAAGATATTGACCCCCCAGTTCGATCTCAATGAAGCAGCTTATAACAGTTACGGGAAGCTTTACCTCAGTCCTCTTTTTGCACTCTCAATAGGATCGGGGTTCGCAAGGTTTACTGCAACGCTAACACATGTGGCCCTATTCCATGGAAGGTGAGCATTGAATTTCTTCTTGTGTATCTGCTCTATAATCTTCACTTAAATTACTTAGATGCATTAGAAAAATTACAATTTTAAGTTTTTCTTTTCTTTTTCAAGTATGACTTCCATTATAATGGACATAATAGTGCATTTCTAGAAGTTATGTACTTGCCTCTTCAATCTTTATCATGTGTAGTAATATTGTATGATGAGTTCTTGTATCAATACTTTCAATCCACAAGCTTGCTAAAGTTGCTAGATCACTGATATGTGATCTAGAGGGTTATATAATGTATACACAAGGAGTACTGATCAAACTATATTGTAAAACCACGCGATTAGTTATCTTGAACCGACTAAAATTTCAGGTCAGAGGAACAAGGCATAACTTGTTAGAATGTGAAATTGGTAGGAAAGAAAGTTTAAATTGTTTCATGAAGACTAACATGATATAGCTCTATCCTACAGTGATATTTTGAGGCAGAGCAGGTCAGCTATGAAAAATGTGAAGCTAGACATCCATGCCAGGCTGATGAAGAACTACAAACAAGTTCCTCAGTGGTGGTTCCTTATTCTGTTAGCAGGAAGTATCGGTTTCTCGCTCCTGCTATCGTTCGTGTGGAAGGACGACGTGCAGCTGCCCTGGTGGGGTATGCTCTTCGCGTTTGCACTGGCTTGGATCGTCACCCTCCCCATCGGAGTCATTCAAGCAACCACAAATCAGGTATTCTGATACAAGGAACTCTTAGGACTCGATTATGATTTATACTAACAGAACTTGCTACAATAGTCGAAGGACATCGAGAACTGACATCGGTTCTCCACTTCATAAAATTGCAGCAACCGGGATATGATATTATTGCACAATTCATGATCGGATATGTCCTTCCCGGGAAACCCATTGCCAATCTCCTCTTCAAGATGTACGGGCGCATCAGTACCGTCCACGCCTTGTCCTTCCTTTCCGATCTCAAGCTTGGCCACTACATGAAAATCCCCCCTAGGTGCATGTACACTGCTCAGGTGAACCATCATATATATTAACTTCTAAATTTCTTCGAAACCATATTTGTAAGACTTTGATACCATTTCCTAAATAAACATCTTCAAACCTTGCAGCTTGTGGGGACAGTCGTTGCCGGAATTGTTAACCTTTCAGTTGCGTGGTGGATGCTCGAAAGCATCGACAACATTTGCGACATCGAGTCCCTGCACCCTGATAGCCCCTGGACTTGCCCCAAGTACCGGGTCACCTTTGACGCATCGGTCATTTGGGGCCTCATTGGCCCTTCGCGCCTCTTTGGCCACGGTGGGTTGTACAGAAACCTAGTGTGGTTATTCCTTGTAGGAGCAGTTCTTCCTGTGCCAATATGGATACTCAGCAAGATCTTCCCGGAGAAGAAGTGGATCGCTCTTATCAACATACCCGTCATCTCCTACGGGTTTGCTGGGATGCCTCCTGCGACCCCGACCAACATCGCTAGCTGGCTCGTCACGGGGACCATCTTCAACTACTTCGTGTTCAGGTACAGGAAAGGGTGGTGGCAGAAGTACAACTATGTTCTATCAGCAGCACTGGATGCTGGCACCGCGTTCATGGGGGTGCTTCTGTTCTTCGCTCTCCAGAACGAGAACCGCAACCTGAGTTGGTGGGGGACGGATATCGATCACTGCCCGTTGGCTTCTTGCCCGACCGAGCCCGGAATTGTGGTTAAAGGATGTCCAGTTTTCTAGTCCATCCATACTTTGTAGTCAAGATAACACTATTGGGAAAAAGGAGAAGGGGGTCATCTTGAAATGGAAATGCTAGGTAAGAGAGCAAGCTGTGTTGGGGGTGGTGGTGTTGATGTTGGTCCAGACTTGGGATATTAGAAGTATACTAGCTACACTTTAGAAAGTACATAGGTGCTCAGAGTCTCTGAGAAATTTGAGAGACGAATATTATGTAACCAAGTTGAGGTTAATAAAGTTTTACTGGGGGTACTGGGTGTGCATTTAGTCCTTCGTTTTGTTCCCATTTACAAAAATTGCTCATTGATGGAATAATTTCTGCAGTATCTTAAGTTCAAAACCAACAAAATGCAAAAATAGACTGCACAGGACATCAAAAGAAAGAGGGGTGCCTTTGAATGAAGTCACAGCAGCATATATAGGCAGCCTTCATGTTTAAAATGATTCCTCACAGCAAGTTTGCACTAGCATGCTGGGCTATATATATCGGTTATGTCAGCAGTAACTTTTACTTCTGCACTAGCTGCTCTAGCAGTAGAACTGAATAATGAGTATAGTTTGCACTATCATCCGATACCGATCTGATACAGCCGATACTGATACAACCGATACTGATACAGTTTAGCATATCCCGGTCCAATAATGATCATAAATACATTTTTTTTAGATGTCCGTTGATACGTACGGGACTTTGTGCACGCTGCATTACATGTCTTTTGGACCTAATGCCGTCCAACTTCCACCATTATTATAAATGGACGGAATAATACGGCCACTGATCTTCTGACACCCAACCAAGGTCTTATACCTCTCATCGGTAACCACAAGAGTCCACTCGAGTTCAGTTCACACGTAGCATGAGCTTATCCTATTCAACTCTTTAAGGACACTTAAGGATACGATATCTATTTTGATGTATCCTAGTATATTTTGGGATACCAGGGTAAACACTGAAATATCAATTTATTCTACGAACGATCTTATCCGATTCAACTTGATCAGTAACACTGCTAGTATGATACTAGTCCTTTGAGCAACTAACATCAGACATTCACACTATAGATTGTTCATTTTTCATTCATTTTATAATCTTTTCTGAATGCAGAATTTGTACGGTTTTGATACCAACTGTTGGGTTATTAAATTTGTCCCGGTCCCACCATTTCATGTTGAGACTTGAGACAAATCATAAGTGTATGTATTTCAATACTAGAGCTATCATTCATTGTATAGTACACATGTGGCCGATGTTGGAGTGGGTGGAGTTTCCAACCTATGTGGAGAAGACTCCGGAGTGCGACGAGCATCGTCTGTGTGTCAGAGAAGCTCGGGGAGGTGACGAGGTCATTCGGAAACCAAAAAAAAGCTCGGGAGCTACCAGAGACCATTCTGGAACAGGGGAGGTGTTGAGACTTGAAGTTATTTTATTGTGAATGGAATAACAACATATATATAGGAGAGGCTAGCCTCCTCTCCTATCATTCTAGCCAATGTGGGACTAAAGCCCAATAACACTATATATATCAACACTCCCCCTCAAGGTGGGCGAAAGATATTCACTAAGCCCATCTTGTCACATCCTCTCATCATGTTGATAGAACTAAGCCCCTTTGTCAGTCCGTCTGCTACCTGATCTTTGGTTGGAACATAGCCCAGCTCTAGTTCTCCTTTATCCAGTTTTTCTTTGATGAAGAATCTGTCAATCTCAATATGTTTGGTCCTGTCATGCTGCACTGGATTGTTGGCAATATTAATAGCTGACTGGTTGTCACACCATAGCTTCATCTTTGGTCCCTGGTCCAGCTTTAGCTCCGTCAGCATATTCTTCAACCACAACAGTTCTGTGACTCCCAAGGCCATAGCTCTATACTCTGCTTCAGCTGTTGATCTGGCCACTACTGACTGCTTCTTACTCCTCCAAGAGACCAAGTTGCCTCCTACAAATATGCAGTATCCCGATGTGGATCTCCTGTCGTCAGCACAGCTAGCCCAATCAGAATCACAATAGCCCTCAATGCCTACATGATTATTTCTTCTGAAGATCAGTCCCTTCCCGGGGGCTCCCTTCAAGTACCTCAGAATCTGGTACACTGCGTCCATGTGACCCTTCCGGGGGTCATGCATGTAGCGGCTTACTACACTTACCGCAAAGCTGATATCAGGTCGAGTGTGGCTTAAGTAGATTAACTTGCCCACCAATCTCTGATATCTATCCCGGTCAACTGGTTCTCCAGCTTCAGCATCCAGTTTAAACTTCTGGTCTATCGGTGTCGTAGCTGGTTTACATCCCATCATCCCTGTTTCCGTAAGCAGGTCCAGTGCGTACTTCCTTTGAGAAAGAACGATTCCCTCATTATCTCGAGCAATCTCAATCCCAAGGAAGTATCGAAGAGGGCCAAGATCTTTCACCTCGAACTCCTTGCCAAGTTTTACTTTGAGTTGGGCGATCTCCTGCTCATCATTGCCTGTGATAATCATATCATCTACATATACTGCAAGCATGGTGATATGGCCTCCACTCCGTCTGAAGAAGACAGTGTGATCAGCATTGATCTGCTGATATCCCATCCCTATCATTGCTCTCCTGAACCTGTCAAACCATGCCCGAGGAGACTGCTTCAGTCCATAGAGAGACTTCTTCAGTCTGCAGACCTTGCCTTCTGTCTGTTTTATGCCGAATCCTGGTGGTATCTCCATGTACACCTCCTCTACTAGATCTCCATGAAGAAATGCATTCTTCACATCCAGTTGGTGTAGCTTCCACCCTCCATTGGCTGCCAGGGAGATCAAGGTCCTGACAGTGCTCATCTTCGCCACTGGTGCAAAGGTCTCGTCATAGTCGATGCCGTACGTCTGACTGTATCCTTTTGCCACCAGTCGAGCTTTATAGCGCTCAACCTGTCCATCTGGGTTCTGTTTCACAGTAAAAACCCATTTACATCCAACTGCTCTTTTTCCTTCTGGCAGTCTCACCAGCTCCCAAGTGTGATTCTTCTCAAGAGCTTCCAACTCCTCGTGCATTGCCGCTTTCCACTTTGGATCGTTCTTGGCAACCTGCCAATTGTTAGGTACAGTAATACTATCCAAAGATGCTATAAATGCTCCATGAGAAGAAGATATATGATCATAAGAAACAAACTTAGCAAGATCCCAACCATATCTGTCCGGAGGATTTCCCGCATTGCTGCGAGTAGTCCTTCGTGTAGGTAGTGGTATGGGAGACATCGGAGGAACGATATCACCTGAGGAGGGTGGTGGTGTAGATGAGGAGGGTGGTGGTGTAGATGAGGAGGATGGTGGTATAGGTGTCTCAGGAGTTGGGACAGGCGCAGGCAAGGGACTTGGCACTGACACTGTAGGTACTGGTCCTGTAGTCTGCTTGTTGTTTCTCCTGTTGTAGGTCAGTAACTCCCCCTGAGCCGTAGGTGTAACACTTCTCGTCTCCTCCCTCTGTTCCGCTTCACCTTCATGTTCCTCCTCAACCGTGTCTCTATGCCAAACTTCTAAATCGGTTACCACCAGATTCTCCAAGTTCTCTATCTCCCCCTCTCGCCTTATACTTGTAGTATGAGGCGTGTTATACGAAGTTCCATCCTGGCGGTAATATGGCTCATGCTCCCGGAAGTGGACGTCCATACTAACAAATTTCTTCTTCTCTACTGGACTCCAGCATACATACCCCTTCTGAGTTGCTGAGTAGCCCACGAAGATGCACTTGACTGCTCTAGGGTCAAGTTTTCCAACGAATGGTCTGTTGTCCTTCACAAAACACACACATCCAAACACCTTTAGTGGAAGTATTCCACTATTATTACCTTGTAATACTTCACATGGAGACTTCCATCCCAGGACTTTTGAAGGCATCCTGTTTATAAGTTGAGCTGCTGTCAACACCGCATATCCCCATAGGTGTTGTGGGACATTCATGTCGATCATCATACTTCTTGCGGTCTCCAGAAGATGTCGGTTCTTCCTTTCTGCTACTCCATTTTGTGCTGGTGTATATGCACAAGAGGTCTGATGCTGTATTCCATGTGCTGACAAGTACTCTGCAAGTGTCCTATTGGTATACTCCGTCCCATTGTCAGATCTCAGTATCTTCACCACTGCATTATACTGAGTCTGGACATATTTATGAAAGTCCCGAAAACAAGCAAATACATCACTTTTGTTCTTCATCAAATACAGCCAGGTGACACGAGATGCACAATCGATAAACGAAACAAAATACTTATACCCATTCATAGTGTTAGTAGCACATGGGCCCCAAACATCAGAATGAACTACCTCAAAGACTGAAGAACTCTTATGACCATTTCCAACATATGAACTCCTAGTAAGTTTTCCTAACTCACATGCATCACATACTAATTTTCTTTTATTTGATTTTGCATACATATCTGGATACAACTTATTTAGAGTATCAAAGGAAGAATGCCCCATCCTCCTATGATGAAGTATCAAAGTGTCTTCAGTCCTCTGCTGCAGCTCCTCCATTCCAGCCTTCTCTGCCATAGACACCAATGCTGAGTCCAGTCCGTCTTGATCTAGGTACCACAGTCCATCATGCCAAGTGCCAGTCCCAAGTCTTCGTCCCGTCCCTTTCTCCTGGAAGATCACCTTAGGAATATCAAAAGAAACAATGCATTTTAGTTGGAGAATTATAGAACTAATAGACAAGAGACTGACTGGGAAGGATGGAGCATGCAAAACATTGGATAACCTTACTGAACCCGTACAATTAACAGTACCCTTACCGACCACTGGTTGGAAAGTACCATCCGCAGTCTGAATGGTGTCTGTCGATGCTAGGTGAGTGTACGAGGAAAACTTACTAGCATTTTCGGTCACATGCCGAGATGCTCCTGAGTCGATAATCCAGTCTGACATTTTAAGGGAAGACATAGATGCAAGAGCGTGAGACTCGTCAGTACCTTCTGATGGATGGGCATACATAGCGGCGTTGCCTCTGAAGAATGGAGTGGATGCCTCCTCTGCTCCGCTTCTCCTGTCTCCTTCGATTGACGCTTTTTGCTTTCTCTCCAGCAGGTCCAGTAGCGCCTGATCCTCCTCAGTAAAGGCGTCGCCAGCTCCTCCATTCCCATCTGCCACCAGCAGGTTTGCCCGATAGCCTCCTCGACCACCTCGTCGGCCTCCTCAACCACGTCCACGTCCAGCATATCCTCGTCCACGTCCACCACCTGAGTCTCCCTCCTTAGGTGGTTTGGTACAAGCATATCGATGGTGGCCCATCTCCCCACAGTTGTAGCACTGCCGATTCTGTTGCCAGAGCTCTCCCTTGGATCCTGTATCCCCCGAACCGGTAGCTGCTAGTGCTGACTTCACTTCGGGTAAAGCACCTGTCGATGATGCGCCTGTCCCTGTCTGTAATCTGATCCGCGTCTCCTCCTGAATCATGGCTGAGATAGCCTCCTCGAGACTAGGGATCTCTGGCTGGGCGAGGAGTAAGGCTGTCCTCTGTGTGAATGCTGCAGTCAGTCCCTTAAGGAATTTCATCGTCCTCTCCTGCAGACACACCTGTCTCTCCTTGCACTTTGGGTCCCCGCAGCTTGTCCGTTTGGAATGGTGATCATAATCCAGCCAGAGACGTTCCAACTCCGTAGCGTACTCCTGTACCGTCTTCTCGCCTTGTACGGTGTCGTCGATCTCCCCTTTTATCTGGAAGATCCGTAGATTGTTACCTATGCCATCATAGGTTCTTCTCAATTTCTCCCATACGTCTTTCACCATCTCAATGCCATCTACTGTGGAAGCAATAGACTGGACTAAGGAGTTGAGAAGCCAGATATAAATCACCATATGAGTGGATTTCCACTCGTCGCGTCCTGTCGAGCCCTCTTCCGGCTCTGTCTTCTCGCCTGTCAAGAATCCCTCCAGGTTCTTACCTGCAAGGGTTCTTCTCACCCGCCGTGACCAACTCAAATAGGTGGCTGGTCCATCCAACTTCAGATCGATGGAGGGTAGTTCCAACTTTGGCGGTGCTCGTGTCGTGCTTTCACCAGCCGACACCTTTATCAACTTCAGCAATGTCGCCACATCGTCAGCATCCAGCTTCTTGAGAATCTCCTCCATCGATGCTTCTTCTCGATCACTTCACACTTGCTCCACGACTCACGCTCGTCCTCGCCGTCCTCTCCTAAATTCGAATATGTCTGATTTCATCGGATCTAGGGATTATAGGCATCTCCTTGAGATTGATCTCAAGAACGAGCGTGAATCTTGTACCCGCAATAGCGGTACAATGAATCTTGCAGCCGCAAAAGCGGTACAGCAACTTTCAGGCTGACCTACAGCGTAGGTGCCCTAATTCAGGCTGACCTACAGCGTAGGTGCCCTAAAAGTGGTGTGCTCGGAGGCAACCACGGCAGCAGCAGCAGCAGTTGCAGCCGCAACAGCGGCACAGCAACGGCAGCAGCGCGGCAGCGGCGGCGGCGGCGCGGCAGCTGCAGCAGCAGCAGCAGCGGGGCGGCGCTGCAGCTGTGGTGGCAGCGGCAGCAGCTGCAGCGGCAGCGGGCGGCAGCGGCGGCGTGGAAGAAGGAAAAGAGGATGAGATTAGGGTTAGGGTTTGTGTGGAGGAGGGGTCTCTGACGGTATTCTAAGCAATTTTAGGCTCTGATACCATGTTGAGACTTGAAGTTATTTTATTGTGAATGGAATAACAAGATATATATAGGAGAGGCTAGCCTCCTCTCCTATCATTCTAGCCAATGTGGGACTAAAGCCCAATAACACTATATATATCAACAGGAGGCATAGTTCTGGCCGAACTATGTCCCCTTGGTTCCAGAACTGTGTTGTCACAAAAATACAGAGTTCTGGCCGAACTATGTCCCCTTGGTTCCAGAACTGTGCTGTCACAAAAACACAGAGTTCTGGCCGAACTCTGCGTCGACGGGCCCAGGCAGATTTTAGGGTGATTTAATCACCGTTGGATCGTATCCTACGGTCCAGGTTTTGTTGCGGGATTAGGATGTTTACATATGGTTTTTCCTAACCCTAATCACAAGAGTAACATACACAAGAGAGAGAAAAGAGGCATGAGTGCCATTGCAACTTTGGGAGAGAAGGAGGATTGAAGACCGTTTTCGAAGGAAGATCGTGTTCGGGTAATCTCTACTCGTCATCTTTGTTCTTCGTAGTCTTGTAATCAATTATTCTTGGTTCCAAGTGTTGTGGGGATCCGTTTTGGATCGAAAAAAGTTTGTAGAGGGTGTACTCATTTATTTCATTAGTGAAGGCTTCTCAGGGTTGGACTCCGATCGTCCCGTGGTTTTTTTTCGCAAGAATTTTTCACGTCAAAAATTTTTTGTGTCTGCGTGGTTTGTTTTGGTGTTTTGGTTCGTGCGTTGTATTGCTCGGTTCTCTCGCAGGTACTCTCTAGTTTGGAAGAAAAAAATTTGCGCTTCTTTCCCAACAGCCGAAACGCGCCATCAAAGCGCCCTTCTCACGGGCGCTCTTACACGGAGTGGCGCAGTGCGGTAAAAGTGCGCTTCCTTTGGGGCTGTTGTGGCGCGGTTCCGCAGAGCTGAGACGTTCTTGTAGCGTGAAGCTATGGTTCTATGATTCTGGAGAGCTGCATCGCCATAGAGCTCTAGTGTAGTGTCGCAAATTCGTGCAAACTATTCAATTTTGTAAATGTCTTATCAATAGTGAATTACAACTGGTAAATACCCCCATGTAATAGGGAGTTACTCGCTCACGAAAATCAAGTGCATAAGTCATTAATTGGTTTAGAAATCATGTGAGTATTTTACGAGATACGCCCATTCGATACTCGATGTACGCTAATTGAGAGAAACTCAGAAAAATCTTACCAAGCTAGAAATCCATAAATACAGGTAATTAAAACACTATTGATGGTCAAAAGCTTGCTCCACGAGGATCACAATATACCTTTGATATACACGAAATTACGTATTACAGAAATCTTACTTTTTCGATCAAGATATCGAAATCGCACATTACGAGAAATCATCAAAATACATATACAATCGGTATGAAATATCGATGCTGGAAGACGTGTGTTGCACATGGTCAACGAGACTAATAAGTGTGTTTACAGACTCTACACCAAGTATTCACGAAGGACGTGGGTGTTATTATATATGTATTTCTATGTGGACGAAATGCTAATTCTCGGTACATTAATTCGATATTGTCACAGAGACCAAGAAGTTTCTCTCGTCCAAGTTCAACATGAAAATTTCTGAGACTGATTTATTTTTTCTTGGGATAAAGATTATTCAGTCCAAAAATAGTTTTGGTTTGTCACAATTAAGCTAAGATGCTCATACGTTATGGATATAATTTTTTTTGGAAAACGATACTCCATATAGGTGTGACATTATTTGACTTTAGAATGTAATATTGTGGAGCTCCATTGCAGAGTTCAGACCTAATCATTATTGTAAACTTTGCAACACCCAACCTTGGACCTCTCAAATATTGAACTCATTAAAATGAAAAATGTTTGATGACTATTTGTCGCCTGTGGATAAAACAACAGTAGAAAGCTGGCCTTATTTCATAGACAAAAATGTCTAATACATATTATAACTTCATATCTCATAAGAAAAGGGAAAAAAAAGAAATTAGAAAGAAGATGCAATATTATTATCATCCTTTGGCATATAAGTTACTCCTTGAGAATGACTAAGAGATGGATCATCTTTAAATCAGTGCGAACTTACACGGGAAATGACCTGCAAGCATAAAAACAAGGTTAAAACTTTAATATGATTAAAATAAAAACTAACGTACAGTGAGATACTCATCCGGTAGCGATGACGATCGGATTTTTATCACTAGTGATAGTGTGGAGGGCCGTCCGAGCATAGATTGAAGGATTCGAATCATTCCTCGAACGGTTGGATAGTTTTGAGCCACGGTCCGACTTGAAAAAAAAATACCTCAAAAAAATAGGTTAATTATATTATTATTATTTTCATGGGGCTACTAACACAAATTAGTACCCCTCAAATTTAATCGCCACGTCTACTCCTTCCTTCCCTTTCTAATTTTACAACCAGACTATAATATTACCTGAATTATATATGACAGATCAAGATTTCCGCTATAAAGCATATCCAAATAGCTGTCGTTGAATCGAACTAACATGACCGTTCATGTAAGTTCAAATTCTAGCAAAAAAAATTGAATAATTTAATATGTACCGTTAAAGGAGATGGATCCAATAACTGTTATTTTGAAAATATTCAAAGATACTTAATAGCGGGATATCCTCATCTTTCCTCGTTATGTGTGTTTTAAAAAAAATCAGCCGGGTGGTTATATATTACAGAACTAACTTCTGTTACAACCGTTGAATTTGAATTGCAAGACAGAAATTACACTAATATTTTTAATTAGTTGATACTCTCATCCTTTTAATTTCATACTTATAATCCAAATCAAATGGTTGTAACATAGGTTGGTTCTATATTATAAAACTACCTGACTGGTTTAAAAGTCAAAATTTTATATTACTTAAATTATTATATAATAACAATTTATTCATATAATTTTATTTTTTGCGATGCACGACGTAACGTACGGGACTTTGTGCACACTGCGTTGCATGCCATTTGGGCCCACTGTCCGCAACTTTCACACACACACCCGCCTCCTCAGCGGTTCGATCCCGAGACCGTCCGCCTAGCCAAGAAGATTATACATCTCTTCACTGACCATAAGAGCAAGTTGAGTTCGGTATTTATTCATATAGTTAGTAATGCATAATTAATTAATAGTGAATACCAGGCGTGTACGCTCACACGCGCAAATTGAGACCCTTGTTAGCAATTCGGCAAACGGGAAAAATTCGGGACGACAAAAGTACGAGTATAAATCGGCTCAGTGCAAATAAAATACGTTCAAAAATTCGGTCAAATATTCAAAAAAATGGAAATATTGAGGTTAGAAACTTCGCATTCTTCAATATGTTGTCAAATTTGATTAATTAAACAGGTTCCCAACACATTTTTTGCGCCAATTTTTTCAATAATTTATACATAACACGTTTAAAACTTCGCATGCTTAAAATTTACGTACTGATTTGGATATGTCAAAAATACGCAAGTATTATACGTTTACGAAAGATTCGAAAAAATTTGCGTATAATACGAGTTTTATTCGGGTGATTGCTAACAAGGATTGACACTAAAGAGAACTTACTAGGGTTGGCATCCACAAGCAATGCACTCCCTTTGAAATCACAAGTCCCGCCTTTCGTCTTGTGGCTTTGCCAGTAGTCGTTAAAAGCAAATGACGCGTGGTCCTTGAGAGTGTCTGGTTCGTAACAAACTCCGCCAGGTTGAATGGGACTGCAGTCCGCACCTCCTTGCGAAGAACAAACCCAGTCGAGAGCTTCTTGCAAAGCCATGTCATTTGCGTTAGGAGAAGCCACGCACCATTCCTTATCATTGCCCCAAACTGATCCACCACCCCAACACCAAAGCACCGTTATGTCACATACATGAGTTTTGATTTCAGTAAAAAAAAAAAAAAAACAAAAATTTCAATTGTTAACATATGCAAGAGACCGTAGCTATATTGACTCTCTTTTTTTGAGGTGTCATTTTCTCCGGCTTGACAAAGGCCAAGAGGAGATTCAAACCTGCGTCTTTCGTGCTGGTGCCTCCGTTGCTATCACTAGGTCACAACCCACGGACCCGTAGCCATATTGACTTGATGGAATTCTAAGGTGTTTATGTATATTAGTAACGTGCATGTGCATTGCCGTACGTAAAAAAATAGTTATTAAAAAATAAAATTTTGAAGCCAAAGAGAATGTCATTCACCTTAACACCACATGAGTGAGTAGTATTTGAATATAATTAAATAATATTAAGTAGTTAAATAATTAGTTAAAATTTATGTATTTTTTAAATTTTAATTACGTAAGTATATACATACGATTTTGACGGCTAGTCATTTTGAAGCCTAGGGTTTTATGGCCTCTAATTAAAGTTTATATTTACATCGCTCTAAATCTGAGTCAACCAAAACATACTTAAAGGGAAGGATCGATGAAAGAAATAAAGGAAAGTTGTGAGATTTTTCAAGCACATTTAACATTGCAAAGATTTATACCTGAAATTGGTGGGATCAGAATAAGCATGAGCAAAGCAACAAGCATTCTCATTGTGAAGGCGGTGATCTAAACTAGCTCTTATGTTAATTTTTTTTTCCCTCTCTTCTTACTCACAAGGCTACTACATCTTTAGTTTCTGCAGGCCTTTATAAAGGAGATTATTACAGGGACCGTTTGGTACGCGGAATACGAAATATCCAGGAATTCTATATTCCAAAAAATTTTATTTCAAGGCATCATATTCCCGGATATTCTTTATTACCACGTTTGGCACATAATATAATATTCTCGGGTATATATAATTTATTCCCGGATATATATAATACATGCGTTTGGTACCATAAATAAATTCCTAGGAATATATTATTCCTCAAACTCACATGGAAAGATATTTAAATATAAATATAAAAAAATGTTATAGCGGTGACAATCTTTTTCGTATCTACCCAATAAAAAAAAAATAAAAATATTGCAGGTAAAATTGTCAAAGTCTAATAAATTAAAACACATACTCAAAATATTTTCAAAGTGCAACAGCTATTGTTCCAAAGGCCAATAAATAGCTAATACGGATGGAAGTAAATTAAACCATAGCTAATACTGGATGGTAGCAAACAAGCAATCAAGTGCATCAGCTATTGTTCCAAAGTCCAAATAAATAGCAAACTAAAACTTAAAAAAGCAATATCCAACAATGGCAAGAGCAACAGATCCAAAATAACCTACAAGTAAATGCAGGAACCAAGGAGATTGTGCAATAAACAAAGGTACCAAGTAGGAAAGATTGAAGTTCCATTGTATGGCTTGTGGAGCTACAATTCACAAAGAAGTCTACAAATTCAGGTGGATACAAACCAAAACAACGTGAGACAATTCATACAAACAACAAATAAGTAGCATAAAGATCCACAGATAGCTAACCAACAAGAGGATATAAATGAACTACTCTCAATTATTACTACTAAGTAAACCCTGGAGGTAGAGCTTCCTCAATCCATAAGACAATGTGAAGAAATAATTGGCCCTAGCTGCATCCCTGCTCAATATCTCTCCCGTTCTTAGCATGTCGGCATCGCTAAACCCCTCTACCTTGGATACTTCCTCAAATACATTGAGTCTCCTTGAACCCCACTCCGCTTCTATCTCAAAACATTTGGCAATTTTTGCCACATTTGCATATGTTTCTCCATACAACTTACCCATGTCCTTCATTACATCGACAAGACTTTCAAGGATAGTACTTTCAGTTGTCTTAGTCCTTTTTCTCGTCCTCCTACCACTACTAGAAGCATCTCCAGTAGGTACATGTGAATGACTCATATTCTCATCAACATCCGCATTTTCCTGGATGTCATCCAAACCATGAACCACCTCATTTGTTGCCTCCTCCTCCTCCTCCTCCTCCATTGCTTCAACAACATCAGCCGTGCCCTCAGCTGCTTCACCCCTTGCCCTATCCTTACCAAATATAGCACCCAAATCATCATAGTATGGAAATGGCTTGTTCCTCAAACCCTTCGCAGTAGGATGGCTCTGCAAAACATTAAAAAGACAATATGCATATGATGAGGATGGATTAACTATTAGCAGATGGCAATCAAAGTAAACAATCAAAGTGTGTTTCTTGCTTAACAGATAACACATCAATTTATGCATATGGATGAGGATGAATTACTATTAGCAGAGCACAAGTATCTGTCTCCTGTCTCCTCAATCCATAAGACAATGTGAAGAAATAATTGGCCCTAGCTGCATCCCTGCTCAATATCTCTCCCGTCCTTAGCATCTCGGCATCGCTAAACCCCTCTACCTTGGATACTTCCTCAAATACATTGAGTCTCCTTGAACCCCACTCCGCTTCTATCTCAAAACATTTGGCAATTTTTGCCACATTTGCATATGTTTCTCCATACAACTTACCCATGTCCTTCATTACATCGACAAGACTTTCAAGGATAGTACTTTCAGTTGTCTTAGTCCTTTTTCTCGTCCTCCTACCACTACTAGAAGCATCTCCAGTAGGTACATGTGAATGACTCATATTCTCATCAACATCCGCATTTTCCTGGATGTCATCCAAACCATGAACCACCTCATTTGTTGCCTCCTCCTCCTCCTCCTCCTCCATTGCTTCAACAACATCAGCCGTGCCCTCAGCTGCTTCACCCCTTGCCCTATCCTTACCAAATATAGCACCCAAATCATCATAGTATGGAAATGGCTTGTTCCTCAAACCCTTCGCAGTAGGATGGCTCTGCAAAACATTAAAAAGACAATATGCATATGATGAGGATGGATTAACTATTAGCAGATGGCAATCAAAGTAAACAATCAAAGTGTGTTTCTTGCTTAACAGATAACACATCAATTTATGCATATGGATGAGGATGAATTACTATTAGCAGAGCACAAGTATCTGTCTCCTGTCTCCTCAATCCATAAGACAATGTGAAGAAATAATTGGCCCTAGCTGCATCCCTGCTCAATATCTCTCCCGTCCTTAGCATGTCGGCATCGCTAAACCCCTCTACCTTGGATACTTCCTCAAATACATTGAGTCTCCTTGAACCCCACTCCGCTTCTATCTCAAAACATTTGGCAATTTTTGCCACATTTGCATATGTTTCTCCATACAACTTACCCATGTCCTTCATTACATCGACAAGACTTTCAAGGATAGTACTTTCAGTTATCTTAGTCCTTTTTCTCGTCCTCCTACCACTACTAGAAGCATCTCCAGTAGGTACATGTGAATGACTCATATTCTCATCAACATCCGCATTTTCCTGGATGTCATCCAAACCATGAACCACCTCATTTGTTGCCTCCTCCTCCTCCTCCTCCTCCATTGCTTCAACAACATCAGCCGTGCCCTCAGCTGCTTCACCCCTTGCCCTATCCTTACCAAATATAGCACCCAAATCATCATAGTATGGAAATGGCTTGTTCCTCAAACCCTTCGCAGTAGGATGGCTCTGCAAAACATTAAAAAGACAATATGCATATGATGAAGATGGATTAACTATTAGCAGATGGCAATCAAAGTAAACAATCAAAGTGTGTTTCTTGCTTAACAGATAACACATCAATTTATGCATATGGATGAGGATGAATTACTATTAGCAGAGCACAAGTATCTGTCTCCTGTCACAAATTTATTCCTATCAATCTAATTGACTATCCCTACAAATCCAAACTAGACTGGAAGTAATTGTTTTGTTGAACTTTTCTACATAGTATTTATCTTGATATCACAATCCCCTAATGGAGTTCTCTTGTTGCAGGATCCTCTCAAAGAGGAGGACCAAAGAAGATAACAAGTACAAATGCAGTTTACTGCTGCCATGATGTACAAATGAACAGAGGATAATTATGTAGTAAAAATACAGTAAAAAATGCAGACAGAGGACAACCATGATGCTCTTCAAGTTTCCTTCTGCTCTCAGTCATTGAAAATGTCAGTAATGTCGAGTCTGGAGAAATTGATGATATATAAACAATTTTTTTTCTTATAGCAAATGTTGACTTCTTAAATGTTGGAAATTCCTTATAGCAAATGTTGCCTTTTTAAATGGAGTTGCAGCCATAGGTTGCCTGTAATTGAAAATTCTTGTAATAAATGTTACTTTAAATGATATATAAACAATTGATGTGTTATCTGTTATTGAAAATTCTGTTATTGAAAATGATATATAAACAATTGCCTGCTCTCAGTCATTGAAAATTCCTGTAATTGAAATTGATGATATATAAACAATTGTTTTCTTATAACAATTGAACATACAACATCAATTTTACTGCACTTATTTTCTATTTCTAACAAAGGGTTACAATAGATTTTAGCATATGCTGGCCTAAAATAACATAAAATTTCCAATGCATCAAGGATGACCCTATAATCCAAACGCAAAGAGTCATAATAGTTCCAGTAACAAATAAATGTACATTCCCAAGCAAACAAATAGAAGAGCAAATTCTGAGAACCCTAAAATTAGCTGTAGAACCCTCCCATCCAGGTAGTACATAAATAAATTGCATGTCTGGAGAGCAAACTCCCAAGACATTTGTGGCAATTTTATTTTTTCTTGTACGGTACCTAGGTATATCACCCTCTTGCATATTGGCCTTGATATAAGTCTCATCAAGGGCACCAAGACAATTCTTAACAATTTAAACGACTAATCAGTTATTTACTACAACTATAAGAAAATCAAAATAAATAAATTATAATTGTACAATTACATTACCTTGAAATATTTCCAATGATCATCCGTGCTATCTTCAGGTATTGGCTCTGGCCGCTTTAACAGAAGTGTTTGATATCATAACAAAGAGAGCAATACCTTGTTAACAACTCTGCTTACAGTCTCTCCCGACCTCATGAGTTGTCTTTGTATTATTCTATTCTTAACGTCATGTGCCAATATATGCAAGAAGATAGCTAATTGTTCTCCCACTGTCATGTTCTTAGTTGGTTCTAGTCTACCGGTCTCCCTAAGCATATGGTATAAATTATGGAAAGTCATGTTCTCAATGCATAATCGATCATTTTCAAACACTATTCTATTTAAGTTGACGTGTCTCACTATATGCCTCTTGTAAGCATCCTTCCATTTTCCCTTTCTTGTAGCTTTTAGCTCTAAAATTATCATAATAAGTATCATAGTCATCAATAACAACAATCGATCCAGCATATCCAGTTGAATTATCAAATAGATGAGTACCCTCCTATCTTTTGTCAAAGAATGTCTGTCCATTTTCTGATATTGAAAATAAACGACATATTAATAACATATCATTTAACCTAAACAAACAAATATATAAAATAAATCCTCAAAAGCATGACACATGCATTCATTCAAAGCAATCAAATCAAAACCAACAAATGGGTCATCCGGGAATGTCTCAAAAATAATTTACAGACACAAATCACACACCAATGGGCAGACAGACATTTCATCGAACATGTCATAGGCATCAAATTTCAGGTCTTGATACACTAGTTATAGTAGTTACATTATCAATATTATCATGCAAAGTCACATAGGAAACAAACTAGAAGTCCAATTTCAGGTCTCGGACACACATATATCACCATATTGTCAAAATCCAGGATATAACATCAGACTAATTTTAATTATTAGACAAATGTTTTATTCCAAATGTGAGTTGCTTCAGCAACTTCAGGAGAGAGTGGAAAGTCAATATAGTTTTAACAAATACATACGTGAGGCTCAAAATTTCAGAACCCTAATCACCAATCACCAAGAGAATCTCAAAGAACAATTGATAAACCGTTCTATGTTTTAGGAAACCTAATCACCAAATCTCAAATCAAACCCTAATCACCAAATCCCTAAAATATTTTTCAAATTTTAACACAAAATATAATTTAGCAAGCAACCAAAACAACATCATTAAAAAAATTAACAGAAATTTGACCCAAAAAAACCAAAAAATTCGAATAAATAGAAATCCATACCTATGAGATCCGAGCGAGAGAGAGACAGAGAGCTCCGAGCGCGAGAGAGAGAGAGAGAGAGAGAGAGAGAGAGATCCGAGCGAGACTCTCTCTCGAGAGAGAGAACGAAGAAGAAGAAGAAGAAGAAGAAGAAAATGTGTGAAGATGAGAGAGAGAGAGAGAGAGAGAGACTATTGGAATTTTAAAAAAAATTCAGTGGCAAAATGGTAAATAAGTTAATTTTTTAGTTGAGTTTATTTCCAGGTAAAAAAAAATATAACCACCTATTTGCTAGGGAATAGGTTTTCCATATTTTATGGGTAAACAATTTATCCAGGCATCCTTAATTCCTAGGAATAAATTTGAATAAGACAAACCAAACATGGAAATTATTTTTCCATCCCAAATTTTTCCGGGCAAATTTGTTTTTCCCGCGTACCAAACGGCCCCATAATCTTGTGGTGCTGATATTGATGCAAGAAATTTGGTCATATTCTTACCATGATCTTGGTACTTCCAAATAGTCATCTCAAACTCACCAAGCCAACGACACTTCTGAGACTGATCTTGGTGTATCCTACTAGTACAAGCAGCATACCCGAAGGTATAAAGGCAAGAAAAATCACATTTGCCAATTGTAGGGATGGGTAGGGTTCACATCCTACGTGGAGAAGACTCGGGAGTATGACGAGCACCATTCAGAGGTCGAGAAAGTTCGAAAAGTCGAAAGTTATGAAGCGGAGTTGATTTGAATTATTTTGAAGGGTATCAGAGATGTATAGGAGGAGAAAGAAGATATGGATAGGATTCCTTATGCTTGAGCTGTAGGAAGTTTTATGTGCGTCATGGTGTGTATTGCTCATGCAGTCGGATCGATTAGCAAATATCTTTCAAATCTAAGGAAGGTACATCGGAATGCGGTCATGTAGATTCTTAGTTATCTCTAGGGTACTTCAAGTTAGAATCTTTCGTTTGATAGTGACAAGCTGAAGTTGGTCGAGCATACTGACGCTGATATGGTTATGGACGTGGATACCAAGTGATCTACTGTGGACCATGTGATGTTGTTAATTTGCAGGGACGAGCAATAGCGTGGTAGTCGTGGTTGCAGAAGTGCGTAACTTTGTTTACGACGGAGACAAAATTTATTGCAGTAACGAAGGCTTGTAAATATTAAGGAACTCCTATGAATGAAATTATTGCAAAAATTATGACTAAAACAGGAGCAGTACACTTTGCTTTGTGATAGTCGAAGTTCGACTCACTTTGGGAAGAATCTCACCTTTCATAGCATGTCCAAAAAAATAGCAACTTGGTATCATTGGATACGAGATGTGCTAGAGACGAATGATGTTTAGCTTGAGAATGTGCATACGGATGATAATGGAGCGAATATGCTCACGAAAGTTTTACTAAGGGGAAGTTTGAATTATGCAGGAGACGCTGGTTGGAATGGTGGACTCCTCCATCTAGTCGAGAAGGGAGAGTTATGTTGTGTTGGGTAGGATTCCCAACTTATATGGAGAAGACCCTCAAGTACGACGAGCACCATCAGATGTGTCGAAGAGCTCAGAAAGTCAAAAACGACGAAGCGGAGTTGACTTAAAGTCAATTTGGAGAGTATCAGAGGAGTATCAAGGGGATCGAAATACCATTGATATGTCGTCAGCATGCTTAGAGACGTCAAAAACATTCAAAAGTTTTGTATGCGGTATACTAGTGGTATGCCGTCGGGGCTAAACTAAGAAATTGTGTTTTAATTTGGACCGTGAGCTTGGTTTGAAAGTCCAAGATTATCCCATGATCAGATCGACATAAATAGAAAGTTTTCTACCATAATTAAAGCAGTCATATTCACCAAGAGAGAAAATTCTCAGGTTTGTAATCTTCACGAGAGAGGAATTTTTCGAGGAGAATTGGTCGGGAAGATCATTCGGAGGGATTCATGTCATTGGTTTGACAAGCGAATCTTCATCGGATTATTATTTTTATCGGTAACTTTGCTTAATCATCTTTGTAATCTTTGAAGTGATTGTAGTCATGTGTTTGGATCGGTGGAAGAAGTTAAAGGGAAAATCGGTCGATTGTTTTTATTTTATTTTTTTTATCTAGTGAAGTTTTTCCATGTTGAACACTTATTCCGTGTCCGTTCCCAGTAACAATTTGGTACATTTAGCATGATTTTTTGAGCTGTTGCGAGTATGATATGGACTGATCTTCTTGCTATCAGTCACGATCCCAAGATAAAAATGTGTGATTTATTAGTAGTCATGATCTCTTTCTGATGAGTTACTGAAACGTTCTTAGATATCCGGTCAATATTACATGAGATAGTTCTTCAGTCTCAGATTCATAGTTATGTACTATTTCAAATTCTGTACAAAGACGGTATACTATTTTATCAGATGAGATCTCTTAACATTGATGTATGGACAGGGTCGGCAGGGCGAGAGAGAGAGACATCGGGATGAGGCATGGAACACAAGAGGGCGGATTGTCGACAAAATCGAGTGAATTCGGAAGTCTCTTGTTTGAATTTTTCAAGCAACCTTCGTACAGATTTCTCACCAGATTGTTCGTCGGAGTTTTCGCAACAGCGTTTCGCTCTCACTAAGCGGTCAAGTTAACGTCATTACCGATCGACTTGACCATTGCCATACACGAAGGTAAGCTCGTTCCACCATCATGCTGACTTGTATCTTGGTAATTAACTTTTCTTTAAAGGTCTGCTTGGATTGAGGGGAAAAAAAATAAGCAGAGTTAAGTGGGATTAAATGAGGGGAGTTAAGTGAAGGGAAGTAGAGTCCATACATAAAACCTTATTTGGATTGGAGGGAGAGTTAAGTGGGGGTGTTTAATAAGTCTTACTTGGATTGAAGGCTTTGAGTTAGAGGAGGATTAATAAAAATATGATAGTTATCAAAATAACCTTATTACATATGTTATAAAATTAAATTTGATTAAAATTTTAGTTAGAACTTGTCAAAATATCTTCACAAATTAAGAAGCTACGGAACAACATGTTGAAAACAGGAAAAAATGGAGAAAAAAAAAATATTTTATAGAAGAAATAAGAAAATATTTATGACTTTTAAACAAAACTTATCAATTTTTCTCATTAACCCTCCGATTTGGGGGTTAAAAAATGAACAAAAGAGGGTAAAATAAACCCCCATTTAACCCTCTATAACTCTCTCACATAAATCCTTACCCTCAAATCAAGTCTGATTTTATTTTTTTTCTCATTAACTTTTTTTCACTTAACTCTCTTAACCCTCAATCCAAACAGATCCTAATGAAACTCGGGGAGGATCGTTCCTCAACTTTTTTTTATTCTAAAAAAAAAAAAATCTAATCTAAGCTTTTCTTCTGTTCTTGTTAACTCGGGGAGAATTGAAGAGTGACTGAAAGAAGTAAAGTTGGGAGCTCCCACCCAAGTTCTACGCAACAATTGACTCAACAACAGATGATTGTGAAATTATGATAGTTCTAGTTAACAGTAATTAATTACACTACACATCTCCGACGCCTTCCATTTCTATATAGAGAACAAAAGCGTTATGAGAAAACAGGTAGAGAGAGAGAGAGAGAGAGAGCCTGTTGTTGCTTCACAGGTGAAGAGAAGTGTCAACTTCCATTTCCTTGGCCATCTTCGGAGAGTACATGTTATAGTTGGCCCGGTGTGGCCGCAGGCCGATCGAGAGCGAGGTCTCGCAGTCCAGGAACTGCTGCGTGCCACGGACTTCGGCGCGCGGCTGAAGCCGGAGAGGCTGAGGACGGAGATCGGGGTGTAGGAACCACCCGGGCTGCTGCTGCTCGCACTTTGGACTCCGGTTCGGGATCAGCTCGGCCGGCTGTGCAGCAAACACTCTTAGGAGGTCCCTCTCCTCCCTCATCTCCTTCGTCCTCTGCAGCCGCCTGAACCTCTCCTGCAGGAGCGTGATGGAGTGGAGCGCGGTCGCGTCTTCGCCGCCATTCGGTCTCCTCCCCATGTCAACGCCTCCTCTCTTTCAATCCTGTGTGTCTATGAATGCAGGACTGAATGGTGAGCATTTATAACGAAGGTGTTTGTTGTCGTCTTAGAGTTTCTTAGAGCATCCATTACAAATTGGGTAAAATATTACTTTTTGAGTGTCTTCGTGATATTGACATTTGTAAGAACGGTTAATTTTGGTGTGTCCAGAAATTAATGCAAATGAGCTATGACGCTGCAAATCTGGATCGTCTTTTAGTTTTCTAGCAATTTTTTAACTACGGACAAGTACCCACTACTGTTTTCAAGTGCTACGAAATTTAACTAAAGTTAAAATATAGCATTTAAAACCTCTCCAATCGAGAGGAGGCGAGAATCGGCTGGGTGGTTGCAAAGTCCAGAAAGGAAACGCTGTTGTGACTAAACTAAAAGGAAGCTTTCTGTTTGTCCAGCATATGAAATCGGCAGTTTCCTTATTGCTTACACACACAGATTTGGAGCTTTGCACTTGGAAGGCTGTTCCTAATGGGAATAACTGGGTGGTCTACCACTAATTAATCCGTCCCTTGGTTGAGATGAGATGTGTTCCTTCTTTTTCTTTGTTTTCTTCTTCTTGGTATGTTGTTTTAAGAGTCCAAGCAGGGCCGGTCCAAGGATAAACCAGACAAGACTTCGGACTTGGACAACTCCCCTATGCTCTGGAAACCTTCAGGCTCAGCGTGGTCCCAATAGAGATCGGGATCGTAGGTGAACCTCCAGGACCGACCTACAATAAAGATCAAGGAAGACAACCAAAACTATTTCTGGATAGGACAACCCAACCCCGAGGGAATCATCTCTTGGCTGGGTGTTTGTCCGGTCTTTGGACTTTGCACAACTCGATGTTGTTCCTCGCGCTCCTCCCCAATGCCGCGGCTGTTGAATGCCGCTCATATGCGCGTGCCAGCACCTGGATATTGGATATGTCCTGAACTGAAGAATTTACTGATACAGGTAGGGGAACAGGTAACCTGGTCCTCTGTCATGCTCTATATCGGTCTAGTTAATTATTCGCGTGCGTCGCGAAGACAGGGGAACGGGCAACTCGCCGGTGGGAAAATCCGTCATGGTGGTGACTGGGGCAAGTGAAAAGGGTCCGGAGCAGTTATCGGTGTAGTAGTTAGAACAGAGGGAGAGGTAATTCAGATAAAAGGGTTATTGTTGCATCAGGTATCACCTTACCTGGTTTTCCCAGATACGGAACCATAACTTATCTTGACTATAACCTGTCAACTAATGCAATATTTCTTACTTGTGTCCGCCTATGTATCCCGTATCGGTACAGTCATCTCGGATTTGTTACGAACATTTCATTATTGTGGCTAAATTTTAACTTAATACTCTCAACTATTCAAAATTTTCAACTAGATACCAAAAACTTTAATATTAGACAACTTAATACCTCAACCATAATCGTACAACTTAATATCCTAACAGTGTTAACGAAAAATTCAAAATTACAAAAATACTACTCTAATTCGTGGTCACTTCAAATACTCCTACGAGGAGGATGGAGGTGATTTGGTCAAAAAAGTAATACTCAATTTTGTTGAAACGGAAAAATTAACCCCTAACTGGTGGAGGGTATCGACTTGAAAATATTCAATAGTTGAGGGTAGCGATTGAGCAGTTTACACCAAATCCAAGATGGATAAATCTCGTGGCAGAAAACTTTTTTTTTAATTATTTCAGTTATTCACATTGTCAAGATGGGAGAATGTGTTTGTTTTCATGGAACAAACAAAGGATACTATGCCTAGTTTCGGCATCTAGAAGGAAAGTGAAAGTCTGAGCTTAGAAGAGGGTGTATAAGCAAACACTTTGAAAGCTTTTTTGTTTACATTGCAATCACTCAGTGGCCGCAGGGTTTGACTCTGATTTCTAACGCACTTGAATCCCTAGATTTGTGCTTGTCCATATGTAAGTCATATATTATATTACTTAGTAATAGGGTCTCACATATATATGAAAATTAGGATTTGGTTCTCGGAAATGATCAATCTTGGGTCTTGAAATCACGAAATCAATGTTCATTAGCCTATGTGAACAGTAATTTCGAGACCCAAACTCTAATGTTGGTCGGTTTCGAAACGGAAACCCTAATATCTATATATGTGAGACCCTATTACTAAATAAGTCATATATTATATAATTGCAGCAGAGGGAGATTCTAAAATTTATCATTGCCTTCGGCTGTTGGATTGTTCGGATGAATCCATACGATTAAAGACTCGTCTCGTGGCGGCAATCTGCCAAACACTATAAACTGAGATAATTGAAGATATCATTGATCGTGTTCGTCTCAGTCATTGCTCATCGATACCTCCAATGAATGAACGAGCCAACCACAGTAAATTCACACGAGGGAGATTATGTCGAAGCAAGACTTTCTGCTGATGTTTCGACAAGCAGAAGATCCCAATGCAACCTTAATATAAGTCCACTAGCAGGCAGAGATTCTGAAAAACGCACTCACGCGAGTTAGGTTGAGTTTGGTACAACTTATTTGGATTTACTAACACGTAGATGCTTTATAATACGAAGATGATGGATCACCATTTTGTATACAAACGAGCAGAGTCCGCATTTTCTTATAGTCAAGACAAGTAGGATTCTTCTTCTTCTTCTCATTGGTATTGCGGAAATCCATGGTTTCCCCAAACTCTGAACTTCTGATACATAGTAATGATCCAAGCAACAATCTTGAAAGTTTCCATATTTCTATTCTGCTCCATTCTTCTTTATGTTGTTGGTGCAGACTGACAACAATTGTTAAACTCCCTGATCCTCCATTTGTTTGTCACACGCACGCTTACAAGCTTCTGTGAGAAGAACTTGCTGTTCAACGAAACTGAGTCGAGTCGAGAAGAACTTGCTGCCCTACTCGAATACAGAGTAAGGTGGGGTTGGTCATTTCCAAAGCACAACAGCAAGCAGAGCAAACTGGCTGATAAGAGAGAGAGAGAGAGAGAGATCTTGAATGGGCAAGATGTCATGAATCCACTGAAGAATAACCTTTTGTCAAATAGTATTTCAGCCCAGTCTCGCAGTATCGGTATCGGTATACGACTCTTCCTATGAGTATCGGTATCTACTGTATAAGCAGTTTTAGATTTTAGATCGGAGTAACAGATTTTTTTTTTATATCGGAAACCAAATAATTAATACTAAATTATTAAAATGTTAGAATTTTTTTATACATTTCCTCATAGTTTTAAGTTTTTTTTTTAAAGTTGCTTCTTACTAGTTTTGAAAATGAATGAAATAATAGTCACCCTTCCACTTGGTTTACCTGCAAGATAAGTTTTATTCGTTTACATGTTGTTGCAAACTTAATATACGTTTACATCCATGCTGATTGGTCATTTTTTGTTCAATTTTTCTTTCCAAATTGACTAGAAAAGAGATCCATAATGTCGATATCAGTCAGTATCGATCGATATCGAATCAGGACATGTTAAACCGTTTTGGTTTCGGCCATATCGATCGATATCGACTGAATTTCAACACTGGTCAGACGACTAATGATATATATGAATTAAAAATAAAACTAAAATAGCCTATAAAAAAATTACCGTCTCTGCTAAATTTGTTCAAAAAATAAAGCAAGCCAGTACGGAGTCAGGCGCATTCCAAAGCATTGCAACAGTCCGAACTCTCTAGCCTAGTGGTATTAGAGCGGACACCCGGAGGGGCCGGCAAGGTTCGAGCCCCCCAATTGTGTGTGTGAGTGTGATTTCAAAAAAAAAAAAAGCATTGCAACAATATGTAGACAACATTCAAGTTCCCACATGAACACTTACTATATGATTTCAGAGACTGCTTTGTAGTTTGAACAGTGGACAGCAAAACACTACAAGACAAGTAGCAGTTCACAGAAACTTCAACATGCAAGAAAATCATTCGTCAGAGCTCTGTAGTCTAGTGGAAGTGGAACGGACGCTTCGCTTAACTCTCGGAATGGAATGGAAAGATCTCGTAGTTCTATGTCTGGTATTGAAAGAAGAAAGTATGCGCACTAAGACTGCCAGTGACTCCCACTCGCACATATTGACAGATCGGTGAAACCGACACCTAGAAAGACCGACAGGGTTCCAACCTTCCAATTGTGTGTATGCATGGAATTTCAAAAAAAGAAAAAAAAAACTTTCGCACAAATGAGGAAAAAAGCTTCAAAAGGAAAGAAGTCTATGTTAAAACAATTAATTTATCGATAGAAAATAGAATAATCACTTCACAGTACTAATGCTTCTGAATGTCAAACCATCACAAAAACACTGGTACGTGGCAAATATTCAGCTTCAGAATTGCAGAATCACAGCATGGATATAGAAGTCTATTATTAGTCACAAGAGGTTGCGTACAAAATTGGTTCCATAATTTGATAAAAACAGGAAGGTTTCACAGACTCATTTGATAGACAAATTGAACCAGAAGAATTATCTGCCTCAGTCAAAAAGGATTTTACTGGGGATGTAGAGTCATTGTTTAATAATAGAAGGATATAAGATCAAAAAATCCTTGAGGAACTCGTGATTTCTTAATTTTTAAAACTAGGCCATACAAAACTGTTGGATTCCATACATCTCATCTCTTTATTTATTTATTTTCAAGAGGCTAAAGAAACAAATAAGTAAACTTTCAATATTAGTTAAATACATGTGCCACAACTATACTGTAAGTTCTTATTTTGAGTTCTTAGTCGAATTCTAATAAGTTTATGTCAACTTACTGAAGAGTTCATATTTGGGCTGAAGTCGGATCTCTACCGACCTTGTTTGGTTCGCGGAATCAAAAGGAAAATGATACCAATGGAAAGAAAATTAGGCCATGTGTGGTTTCCGGAATCATGGAGTTAGAAAAAGAAAGTGATTACTTTCCTATGTTTGGGTGCGAAAGGGATTGAGGAGGAAAGGAAAGTAATTCCCAATGAAAGAAATTATGAGAAAAAATAATTCCATCCATCTAAGCAAGGAATTACTTTACCACATTAAAATATTCAATTTTCTTTCCAAATTCGTTGGTATTTCTAAACATCGGAAAGGAAAATCAATAGAAATCGTCATCTTCCAAAGAAAAGGAAATGTCAAGGAATTGATTTCCTTTCCATTCCTTTCCACAAACCATTAGTACGGAAGTGGTTCCATCCATACAATCAAGAATTCACTTTCCTATATTTAAGTATTCATTTTTTCTTCCATTTTTTTTTTGGCATTTCTAAACACCAAAAAGAAAAATCTACGAGAAAATTGTAATTTCTCAAAAGAAAGAAAATAAGAAATTGATTTCTTTCCTTTCCGTTTCTGTGAACCAATTTTTGTAGTAGAGACTGATCTCGGTGTATATATATATATTATTTTTTTTTTTTTTTTTTTTAAGCAATGGGTACTTGTGGCGAACTCGCCTCCACTGGGGCTCGAACTCCCGACCACTTGGGCCGCATGCATCCCTCTTAACCACTAGGCTAGAGGTCATTTGCATATATATATATATATATATATATATATATATATATATAGAATAAGGGAGGTAGGGTGCCACCCTATGGAGGGTGTCTACTTGTCACCCCCCACATGTGCATGATGATAGCATGGGGGGGTGACAAGTAGACACCCTCCATAGGGTGGCACCCTACCTCCCTTATTCTCTCTCTCTCTCTCTCTCTCTCTCTCTCTCTCTCTATATATATATATATATATATATATATATATATATATATATATATATATAAAACTTTAAAGTTGTATTATACCGATCTCATAATATATAGAATATTTTATTAACCTATCTAGTTTCCGCAACCACGTAACCCAAAATCTAAACTTATATTGGCACCTTAAAAAAAATTAAAAAATTTTGAGTGGCACCCCACTTGGATGGTCTATTTGTGTGGTGCATCCCACATTGTTTGCTATATGTATAAGTAGTCCCACTTTGGACGTTTTCTGTCAGTTTTGACGGTCAGCCGTGTTTGACCCTTAAAAAACAAAAAAAAGACGAAAATGTCCCTCTTCCTCCCCCTCCTCACCCCTGTTGTCCGCCGCCGCTGCTGCTGGCTGTCGCCGCTGCTGATAGCTGCTGCTGCTGGACGGGGGAGGGGCGGCAGCGGGGGGGGGAGCGGGGGCGGGGCGAGGTCGGGGAGGGGCGGAGGGGGGCGAGGTCTGGGAGGGGGGGGGGGGGGCGAGGGGAAGGGGGAGGGGGGCTGTGATGTCGGAGGGGAGGGGGCTGGAGAGGGCGTTGCCGACGAGGTCGAGGTGGCGGAGGAGGGGGAGGGAGGAGGGAGGCAGGCGGGGATGGGGCCGGAGAGGCGCTCCCAGTCGGCGAGGATGAGGGAGGTGAGGCGGGGGAGGAAGCAGAGGGAGGGGGAGAGGGGGCCGGAGAGGAGGAGCTCGCCGGAGGTGGCGGTGATGGTGGTGGTAGAGAGGAGCAGGAGGAGGAAGAAGAGGAGTGGAGCCATTGCTTAGAGTTGGAATGGAGGAGCCACTAAGAGTTCGGGAGGAGGGTTATTTGGTCCAAATTTTTTTTAATGAAGAGTTCATCCGTCAGAACTGACGAAAAAACGTTCAAAGTGGGATGACTTATACACATAGCAAATCCAAAGTAGGATAACTTATACATATTACAAACAATGTAGGGTGCACCGCATAAATAGACCATCCAAGTGGGGTGCCACTCAAAAATTTTCAAAAAAATTTCCAAAACATTAGCTGAGAGAAATATTAAATACACTAGATTGGAATCTAGAATAACCGATTTGTTATGCAAGGTTAATTTAGACTTTTATGATTAGTTTACAGTGAGTTGGCTAAAGATGTGCTATTATACTAAAATATATTAGAAAATTTATGTAGAGAATACCTAACTTTAATAATTTGGAAAGAGTACAAAGTTTGCTAAAATCCGAAAAAAAAGATACAAAATGTCATAGCTTATGATTTTTTTTTTTATTTACAAAAAAAATGCCATAAGCTATGGCAATTTTTCTTGATTTAAAATTAAAAAATCAAATAAAACGACGTAGGCTATGGCTTTTGGTTCCAAAAGTTTTACAATTTTAGACTTAACCACTATAACAAATACTAATTTGCATACGAACCTACCAATCTCCCATGCGATTTTTCTTTTGGGCAAAATCTAGACAGCATGGCTAAATTTTGAACCCCCGCCCCCACCCCTATTCCAATATCTCAAGAGTCTATTAACAAAGGGTTAGGGCTATGATATTTTTATTTTATTTTTGTAAATAAAAACAATGCCATAGTTTATGGCATTTTCTTTGTAAATCAAGCTATGGTATTTTGTATTTGTTTTGGGGATTTTAGCATATCACTAAATTTTGATGTCCTATAAGTAAATTTCTGAATTAAATCCTTTCTCTACTATTTTGTTAAATCGTACATAAAAGTATTCTAAAATTTTCCCAAAAAATAATTACTATTGCTTAAAGATTATACATTAGAATCCACTTAACTCAATTTATATAGAAAGAACCATACCCCGTTATGACTATATTACAAGTAGGGCAGCAAATGATATTTGGCAAAGGATATTAAGCGTTTATTTAGAATGTAGTCATTAAGCCTTTTTGTTCAAACTCTTATGCCTAGTTTGGTATACTGTAATGTAATCGTAATCGCAATGTATCAAATGAAAAAAAATTATTTTTTCTATTTGATTACATTGCGATTACGATTACATTACAGTGTACCAAACGAGGCATTAGTCTCCCAATTCTATTTGGATTACATTTGAGCCTTTAATTGAATGGCATCTTTGAAAAAGCAGTTCTCCGAAATAAAAATTGTTTGACTCGTTTTTTATATTTAAATTAAACAAAATTCGATGAACATAACTATAATTGAAAATATCCTAAGTTTGTAGAAACTTAAATTAATTTGCCTCAAAAAATGAGGTGCCAAGTTAGCAAGATTGTGAAACGTATTGTTAAGGCATTGATTTTTTTTTGGGAGGTACCACAATTTTGGTTGTTCCTTACTGTTTTCAGAACTGTCAAAAATTTGATAGAATTTTACATTAAATAATTGTCCTAAATACAGAAAAATCAATCTTTAATGACCAAATTGGTATCGTATCGAAAATAATTTGTAACTTCGACAAAAAAAAGTGAATTAAAAAACAAATATTAAGGACACTACAACAATTACTAGGAGGTAGTACAATTTTGACAGTTCATATCCCTACTATTATAAAGGGGTTTCAAAACGGCTCAATCTTGATCCGTCTAAGTCGTGTATATCATCAACAATTATTTTTAGAAAATAAAATAAAATTTTAAAATTAACTACCTTTCTTATCTTCTGGATAATCGAACCCTCTCTCCTCAAGTAAAAAAAATTAAAAACACCCAATATTAGAATTTAAAATTAAATTTATGTTTAAATTAACTACATAATATTGTCTAATTAAACACATCCATAATTTAGAAAATAATCATAACAATTTATATTAAAATATATTTAAATTATATTTAAAATATTTTAATATAATTTAATTTTTATATATTTTATTAATACTATTATTGATTTTTTGGGCTATTTATAAGGGCACATGAAAAGTTGATCAGGGCTAGCCAAAAGCAAATTTTGATTTATTTACAAGTTTGCCATTGAAAAAATTACTCAGGACTAGCCAACATGTGAGTATTTAAGTCAACTTTTTTTTTTCTCTCCTTTCTTTCCTCACAACAAGAAGAAGAAGAACAAGAAGAAGAAAAAGAAGAAGAACAAGAACAACAAGAACAAGAACAACAAGAACAAGAACATCAATTTTTTCAAACCTAGTTTGTTTTAATTTTTTGTTCTCTTCTAATTTCTCAGATCCCTTTCTCCAAACTCTAGTTTATTTTTCTTCTTCTTGTTTGGGCATTATGGATAAAATCCTAGTTGTAGAAGAAATTGGACTATCAAATCTATCAAATCTATTAATCTATTAACCAATTTTTTTTATTAATAGAAGAATTATGCATGAAATCCTAGTTGTAGAAGAAAACTATGGAAGAAATCCTAGTTGTAGAAGAATTGGGTTCATATCAGGACAGCCACAATTTTCGACAGTCTTAGAAGTATTGAGGACTGCCAGAAATTGTGGCAGTCTTGAAATAGACTCGATGTACAAGAGGACTGCCACAATTGCTGGCAATCCTAGAAGTACTGAGGACTGTCAGAAATTGTGGCGGTCCTGAAAGGGACATGCTCTACAGCAGGACTGCCACAATTTCTGGCAGTCCTAGACATATTGAGGACTGCTAGAAGTTGAGGCAGTCCTGAAAGGGACTTGCTGTACAGCAAGTCCTTTCAGGACTGCCACAATTTCTGGCAGTCCTAAAGTCAAAATTTTCGAATGAAAAAAAACATATTAGGGTTTATTCCAATCTTGATAATAGAGTGAAATATGCATTTTAGAGTTTATTTCCATGCATTCTTTGTGAGGAAAGAAGTATTTAAGCTTTATTTTCATGCATTTTATGGTTTATTTAATATTTTGGGTGCCATCGAAATTGGGAATGAGAAGGAAACTAGGGTTTTGATGGAGATGGTGATGATGGAAATGGTGGAGAAGAAGAAGAAGATGATGAGAAGAAAACTAGGGTTTTGATGGAGATGTGAGAATGGAAATGGTGGAGAAGAAGAAGAAGAAGATGGATGGATAAAAGAAGAAGAAGAAAGGGTTTTGGAAGAGAGAGAGTGAAATTTAGAAATGAGAGTGAAATTTGGACTTTGGGGGGTGTGGGGTTTGGACACCCCATGAGTAGAAAATTTGGATAGCCCCAGTAAATTCTTCTCAAACATTGGCTAGCCCAAATCCTGGCTAGTCCTGATCAACTTTTCATGTGCCCTTATAAATAGCCTTTTTTTTTTGGTACGTGCGCAACGCATGTGGTGACTAGTAAAATTAAAACTGTCAAAATTCTAAGGGATATTTTAACAAATGCCCCCATTTGAAATGTTAAAACTAATATATACCCCCACTATTTTTTTTAATTAGCAAATACCCCCACTCCCATGTAAACAGCAAAAAAAAGAAAAAAAAAGAAAGAAAGAAAAAAAGTGGGGGTATATAGTGGGGGTATATCTTAATTTTTTGCTGTTCCGAACCTTCAAATGGGGGTATTTGCTAGATAAAAATAAGAGAATTTTTGACTTGCCCCCCACTTTGTTTGTCCAAATTAAGGGTGCACCCCACTGTTTTACATTAATGTACATTACCCCCCACATTTGACGGATTCCGTCAAAAATTAACGGTCAAACGTTTTGACAAAAAATTTCGGACCAAAATGCCCTTCTATTTTCTTCTTCCTCTTCCTCCCCTCCCCCCGCAGCGGACCCCGCACCCTCGCGGCCACCGCCCCCGCACCACCGCCTCCGCCGCTGCTGTCTTCTATTTTCTTCTTCCTCTTCCTCCCCTCCCCCCCCTCCCCCCCACCCCCCCCCCCCCCCCGCAGCGGCCCCCGCACCCCCGGTGGAGAGGAAGGCGCGGCTGGCGAAGACGACGGGGTGGCCGGAGATGGAAGGGTCGGTGAGGAGGAAGCTTTCCGGGAGGTCGTCGAGGGCCTCGAGGACGGCGTCGGTGTATCTGAGCGTCAGGGACTCGGTCAGCCGGATCTCGTCGGCCATGGCGGCGGCGAAGGTGGAGGTGGCGGTGGGGTTCTTGATCCGCCAGAGGAGTGGAGGATGGACGCTTGAGATCGGGAGGAGCTCCAGAGCAACCATCAGCTCTTCGCAAGAGTGTGGAGGAAGAAGAGGATTTTTTTTTAATATAATTAAAAAGTCCCCAAACAAATATCTTCTCTTTGGTGTTTGGGGAATGGCGGTGGCGGTGGCGGTGGCGGTGGCGGAGGAGGGGGGGGGGGGGATCGGAGGTGGGGAGCGGCGACGGTGGTCGCGCGGGGGTCGGGAGGTAGGGAGGGGGGTTAGAGGAAAGAGAGAGGAAGAAGACGAGGGCATTTTGGTCAAAAAAAAATATTTTTGACGGAATCCGTCCAATGTGGGGGGTGATGTACATTAATGCAAAACAGTGGGGTGCACCCTTAATTTGGACAAACAAAGTGGGGGGCAAGTCAAAAATTCTCTAAAAATAATAGTGGGGGTATATGCTAGTTTTACCAAGTGTTGGTAGCTCAAGTGGTGAGCACACTGGTATCTGGACCGGCTGGGTGGTGTTCGAGCCACGGGTCCGTTAGGAGAGTAGGTGTGTGTGAGTAAAAAAAAATAAAATCAAATAATGGGGACATTTGCTAAAATATCCCAAATTCTAATGTAAAATGGAATGACGTGGCCTAACCGTGGCACAAAGGCATCGGTGAACCGCGTACGTGGTTGGACTTTTCTAGAATAATTTGGTTTCGTTCACATTTCGCTTGGATCTGATTGATTCCTTTCCATACCCCAATTCCTTACTTCGCTCCCGTCTCCTTTTCCTCTCTCTCTCTCTCTCTCTCTCTCTCTCTTGATGAAGATGGTTCGACTCTCCTCTTTCGCCATGGTCGGTGGTCTTCTCCTCGTGTTCCTGTCGGCCGTCTCGGCTTCGGCAGCGGTGCGGGTGTCGGCGGAGGAGCATCACCAGCAGCGGCTGAACAAGACGTCATACGGAGGAGGAGGAGGGATATTCTGGGCCACCGACGACAGAGACCTTCTCTCGGCGATGGAGTCCGACGACCCCACCGCCGCCGACGACCTCGCCGGCGGCTTCTCCTCCCTCGACAGCATGCTCCAGTGGGCCATAGGTAACTCCACATCAGCTCCTCCATCACGGATCGATCCGTAATGGATTACAAGTGGAGTAAGAAAGAAGAAAGACTTCGCTCTATTTCCTACTTGCTATATCCTCTTCGATATCTTGCGGAAACTACGAAGATCTGTGATCGGTGTCCGTGTCCGACACGAAACACACACTCACAAGTACTCTAGGACACGCCAAAATCAGTTGTGTCTGTATTCGTGTCCATGGAACATAGCTTCCTAGCTACTTGTTGCAAATTGATTACCATTTGTATTACTATAGTGACTTCTTTTCTAACCACATCCTACATGTACCTGCTCCTTTTGTTAGATTTTGTATTTCGACGTATCCATCGGTGTGTAGGTGTAGCTGATACAATTGTAGCTAATTTGAACTAATTACAGTAACTTCCCGTTTTGCAAATTTCTACCCTAAACTATAATAATTAACAACTCGCAGGGCCGGCCCTGAGCTCATGGGCCCAGAGACGAACTTCCAAAATGAGCCTCTCCGTACATAATGTGAAAAAAATTAAAACTAAAATAAAAGTAAATTAAAAAAAATGTCGGCACCAATAACTGAACTAAGAACCTCTAATGTGCAAGTCAAACATAATTACCATTACGCCACAACTATTTTGTATTAAGGATGACTATAGTTCATACTAGTTCTATTTTAGATATAACATTATTAATATATTTATGTTTAAATTAATTTTTTGGGGTCTTCCTGGTCCGTGGGCCATGAGCGGTTGCCCTGGGTCAGGGCTGGCCCTGACAACTTGCTACCCTAAAGTATTATAATTAATTCTAAATACCTTGATGAAATCTCCAACTTGGTGTGCTATGCCTTTAACAACTGCTAAAACAAAATATGAGTTACCATTATAACCATATCTTCTTCCTCATACGGTCATACCTAAATCTAACTGACCCCTAATCCTAACGAGGGTGGAGGAGCTATAAATTTACATACGAGAGGGATTGGAGGGAGCTCGTCGCCCGGGCGTGTGACACGACAGCGTTCACGGCCACGCTCAAACAAACATGGCCTTCTCCTCCGCCATCTTCCTAGTTAGGATCTAGGGTTAGGGTATGGTATGGGTTTAGGGTTGGTATGGGGATTAGGAAGAACGAATAAGGTAGTCTCTTGTTTTTTTCAAAGGACAAAATGTCCATCTGGTCACGTGACCATCAAGTTGATGACAGACTAATGAAGATTTTTAAGTTGCAAAATCTTAGTAGTTCAGGATATAACTTCTCTAAAATTAGTTCAGGGTAGCAACTTGTAAATTAGGAGAAGTACATAATATTTAGTTACAAATTAGCCTACACTTCTCCAGAAAAATACTATCTTGTGTTGGAACACTTCACTTCCGTACATACATTCTGTGTCTATCTGTTGAGAGACAACTTAGAAATTATTGGTAAATAGGCAGCAACAAATCCGTCATGGTTGTTAGTCGATCATAATTAGTGAAAAATAAAAAAGAAGGCTTGATATATATAATTCTACTTTCAAATTTTGATAACTTATCGATAAAGGGAAAAATGGTGAATTGGTCTTTGCTTTGACATCTTCTATTTGCATGGGTAATCCTTCAAAGGACCATATCCGTGTCCTTGTCCATATATGGCACGATACTTCTGTGACATCGTGTCAGATTAACTCGCCCATGTCTAGGCTCCAAGGAGATCCAAACGCTGCTGAACTAAAGTGACTCGACGTTGTCATGGCCGTGCCAAAATTAATTGAGATATGATAAAGTAACATTTCTTTGCATCGAATCCTTTATAGAGCTCCTTGAAACCTAATTGCTATCCAAAAACATCTTAAAAGGTTAAACTAAGATCTAATGAATAAAGTATGTAATCATATGTATATATAACCGTATTCATGCCAAAGCGGTATCAGTATTTCTATTGTGTCTGTGTTTATGCAACCTAGGTTGTCTTGCTTGTGCACTCGTAGAAACTATATATGCAAGGTACTTATTTACCCCTGATGTTGCTGTCAACTATGCGAACGTGATTGTAATTTCAAAAGGGATGTCTCCATACGCTTTCAGATTCTGTTTTTGACTATGTTGCACAGACACGGATTCGACACGACGCGTTTCAGACATGACGACACGGATTTGGCACCTATATTAGTGTCCTAATGTATTTTGATGTGTCCAATACACAGACACATGCATGAATTTTGGAGCGCATGTGCTTCTTAGGTTTTGACAATTGATCATATAATTGATACAAAAACACCTGCAATATGTAATTCTTGTGACATGAATGTAATGACTTAATGGTACATAGATACAAGTGCCACAGCTGGAAAAGAAAAGTTAATATGTGACATTTTTTTTTCCTTGAATTTTAGTTTATAAGAGTTGTATGCTAAAACTTACTGCATATAGAGCCTTGTTTATTTAATCAAAGAAAATATCATGTCATGAGTATGATTTCATAGTTTCTTTTTCTGGATAGTGCATACTGTCTTGCCTATTAAGTCGAACATCACTTCAACTTCTTATGAACTTACTATTTGCATAATGTTTCTTTCTGATGTAAATTAGGTCATTCTGATCCTGAAAAGTTGAGGGACAAGGCAAATGATGTCCAAAGATTATCTGCAAACGATCTACAGAAACGCCAAGTAGAAATAAAGGTGAGAAGTAATTGCATCTCTATTGTCATTGTTCTCCTGTAAATTAAGTATTCTACTATAATTTATTCAAGCAAGATATAACGGGCCACAACGTGTTATGAATTACTATCCTGAAAAATATCTGCAAGGATTTAGCAGAGAAAACCTTCTTATTAGGGATTTTAGAGGTTTTCTGGAAAACCTAATATACATAATATGTATCTGTTATTATCTAAGTACATGTACTTTCTTAATAAAAAGATGAGATTTAGGATTTGGATAATGAGATTAGGTCTAATGTTTTTGATAATGTAGGCATGGACAATGACATTTGGACCTACAAAAATTTAGAATTTAGATTTGCATGCAAAATATCATGTT
This sequence comes from Iris pallida, assembly GCA_029216955.1. Classification (NCBI taxonomy): domain Eukaryota; kingdom Viridiplantae; phylum Streptophyta; class Magnoliopsida; order Asparagales; family Iridaceae; genus Iris; species Iris pallida. Next base: position 6,629,770 of record JANAVB010006596.1, on the reverse strand, counting down.
AAATTGATTTTAGCCTTGTCAGATATGGGTATTCTATGTGTTTTTGGATGGTTATAACAAAATTAACCGAATGACCCATTGACCAAGTTGGTTAACTGAATGTAAATTTCTTCCGTTTGCCATTATTGCATATCAAGTGGTAACCAAACAACATACAATACCGCTTTTTTATTTATCTAAGTATGAGAATCAGTATCTACGCATATGATTGATGTCTATTTTTCAAGTCAAGGACCTTGATATCTGTATTATTTAATAGATCCTTCTAAGATCATATAGGCAACATTATCTCCGTCACCAGGGACTACATTCAGAGTTTTGCTTACTTTGCACATCTCCATATATTTCAATGCAGGAGTTGATGGAGAGACTAAAAGTGCCATCAGATTCAGAGTTGATGCAAATATCTATAGCTGACTTGAATAATTCTTCTACTTCTTTGGAAGATCGGCAACGTGCATTGAATGAACTCTTGACTCTAGTTGAGTCTATCGACAATGCCAATGGTAATATTACCTTCTTAAGAACAATTTTTGTAACATAATGGTGGAAGGGAGTAGTTAGATTTAGCAATTCACAGTTGTCAAGGTTAAATTATTCCATGCTTGTAATAGATTTAGGTAGAAAAGAAGTTCCATTAGATACTCCATATTGTAAAATAGACTTTGTTGCTTAAAATATTTACTGTGGTACGATTTTATTATATAGTTTTTTGACAAACTGTTTATGGGTAAAGGTATTCCTTTTACGCTACTAGCTCTGTACAAATGCTGGCAACATTTGACTAAATCATCAATCATAAGATATGTTAAAGTGGATCGCGTCAACTTGTTTATTTTGGAAAGACATCATACAGTGACTTCTAATTCCGTGTTATGTTGGGGAATAAACAAACATGCAGATGCAGAGAGTGAGTTGATATTAGCTTTTTTTTTTATCTCCTCTCTGTACCTGTATTGACGATTGACTTCCTTATCGCTGAACTGGTTTATCAAAAGTTACAATGTCTTGAGAATCTTGACTGCTGGGAGTGGGAAGCTTGGATGCAAGGTTTTAAGTACGAAAAGACATGGCCAAAATCATACCATATTCATGTCACTATGTTCATATTTGTTTCGTCATTCTCAGCATCTCTGTCCATGCAAACATAGTTTGGGATTAACACTGTTATTATCTTACTCGGTGTAATATTACAAAAGTTTTTTTGTTTAAAAGCAATTATTTAGCAATGCAAATAAAGATAACTGCAAAGGTGGAAACGTTCTTTTGTTGCCAGTTTGGCAGTGAGGGAATCCCTGAAGTACTATTTTGTGCTATTCTCTGTGCACAATCTGATGTTTGTCATCCTAATGATCTATAACTAACTGGTTTTAATTATACAACTACCAGATCTCATCAAACTCGGTGGCTATGTTGCTGTGGTGCGAGAACTTCATAACTCTGAACAAGGGATACGGACAACCTCCGCATGGATTATTGGGATGGCTAGTCAAAATAATGCACTTGTGCAAAACCAGGCAATTAACATTTTATCTAATTACAGTCATACAAGTTTTCTCTTTATTTGGTAGACTGTTTATCAATTATGTTGTTAAGAGTTTGCATGTTGTTTATGCAAAGATTCTGCTAATTGATTACATTTATTTGCATGTGCATATTCATACCTTTTGAGCCATGTAAGATTTCTTGTTTTCCAGTTGTGGGTTAATTCATTTAGATGCTCATGTTATTTTTCTCTCTTTCCTATACTTCATAATTCATATAGCTTATATGAAAGAACTTGTTAAAGATTTACAATCATGACCACTAAATTAGCATCTTCTTTTAATTTAAGTTCCATTATCCTTAGTTGTATTATGTGCACCATTAAGGATCTTTTGATCAAGGTGATCCTGTTGTCAACTAATAGGTTGTATAGGTTTCAAGGCTTCAAGCTGTCACATGTTCAAACTGGCCACAAGACAATGTTAGTTAGAAGACTAATCCCCTCAAAGCATTTGTCAGCTAGGATGGCTTATGTGGATTACCATATGTTTAATGTTCTCCAATATCAATGATAAGGTTGCTAGATTAGTAGATATGGAGACATGTTGCATTTAACATAGCAAGGTTGACACAATGCATAGGCTGTCCTGAACAATGAACTCCTTGATTGCTTGGTGAACATCCTATGCAACCAGATATGATAAGAGCATGAAATTTATATAAGGATTCTTTTTTCATCTTTGTTTTAATCCCTAGGTACTTGGAAAGTTTGTGCATATTTAATTAAAAATTAGACATAAATCATCAAATGCTTTCATGAAGCCGTAAAGCAGGTACATGACACTTTATACAGCCACCCCACCCCCAACAAAGACACAAAATAAAGTGTGTCTAGTTCATATTATGTACTATTTTGAAGTTCAAAAATAATGGTTATATGATTATGATATACATTGTATAACTTTAAGTTACGTAAGACTACCACCTGAGCGCTAGGTGGTCAGTAGGTGCTGAGGTGGATGCATAGGCACTTTTCCAGGTATTAACAAAATATATATTGTAGTACTGACTCATACTGGATCCCTTTATAATCCTCTTTGTGTGAATATAATAGTTCATACCTCTTTCTAAAGACACTTTTCCATACCTCTTTGTGTAAAAGGCAACAAAAAAGAGTTGATCAATGTGGTCTGCATCCCTTCTAGATTTGGAACAGGCAGCAAAAAAAAAAAATTCATGAATTGAATATGCTGGATTCCTTTACAAACCTCTTTGCGTATTATGTGACTTATGTCTGGAATTAAAAAAAAATCATTTTAATACTGACTCATAAAAGTGACTTGGTCATGTTAGAGTAATAGGATACATTGTGGAACTTGTGAGATGAAAGAAGAGTGTTCATGAGAGCTGGTGCAGCGAGCAGATCATAGTTGTCAGAGGCAAAAACTGCACATAGGTGCCACGGTCCTTCGTGCCTAGGCACAAAGCGGTCTTGCAAAATTGTGGCGTGCATGCCTGAGCAAAGCAAGTCACATGTATAAGAATAAATATGTTTTGCAAGGAACGACATCAACCCTCCCCATCTAGGGTTAACTGCTGCTGAGTTACTGTGCTCCACTTGGAATAGGTGGATGGAAACTGGAGTGAGGTCAGAGGAGTAATGCAGGAGGTACTTGTGGGAGGAGCAAGAGGAATGAAGAGGACGCACGGACATGGTAGGGAAGGATAGGTACCCATCTATGATGGGCATTAGTGAGGTAAGATGGTTCCAACCAGGGTGCACTGAGGCTTGGGAGTTCTTCCATTATAGCCTAAAAAGTTAGCATGACCAGGGGGAAAGTGAGGGCCACCAGTAGAAACTAGGAAGTTGAGATGGATGGTCTGCCACAATCAATAGTTGATAAGAGGGAAAGAAGCTAGGTAAGCAGTTGCCTGCTTCTCTGTCTGATGGCTACGAATAAATCTCTTTCTCATTTGAGTGTAATCATCAATAGGTGACATGATCCTCTATTTTTGAGGAAAATAAAAGTAATACCCCCCCTCCCCACCCCCACCCAACACACGCACACACCACCCGAGTGTTTCATTAAAGAAAATTTAATGAAAACAAAAAATAAGACAGTCCATTATGAGTCAACATGACATCCCCCAAAATACATACTTTCGAAGTCAACTACAACATGAACAAGATCCATCCAGAGACAACTTCCAAGGAAAATACAGTAACCTCGAAACACAACACTTCAACCCATGCAAAATATAGTAGCTTTCCTTACTATAACCTCAAAACACAATCCGAGATCGGAGATAGAATTCTATCCTGAGCCAGAAAAAACTGCCCCCCCCCCCCCCCCCCCCCCCCCCCCCCTTCCCCTACAACTAGTGCATAGCCTCTGTCTCTCTGTCGTCATCTCCCAGTACTTGTTTCGCCATCTGGTTCAGCTCTTGATCTGTTGCTCCTGACCAGAGAAGAATATTAGTGGAAATCTGTTGTGATAGTTGTTGATTGCTTCTAAAGATTTTATTATTGAATATAACATTGTTTCGTACAATCCAAATGTGCCAAGCAATTGCCGCCAGCCATCAAATCCAAGATCCTGCAAATCATTTTAGGTACTTTCTTATTCTCCATCCCTCCCAAATTGACTTGAATGACTCTGGAAAGATTTGAATCCCGCATTTCTGGAGAAAATACTCCCATATAAGTCTGGACATCTTGCAGTGTTGCAAAGTGTGGTCTATGGTTTCTTCCTGTTTGTTACAGGACGAGCAAAAGTCTGGGCCAACACAGTTCTGCTTGACACAATTATCACTGGTAAATATGGCGTTGTTGCATGCTAGCCAAAGAAACGCCCTAACTTTTTGGGGAGCCTTGATCTTTCAAACCATCTTACTTAAGAGGATTCTTCCTACTGTTGTTAAGGTTTTTGCACAGAGATAATCAAAAAAGCTCCTCTACAGTTCAACCTCCACTTGCATTGTTCCTCATGCTCATTATACATAAGTTTACAATGCTCCAGAAAATTTACAAGCTCTCCCCGTCGGGCTCGCAAATTTTGATCAAGGGACCTACGAAATTGTGGTCGTCATTCCCCTCCTCTCCATTGCAGGTTAACAGAAATCAGATTTATTCCATGCTTCTTGATAAAGGTTCGGAAACCTATAACGTAGAGTATCTTCGTACCAAAGGTCCTCCCAGAATCAGATAAAATTATTGTTGCCTATGGTGAATTTTGAGCACTAGAATATAAATATATTTACATTTTTTTAACTACTTGGGTTAAGTTTGATTTACTTTGTGCCCAGATCTTCCACCACCACTTGGTGAGGAAAGCATTGTTCATTGTTTAAAGATCGTCTAATTCATATTTCCCTGAATTCTCTGCGCTTGCAAACAAATTTCCCATTTAACGAGATGATGACATTTCTTTGGTTGCAACTTCCTTTCCACAAAAATTGTTTCCTCATCTTATATGTTCTCCTAATCACGCCATATTGGGGTTTCATATAAAGACATGACATGATCCTCTGTTACTCATCAAGAACTGGTTTTATTGGCTTAAAATTGCTGATTGCCCTTTTTATTACCTCCAAATTTGGTTGCCTTGAGAAATCAGTGTTCTTATCCTCTCAAATCTCAGTTCCTTACCCACACCCCTGCTTCCAGAACCTGGGAACTCCTCTCTCCCGAGGAAGTTTCTCAATTATTCTTATCTCCTTGTGCCTAAGATTGTAATTGAGTTGCTTTTATAGGTCTTCCAGATGCTTCTATAGGCCATAGGTCTTGGTGCCTTAAAAGGTTGTATCTTATTAATCTCTGGTGGAGAATCGACTCTAGGGTTTTCAGCTTCATGGCTGGGTCATACATGTTTGCCAAAAGCGCTACCAAACTTACAATGAGTCTCCCGTGTGCTTGAGGATAGTGGTTCAAGGGTAGGCTTATTGTTTCAACTTGTTGATGCCAGTCATCTATGTTGCACGATTATTCAAATTGTGTTTGTAGTTAAAGAAACTTTGGCTTATATGTTTATTATATATTAGTTTATTGCCGTAACTCCATTGTATATCAGCCTGATTTCCTTGCCGTGTCTTTTTAGTCACAAATACATATTGTGTTGATAATCAGATAACCTGTGAATACAAATTTAGGAAAGAAGACTGAACGGAATTTGCTTTTTCGAGCAATGCACTCACTGATTTCTTGGTCAATTAATTTTCTTTTGTAGCTGCTTAAGTTTAGGCTGCTTTTTTAACAATAAGCAAAGCCTTTATCCAAGTTCTTTAGTGTTGGTTTCTCGATCTCTTTTACATCCAGATATATTAAGGGCCATGCTATTGGTCAAGCTGATTATCTCCTTATCTATTTGTTGCTTCAATATGTGCACTGTGATCCACAAACAAGACAACTGAGCTGCTCAATGCTTATCCAACATAATATTTGGGCACTGTCTATCACATATTGGTTTCCTGTCATGAAAATATTCATTCCATTTTTGGACTCTAGAAGGGGGGGGGGGGGGGGGGGGGGGGGGGGGGGGGGTCAAAAGACTCAATAAGGCCCACGTTTATCTCAACATGGTGTAAATTGCTTGAGAAAAAGTATATATATTTTATTTTGGGTCCCTCTTGGATTTAACATTATATTAGAGATTGGGATTGAGTAATAGTATTGTTGGGTTACAATACTCCCCTTGTATAACTATTTAGTTCCACTGACCAAACCATTAGATCATAGAATCTATTCTAACAGAAATGAAGTTATTAGAATATTTGCATGGTTTCGCTCCATTGAATTTTCGTACTGGTATACCTACACACACACTCTTTTGGAGACTACTAATATTTTACAGTTTCAACGATGTACAAATACAGGCTTGGTATTTGATAACGTGTCTGGTTGCTGTGTGAAGCTTCCCGATGATATATTGCTCCTCTTTTGATACTATTTCTTTTCTTCCTTTGAGCTTGCTTATATTCCAATGGCTATTGCTATAAATGGGCAGAAGAGGACTGGTTTTAGGTCGAATATTCAAATCGACTTAAATGATGCTTTGCTTTAAAAGGTTTTTGGTTAATGTGGAGAGGAGGATTGATCATTTAGCATGTGATACTTAGAGCCAAACATTCTGTTTAGTGTGTGACATATTTTTATAATTATAACGTGGTGTTCTACAACCATTTTTTCACAATAGAGAAATCTTTCTAAAATTTCAGACATTTGGTTGGGTTATATTGTGGTTTGTCTGCATACGATTCGCAAAGAATAGTGTGAAGATAGATGGAAGTGCATGACATCATGAGGATGAAATGAGCTCTTAATAATCAGCTCCAATTGTAAACTTGCCTTTCTTATGAAGAACAGCAGTATTATTATATTGATAATCAGTATTTACTTATTAACTTGTATGTAGATACCTTTTAATTTTCAGTGCTTTCTCTGCTAATGATCTTGTATTTTCTATAACTTTGAACTGCCTATTGGTTAAAGTCTCTTGTTGTACAACTATTTCCATTTATTTTCTCATTTGTTTTCTAGTATTGTATGTTTCTATGGTGAACTTGTCTCAGATCCTTGAGCTCGGAGTGCTAAAAATATTGATCAAGATGGCAAGATCCAGTTTTACTGAAGAAGTCATAAAGGCATTATATGCCATTTCTGCTTTAATCAGAAATAATGACTATGGTCAGGAATTATTCTATCTGGAGAATGGAAATTCTATGTTACAGGTAAGATAAATTTATAATAATAATAATAAGACGAAGAATCAGTTTGCTGTAGTTGAAGTTTTGGTGATTTTTAGTATTGATTTTTCTATCGCAGGATATAATGAGCAACTCTAGCATTGATATTAGGCTTCAGAAGAAGGTTGCTTTCTTAGTAGCAGATTTAGCAGACTATCAGTTTCACAACACAGAGATTGCGAAACTTCCTTTTCTTAGCAATCGCCTCTTCTTGAAATCAGTAGTAGATTTAACATTGTCAGCTGATCTTGATCTTCAGGAAAAGGTATGTCCCTGCCTTTCATAGAGCTGTAGGATAATAGGTTTTCGTTATGTCATGACAAAACAGAAATGCTAAGGTCTGTTTCCATAGAAGTCCAAGATGTGGAAGACAAATTCCAAAAAACAAGTGCTCGTGGTCTATTTATTTTGATGTGTATAAGCTTTATGCTAAAATATTGTGTTTGTTGGGGTCATTATGCATGCCAACATACTAGCTAGTTGTAAGTTACTCTGGAGCCATAAGTTCCCCATGTATTTAATTAGTCAAGACTCGAGAGTATTAGATGCATAAATTGGCTTTTAGCTCATCTTGCTAGCCTTGTTTCTGAGGAGAATGTTGAAATGATTTTGTAAAGTCCGTTCATTAATTAATTGTTGTTCATTAATTAATTGTTGATGTCCCTACCAATGCACTAAAACGGTAGAGTTCAAGTGAGGGTTGAGGGTTATATAGTTATATTCAAACACGCCCCAGCATGTCAAAGACCCAATTTCGGTGGAGAACTGGATTCACACGGTGAAAAACCCTGCTTAAAATGGCTTGCCACATGATTCAAAACTGTCTTACTTTGATACCATTATAAAGTTCGTGGCACGGTGCCACTGCACCAAAAGCCCAAGAGTCAAAGTGAGGGTTAAGGATTATATGTTTATATTCTAACATTAATCGTCAACTTATCCACAAAATTATTATTTCATACAGTTCCAGATTGCGGGTTATATATAGAATTGCTGTTGAAAACTAAAAACTTCATATAACCCATCTTTTGCGTCCTCTATATGAAGGTTCGCTTTGGGTTCCTTCCAAGCTGAATTTCCCTGTACTGAATGATTTTGCTGATAAACGTGTAGTATGAGCTTCCACTTGGAAACAGTGCATTCTGAGGGAACCTGTTTTCTGGCCTAGATGGTTAATATAGTCATGGTATTGTTTCTTAATTGAAACTGTGCGACCATACAAAGAGATCGTTTCTGGCTCATGTAACCTTCGCTTGGCAATTTGTGTCATACAGGCTTTAATGGCGATCAGGAGTCTGCTCAAACTTACGTTCACAGATGCCTTAGATTTTAAAGATTTCTGCGGTCTGGATAGAGTATTGGATCAAATGAAGATGCAATTTGAGAAGTTGATGGCAGTGGAAGAATACGGAGATTATGCTAGAGAAATGGAAGAACTCCGGAGAGAAGTGTACATCATTTTCCACAGGAAACTAGAGAAGGTTTGTTCTTCCTTTTGTTACATGTAATACTTCATTGTAGTAGCTAGATTTATACTTGTTCTTTTTTGTTTTTATTAATTTCAATCATTTTCTACAAACAATGTGGCAGGTATCGTATGTACCAACGTAATCACCATGCCGTTTTGTTGTTAATCTTGGAACATGTCGTCCTTCTATGATCCCTTTTTTTTTTAACTTGGGCACTGATCTATGTATAATATACCTTTTTGTTCGAAGAATAGTGAGGGAGAGAAGTTCGGTGGCGGATGAGGTTGGGATCCTTTGAATGGTGTATGTACTTACAAGAAGTTGCAGTTTAAGGATACCATTTATAGCTACCTTGTGTACAAGTTGCTCTCATCGTAGATTTCGCTGTTTAGAAACTAATTGTTGGTATGGTGGGCTCGTTTTGGTATTTTGAGCCTTATATACTGACCGTTGTGTCGTTTATTTTTTTTCTGGAATGGAGGGCGCCAATGGCAAATGATTGTGTAACAAATTTAGATTCTGTAGAAAGCATCACGTCTTGTTCTTCGTTTAATGAATGGATAGTGCTGGCAGTCACACATTTGGTCGATTGGTCTTTTCCTCAGGCTTATTTAGAGCGTTTCGTTTATTGGGTTCTCGTTTTTGGGGCGAGTTCAGGATTGGTTCGGCTAGACTTGGGCCTCGTTTGGTTTGCAGAAAGGAAAGAAAAGTAAACCAATTCTATGCTCTTTCATTTTCTTTGAAAAAGAAAAAATTTATCAAAAAAAAATCGGTGTTTGAAAAGGTCATGGAAATCTAAAGGAAAATTGAATTATTGGTGTTTGAAAAGGTATGGAAATCGAAAGAAAAAGTGAATTATTGGCGTTTGTCGGGGAATCAATTTTTTTTTTCTTTGGAAAACTATTCTTCTTTTCTGCTCATATCCAAACACGCAATGATTTTTCAAGGTCCTGATTTGGGAACAAAATGTGACCTTATAGTAGGATCTCTTTATTTATTTATTTTTCCTGCGGCTTTGTGGGTGTTCATTGCTTGGTATCTGAAGCAAATGTTTATGGGACTACTACACAATATAGAGTGTCCCCTTACAAAATTACATGTTATTCAATAATATTTTATTTTATCTTTTTATAGTTCGTTAAACTTTCAACAACACGTCACCACTAGCTTCCTTGCGCTTACGTTCTCCAATCTGGAAAGAGCCGACTTACAGATTGTATGACAGTCAAGAGTAGGAGCACAATATGAGCTGCCAAAACCATACTTGCAAAACACAAATATGTGACTATTAGAGCATCTCAAACCCTATCGTGACTTTGGAAAAAAGTTAATGCCACACAGGAATGACAAAATTTTATTCAAAAGTTCTTCTCCAATGCAATTGTCAAGTCAATTGTGAAGCTTATGTGGCAAAAATTAAAGAAGACATTATGAAGTTGATTGTCTTGTTCTAGACAATGCACTTGACAATGTATTCTCTTCCATGTCATCAATTATGAATAAAAAATATTAGACAAAAGAAAGAATATGAGTAGTTGTCTTAAAAGTTGTCTTGGAAGTTGAAAAAAATACTTTTTATTTTCTTCTCAATACTTTTGCATTGGAGAGAGTTTTTCTATCCCATTGTCTTTTGAGATGTAATTTTGCCACATAAACAAGACATTGTCTTGTGACTCATGCCACATAGGAGCCACCTAAGACTCACAACACTTAACAAGACAATAGGGTTGGAGATGCTCTTATTGTCGAACCTTTATTATTACAAGGGGTGCAACTCGGACGGGTTAGGTTGGACTTGAGGTCAATTCGAGCCAAATCTGATGAATCATAAGTCTAGTCCTAGTCCATGTAGAACCCTAGAGGGGGGGTGAATAGGAAAATAAAAAATAACTAGTGCAACAGAAGCAATATATGACAAATAAAAATAAAGAGTGAGAAGATCAAACACAAGATGTATCCTGGTATCCTCGCTTGAGGCAATCCAGTCCCGGAACTCTCTCCGGCTTAAATCCACTATTTAGTCAAATAGTACACACGAGTTTGGATCCGAAGAACTCGCCAACTTCAACACGAGTTTGGATCCGAAGACTCGCCAACTTCAACACACGAGTTTTCTTACGAAGGCTCGCCAACTTCAAACAAATGAGAAGAGAAATTTGTTGATCTTCTAACACATGAAGATCGAAATTTACAACCCTTAAATACTCTATCACTTGGGGAGAGGATGACAATTAAAAGCGTGAAGAGTATTAATGGTGGAGCTCTTGGTTGTTGGAAAATTTATAGCAAGAGTTGGGGAAAGCCTCAAGAGAGAGAGCTTTCTTTTATTGAAAAACCAAGAGTTGGTGGCATTTAATGCTTCTGAATACAGGCAGACCGGCATGCCGTCGGTATGCAGCGGCATACCGTCGGTATACCGGCCAAATAGTAACGGTCATATTAATGACCGTTAGAGAGCATTAAATGCGGCCATTAATGCTAGTCAGAGCAAATCAAAAACCAAATATTTGAAACTCGGTATACCGCCGGTATGCCGGAGCATGCCGTCGGTATGCCGACAATTTATCACAGCAAGTTTTGGGTTGCTAAAAACGGTATACCGTCGGTATGCCGGAGCATGCCGTCGGTATGCCGACAATTTGTCACAGCAACTTTTGGGTCGCTAAAAACGGTATACCGTCGGTATGCCGGAGCATGCCGTCGGTATGGCGACAATTTGTCACAGCAACTTTCTGGACACAAAAATCGGTATACCGCCGGTATGTCGAAGCATGCCGCCGGTATGCCGACAATTTATCACAGCAACTTTCTAGACTCTAAAAACGGTATACCGTCGGTATGCCGAAGCATGCCGCCGGTATGCCGCTCTGTAGGTATTTGATTTTTGACTTGTTCTTTTACTTGTCATCCGTCCTTAGGTGTTTACAGATATACCTAGACTTGTACAGACACGAAGACTCTAAGCAGGAGGACGCCATCTTATGCAAGGAGCGCCGGTAGCTGCTTCAATCTTCGATACGAAGGATGGATGCTCTTGAACGGAAAGACTTTTATGTAGTTGAGCTTCTGAGAGGATATTGTCACGACCCGCTACCCAAATTGTTGGGCCAGGCCGAGGCATGCCCAGCCTACGTTGAGATAAAACATAGTAAGATGTTCTAAAGACACAGGATAAGACTAAATGTGCTAACAGTTCTATAAGTGAAGAAGAATCATAAATGCTCCAAACACAAAAGTCGTCGTATATAGTAAAATGTCCAAGTACAAGTGAACTGCAAAGTAAAACTGGATACATGTCCAGTTACAAAAGATATAGTCTAATACATGTCTACTCTCAAAAGTCTAAGTAAACAAAAGACAACTAGGCGAGGTTCCCCGCAGGAACATCCTCGTAAAGCAGAGCTGGGTCCTCGGCAGTAACCCCATAATATGTGTTGCAGAGTAACTCCTCCTCAGTAAGGACACCTACAACGTTATCCTGTCAGGACGGGAGCAAGTACTAAATCTAGCAAACTAGCATATGAAACATAAAAATGAACATGTGAGAAATAACTGGAAACATGGCATCACATAGTCTATCATGGCAAGAATACATATGTCATAGAAATAGCTGTATATGTAATGTTTAAAACTGTAGCAGGTACGTGATCGGTCAATAGATGTACAATGTGTTGGGGGCACATAATGAAATGTACTTCCGTACAAGTGAAACGATGACAGATGTACATACGTACAAATCCGCGTTGAGATAAAGCCTACGACAAGGTATACATATAAAATGTCAACCTTGCTCGGTACGTACGTACGGAGAAGGGGGCATGATCACGTACTCAACTATCAGTTTTCCCATAACCCATATTCTAATCATGTGAGAGATACATAAAGACAGTTCTAAGCATGGTAGTAATTGGAAGTACAACATGTAGAGATCTAACTTGCTACCCCAAGGATCAACATTTAACATGGTGGGGTTTGCAGTTCATTTATGTGACAATATGTAAAGTTCGTAGAAAGTACTTGCCTCTAGCAGAGCAAAGCAAAACAAGCTGCGATAAAAGTGCTATGGATGTCCGGTAACTCGTCACTGTAGAATAAATGCAATAACTTAGTTTTTACACTAAGCTAAAACACTAGGACACTAATTGGTGAAACACGACTCGTGACTGGGCACCTAGCCAAAATGATGACTTTGGCATAGGAGACCAATGTGGGATGACACACTACTTTAACTAACTTTCTAGGGTCTTTACACTAGTGAGGGGTGGGGTTCAACACGGCTAAAACTCAAAATAACACAAAAAGCTACAAGTCGTAATTAATCAATAAATAAATCCAATGACCATTGTGTTCTAACAATTTTTGAGATAGACAAAAAGCCTGGTTTTTCTTAAAGTAAAGTACCAAAGTGATCCTTGTTAATCATAAAAATTTATTATAATTTTTGTGGAATTTATTAACCAGTACAAATATTTTATAAAAATCAGTTTTCCTAAGTATACAGAAAATGAGTTTTGGTTTCATATGCCAAACTAGTGGCAAAACAGTAAATTAAATACTACAAAAATTATACTAAATTAGCTTACTTAACATAGTATCTAAAAACTATTTTTCCATAATTTTAGCAGTACTTTAAGTATTTTTAGAAAATCAAAAATAGCATTGCACACAATAATTAATTATCTGCATATTTTGTCCATGTATATAATTAGAACCAAAGTTCAAATACAGGACCCAAGGCCATGAATCAAGTCCAATATGACTTGTACAGGTCTTGAATGTGTGAAAACACATTTGGACCCAAATACCCATGCTAGGCTTGGACACCAAATGGTTGCAGTAATTTAAATACACTAAAAATACAATTTGGTAATAGTGCTAAATAAATATTATTATTTTAATATGGTAAAGTTATACAAAATAATTATATACCTACACATGAAAAAAGTACATATATCTATGTATAAGGAAAATACTTAATTATAAAGTATATATATAGATATATATATATATATATATATATATATATATATATATATATATATATATATATATATATATATATATATATATATATATATATATATACAAATATATTTATAAAATACTAAAGTGAAATATATATATATATATAAACAGTTTATATATATAAAGTAGTATGAATAACAATACATATATATATATATACAAATATATATACATGAAACTTACTAACTATAAATATATACATATATATATAAAATACTATCAAAATACAGTATGTACATATATATACTAATATATATATATATATATATATATATATATATATATATATATATATATATATACATATATATATATAAATATATAAAACAGAAAAGAAAAAAGAAAAGAACAGAAAAATAAAAAGAAAAGGAAACAGAAAGGAGAGGGCTCGAACCCGAGCGCACTGGCCAGTGGGGGGGGGGGGGGGGGGGGGGGTTTATTACTGCGCGCTGGCCAGTGGGCCAGTTGGCCCGCTGTGTTAGAAATAGGATTAGGTTAGTTTTATTTAGGAATTAAGTGATTAAATAATAATAAAAATAAAAAAAACACAGTCCTATGTCCTGACTGTTAGGGACACAGGTGTCTTGTATCCTTGCTTAGCACGATACGTACGACACGAGTTTCACGTGTCTTCGTATACGTTCGTGTTCGCCAGGACACGACGAACACTTCCGACCCAACACGAGACACGCACGACACAAAGGAATGCTGCCACTCACGTGTCCGGTCGATGGGGGGGTTTTCGAGAGCTCTGGACGGCGGCGGAGACGTCGGGACGGCGGCGCTTCAGTGGCGCTGCGGTCGTCTCGTCGTGGCGAAGCGGATGGCGGTGGTGGCGACCGTCGACGACGAGTGGTGAGGCGGTGGTGGTGTTTAGGTCTAGGGTTTTGGTCTGGGGGTCGAAGGGGGGTTTAAATAGGGTGTTCGAGGCGGTCGGGGCAGCCGGGAATGGCGGGGGCAGGGCGGCGTGGCGGTCGGGGCAGCCGGGGGTCAACGGGAGTGGGTGAGGAGAGAGAGAGGGTGTGTTCGGGGGGGGGGGGGGGGGGGGGTTCGGGTAGATTTGCACTAGGGTCCTCTAGGTTTTAGGATTTGCACAGAAGAATTATTGGTGAGCAATTGCAAAACAGAATTTGCATTTCTTAAGTAAAAATATTTCTTTAATTACAAACTGATATAAAAATGTTTCAAAAATTTGCAAAATGATATTAAAATATTTTAGAAAATTACAAATCAATATTTTCTACTTAAAAACTCATTTAAAAATTATAGAAAATTCCTAAAAAATCCTAATAATTATTTTAAGGCTAAAATTAACATTAAAATTAATTAGCACTAATTAAAAATAAATTTGAAAATCAGGGGCTTACAGATATGTATCTGAAGACGCAGAAAACTACACTACGAAGATGCTGTTAATAATCAAAATAAAATGTGCCAACAGTCCAAGCCCAACACGACCTCGGGTTCAACATGTGAAGCCCAAGACCAAACTCGGAGGACCGGTTGGGTTCGGGTTGGATCGGGTCCGTCGGGTTTATCGAGCTGTAATATAATATTTAAAATAATTTTAAACAAAAGTAATATTATAAACTGGTAATTGTTGAGATACCCAATTTTGGGGTAGGAGTTTATGAAAAACCCACCCGCAGGGTGGGTTTTATGAAATACCTAAAATTATATATTTTTATGTTAAATATTCCAAGATTTCCTTTAGATGTTCTGTATTTACAAAATTGTCATTTTGATAATACCATAACTACCCATTCGCACAAATTTAGTCATATATATGTATTTGAATTCACAAGAGGTCTGAATTTCATTGCTCTCATCTTCAGCAGAGATCGCAAAGATCGTTCGTAGTTCACTTTGCGTTTCTTCAGTTGAACTCCGATCATCGCTCATCATCATTATCTTCGTGGAGAGATTTGAAGTTTTCCGACGATTAGGTCAATTGTGCAGAGAAGATATTCTTCTTCTTCTCCATAAGAGTTAGCATCGTTTTGAAAGAAGAACGGAAAACTCTTGAATCTTTATTCCTGACAAATTTTTTTACAAAAGAACAAAAAATTAGGTTTCTGTCAACTGTTCTCCATCATTTTAACACGGAGAATGACCATTCCCCGTGATTTTAACACAGAAAATGATCGTTCTCCTGCATTTTATGTCACGCCCCAGAACCAGAATACTGGAGAGCGGGGGCAGACATAGCCAGCTACGTATAACGGAATGGAATCCACACCGCTATACGGTCACGGCTGTCTAGATATGTGAGGGTTTCACTACAATCCATCAGTCTCTTAAGGTCATAAAATAGCCTATTGTCTCAATCTCAACCAACTAATAATAATTACAAGATGTCAGACCACCAAATACACAATAGTAAGGCGTCCCATACATTATATATCCGGAATGATCATGAAGCTAGTCGTTACAAAATGTGAGGACTAGCAAGAGTTCAGTCATACATGATCAACCCCCGGGGCTTGTCAATCATGTTACAGCCCGTAGGCGGACAGTAAGTAAGTACAATCGAGCTAACACTTGCTCGTCGGCTAAACGTCTCAAAAGAATAATTTACACTATTACAGTGGGAGAACAAAAGAAACCCACTCGATGCCCTGGTTATGCCTGGTGATCACCATCGGGCTGAAAAGCAGGAAGATCCTTTGGTGCTGCTCCGGTATCTGGCCATACAAAACCAGCTGGGTCAGACCCCAGAAAGAGCAAGTGCCACAAAGG
The DNA here is from genome assembly GCA_029216955.1 of Iris pallida. Taxonomy (NCBI): domain Eukaryota; kingdom Viridiplantae; phylum Streptophyta; class Magnoliopsida; order Asparagales; family Iridaceae; genus Iris; species Iris pallida. Next base: position 6,613,310 of record JANAVB010006596.1, on the reverse strand, counting down.
AGGCTTCACTTAAGAACTAAAACCAACAATTCATTAGCATTCAATACATAAGAAAACAACAATAAATAACACAAATTGAGGTTTGTGCACTACCAATGCACTTATCCCAATCAGAGGAAATAATTAAGAGAAGCATCATTGACATAAAAGAACTGGAGAATCATGCTAAATAAAACATAGCTGGACAATATATGAAGAGAAAACGAAGGTACTATTCCGGAAGCCAGGTTACAATCCTTAAACCAAACAAGGACCGAGATTGTAATCCTTCGCCTGAACAGAACTTAGTCTCTGATCATTTATTGCTAAAGGTGCCAATCATTAAGGTGAAAAGAAGAGAGATCAATGATAAGGTGACAATGAAGAGTGCAATCGTTATAGTAACAATCTGGATTGACAATCATTATAGTGACAATCTGGAGTGACAATCATTATAGTGACAATCTGGAGTGACAATCATTCAATCATTATGGTACAATCTTGTAATCAATCACTTCTAGACAATACTATACTGGACTAGACTCCATCCAAGCAATCACGGCCAATCATTGCTTACGGCTTTCTACATTAACTAACTAGGGTTATCACAATCCTAGTTACTAGCAAGATGCAATGAGATGCTCCAAGTAGTCACAGGCCCTGCAGCTATCCAGGTTATCCAGGCAATCATTATAGTGACAATTTAGAGAGTACAATGCATTAGAGTAACAATAGAGTTCAATCATTTAAGTGACAATGGCGGGTGCCCCACATAACAGTGGGCTGGAAATGTGCCCTACTCGTCGGCAGGCTACAAGTCCAAACATTTGCGGCCGGGATAACGGGATCGCCTGTAACTGGGGAACATCTCTTCATGTCTAATGAATTATACTAGTCATTAACCTTAGTCCATTTTAGTAGGTACTCATGACCGTGGTACTCAGGAGTCCCCTCCTAGACATGATGCAAGACAGGACTGGATTATTTGTACAAGCACAATCGCCCACGGTGTCAGAATTAATTAAACATGTTATGTCATGTCAGGTAGCCGTCGCAACAGCTGTTCGAGATATATCAGGTCAGGTTATCATGCCAAGTGTACTTTGTCAGGAGTACGCCACGGCGGGCCACTATCATGTCATGTCAGGTTATCATGTCAGGAGTGCACCACTACGGGTCACTATCGGGTTATGCTAGTTCCTTGTCATACCAAGCCATGTACAATAGTCATTCCAAACATACTAAGTAAAATCAAGTTCATGACAAAAGGCGTAAGGATATAAAATGGGCGTAAAATATCTAATAAAATATCAATATACAGGGCTATAGAAGAGCCAAGCTTATAACCAATTTCACAAAAGAGAAGCCAAGTCCAAGATTTAAAACCAATTATCATGGTCAATAGACTGCGCAAGGGGATAGGTTGCGCAAGAGAATGGACTGCGCAGGGGTGAATTGCGCTGAAGGAAGAGGGCTGCACAGGGGTGAACTGGCACAGGAGATGGATTGCGCAGGAGTGAATTGAGCAGGAGTGGACTGCGCAGGAGTGGATTGCGCAGGAGTGGACTGCACAGGAGTGGATTGCGCAGGAGTGGATTGCGCAGGAGTAGATTGCGCATGAGTGAATTGCGCAGGAGTCTGGCACGCAGGGCGCGTGCGCAATTGGCAAGTGCACAGTCGGGCAACGGCCAGGCTGCACGGTTCAGTGCTGCGCTAAAGAGCGCAGACTGTAGATCTTCTTCTCCAGGCCGAGAGGAACATCAAGAACACCAAAAATTTCAATCTTTCATATCTTGGCCAAATCAAAACCAAATCCAGATTTTCAAAGGTCTAACTTGAGTAACATTGAATTCTCTTCCACATGGAACAATCAAAACATGAAAATGAACAAGTTTTATAGATCAAAACCACCAAAATCCGAAAATACTTCAATCCTAGATCTACAAAATTCCAAGCTCCAAATGGAGAAAACCCAAGTTCTAATGTTGCTTAAAATGAGCTAATAAAGCTATTAGACAAATAAAATGTAGCCCTCAAGTGATAGCAAGATACAACTTGCCTAGGTTGGTGGAGAGGAAAGAGTAGTGAAGAAGAAGATGAAGAAAATAAAATGAGGAGAGAGAGAGGGAGTTTGATATTTATGGAAGGGTGGTGGTTCTCCATGTCAAACCCAAAATAAACCAAGCCAAGATAAACCAAGGTGAACCAAGTCAAGGCCAATAAACCCTTTCTCTAGCAATTTAAACCAAATGAATCATGAAATAAACCAAGCCTTACTAATCCAAAAATAAACCAATGAACCACTAAAACCAATTGAACTATCAATGCCAATAAAACCAAGCCAATGCAAAATAAACCAAGATAACAAATCATGATTAAATAAAATATGGGTCCAAAACACGTATACGTACACTAAATACTTATCACAAATTTGGGACATTACATTTTAACACGAAGAATTGTCATTCTCTATATTTTAACACGGAGAATGACCGTTCTCCTGCATTTTAACACGAGGTATGGTCATTTTCCGTGATTTTAACACGGAGAATGACCGTTCTCCGTGATTTTAACACAGAAAATGGTCATTCTTCGTGATTTTAACAACGGAGAATGGTCATTTTTGTGATTTTAACACAGAAAATGACCATTCTCCTGCATTTATGGGGAGTGACCATTCTCCGTCATTTTAACACGGAGAGTGACAATTCTCCGTGATTTTAACACGGAGAATGACCATTCTCCGTGTTAAAATGACGAAGAATGGCCATTCTCCGTTATTTTAGCCCATTCTCCGTCAATTTAACAAGGAGAATGGTCATTCTCCGTGATATTAACACGGAGAATTGTCATTCTCTTGCATTTTAACACGGAGAATGGCTAGTTGAAACTTTAGAGGGCCATAACTTTTGACTGGGAGGTCGAAACGAGGTTCGATTTGTCGCAAAAGGAGCATATTTTCGAGGAGCCTGAGATAAACTATTTTACAGTTTGTCGACCTTCCAAATTTTAGAATCGCAAAAAAAAATAATGTTTGGACCTCCATTTTAACGTCAAAGGAATGGTCATTCTTCGGTTTATCGCAAAATGGTCATTCTCCTGCATTTTAACACGGGGAATGGTCAGTTGATGCTGCTGCTGATGATGAAGTAGGAACTGATGACGACGACATGGTGTGAAGATTGCGAACGGAGAGTCACTGACGAGTTTTTGAAGTAAGGTTTGAAGATTTTGGAGGAGAAAACCTAGATTCGAAAGTGAGCAGCGTATGGAAGAAGAGTAAGAATCGAAACATTTTTTTGAAGAGTAGGTTTCGTGGATGTTTTCAATAAATTAGAAAGGCAAAAAGGTCATTCCGAACCCTTTTATATATTTTCGTTAATTTTGGGCACGCGATAAAATGTTATTTTGCTGTGGATTTTTTATAAAACTTTTACGGTTTTTAGACATTTCATAAATTTTTCCAATTATAAATATAAATAAATTATATGTAAGTCGGATTTTTGGTTCTTTGGATAACCGACACATGATACCGAGCCCAATCCGTTTTTTGATTGGGTTCAAATATTTTAACTTGAACCCGAATCCAAATCCGAGTATCTTCAACCCTAATCCAATCCATTAATAGATTTATCCGATCGGACTCTGGTTTAGTCCGTCCGAGTTCCACTCGTAATTATTACGGACTCTACTTCAGTTCCTATTTGAATGGAAAATATTCTATTTCAAATGGCAAACGCCAAAAAAGTGTTCTTTCTCATGACAAATTTCACAAGTGCTCTCACCAGCGATTGGGAGCTTACATGAGTTCTCAAATTCCAAAAGAGGCTCTACAACCGGTAGTTGATTTTGGTTCCTTATAAAGGCACTTCATTTTTTGATCAGGGCTAGCCCATTTTAAACTTTGTATTATTTATAAGTTTGCCATTGAAGAAATTGATCAGGGCTATCTCACTCTTTGGTATAAGTCACTAGTGCAAACAAGGACTGCCCAAATTTCTGGCAGCCCTACATACAGTAAGGACTGCCAAAAAATGGGCAGTCCTTTGTTTCACATGTTGTGACTTAGGACTGTCCAGTTTTCTGGCAGTCCATTCAGTTTGTAGGACTGCCAGAAAATTGGACAGTCCTTGTTTGCACTAGTGACTTATACCAAAGAGTGGGATAGCCCTAATCAATTTCTTCAATGGCAAATTTGTAAATAATACAAAGTTTAAAATGGGCTAGCCCTAATCAAAAAGTGAAGTGCCTTTATAACTAACCTTGATTTTGGACTTGGGCTTTAAGAGCATCAACAGATGGATACTCCCTACCATACTTCAATTTTTTTTGAAATAGTATAAATTATTAGTTTTAGAGTATCTGTTTCATATTGGCACACACGATGGTATATTCTAAATAACACATCAAATATATATTCCAAGTTAACCTCCTCTTTTTTTCTCTCTTTTTTCATTATTTTTTCTTCTTCTTCTTTTACTCTTGGTGGGCCCGGTTTGGTTTGCGGAAAGGAAATCAATTCATTGACATTTTTTTTTTTTGAAATTATAATTTTTATTGATTTTTCTTTTCAATGTTTGGAAACGCAAAGAAATTTAAAAAGGAAAATAAATATTTCAAGGTGGGAAAGTGATTCCTTCCTTTGATGGATGGAATCATTCTCCCCTCAAAAATGCTATTTGGCTTCCAAAATATTTGGATGATGCCATCTTCCATTATTTGGCATATGATATGGTTGCTGACATGGCAGCTGACATGACAAAATGTAACATTAAAATTAAAATTAATATTAAATTAACATGATAATTAACATTAAGATTAACCTTAACATTAAAATTAACCTTAATATTGAAATTAACATTAATGTTAATATTAAAATTAATCTTAACATTAAAATTAATATTAACATTAACATTAACATTAGTATTAACATTAATATTAACATTAAATTTTTTGGGTAATTAATATTTTGGGTTAAAATTTGTCATGTCAGCTGTTATGTCACGTGCCATGTCAGATGCCACATAATGGGAGATGGTATCACCCAAATATTTTGGGAGCCAAATAGCATAATTGTTCTCCCCTTCCTAATTTTTCTTCCATTTGTAATCACTTTTCTTTCCTCCTCAATCCATTTGGCACCCAAATATAGGAAAGTAAACATTTTCCATTTCCAAACCCATGATTCCTCGAACCAAACGAGACCTGACTTTCTAGTATTTTTCAAGTGTGGACAATAGCCCACTACGGCTCCCAAGTGTTACAAATTTTGATTAAAACAAAAATGTAGTACTTCAAACTACTTCTATTGCTCTAACAAGTTTGCCCGGCTCATCGACTATTACAAGTTTGTGATGTCACTGCTCTTTTCCCAGATGACAAGTTTTCGACCATTGTATTCTAATTGCTTCAGGACTTCCTTCCGTGTTGAAACAAAACCAATAGAAGATGCATACTACGATTAAACAAACACTTCCCATTTGAAAGAATCCCGTTTCGAATAAATCCAGCTGGTGTAGCAGATTCTACTCTTGCCATCAGCACTCTCAAAGGCATTTGCAAATCATGAGAAATAGATAAATTAGAATATTTCTCATGAATTTGGAAGCTAAAATGAGTAATAGAAAACTAGCGGATCATATTAAGATGTAAAGGCTTATAATAAGGGTGACATATATATATGGAGCGGATTAAAAGTCCGGCCAAAATCCCACCTCTCTGCACCATCAAATTGGAGGGTCCGTGCGGGGCGCGCGTGCGCGCCTGATCGATCCAGCGATCGAGGACGACGGGACTCTCACAGGGCTCCGTGGACAAGACTCCCGATCCGGACCCTATATATATATATATATATATATATATATATATATATATATATATATATATATATATATAGAGAGAGAGAGAGAGAGAGAGAGAGAGAGAGAGAGAGTGTGTCACGCCCCAGAACCAGAATACTGGAGAGCGGGGGCGGACATAGCCAGCTACGTATGATGAAATGGAATCCATCTCACCATACCGTCACGGCTGTCTAGATATGTGAGGGTTTATCTACAAGCCATCAGTCTCTTAGGGTCATAAATTATCCTATTGTCTCAATCTCAACCAACTAATAATAATCACAAGATATCAGATCACCAAATATACAATTGTAAGGCGTCACAAACATTACATATCCAGATGATCATGAAGCTAGTCGTACAAAATGTAAGGACTAGCAAGAGTTCAGTCATACATGATCAACCCCCGGGGCTTGTCAATCATGTTACAGCCCGTAGGCAGACAATAAGTAAGTACAATCGAGCTAACACTTGCTCGTCGGCTAAACGCCTCAAAAGAATAGTTTACAATATTACAGTGGAAGAACAAAAGAAACCCACTCGATGCCCTGGTTACGCCTGGTGGTCACCATCGGGCTGGAAGACAGGTAGATCCTTTGCTGCTGCTCCGGTATCTGGCCATACAAAACCAGCTGGGTCAGACCCCAGGAAGAGCAAGTGCCACAAAGGAGGCCACAAAATGAGAAAAAGGCCAGCAATTAGCACAATAATATAATTACATAATAAGAGACAGTAATTTAAGAAAAGTATGATGGGTAATATAAAAGACAATCTTGTATAGAATCACTAAAAGACAGGACATATGGAAAAGCATGACAGGATGATATACGATGAGATGACCATGGGACTATTCAGATAGCTAGGTTACAACCCGTAAACCAAACAAGGACCGGGGTTGTAACCCTTCGTCTGAACGGAACTTGGTTTCTCTCACCATTTATCGGCAAGATAAATATAAGAAATCAGGTCAAGTAACACTCTGGAGTGACAATCATTATAGTGACAATCTGGAGTGACAATCATTATAGTGACAATCTGGAGTGACAATCATTATAGTGACAATCTGGAGTGACAATCATTATAGTGACAATCTGGAGTGGCAATCTGGAGTGACAATCATTCTATCATTCTGGTACAATCTTACAATCAATTATTTCTAGACAATACTATACTGGACTAGACTCCATCCAAGTAATCACGGCCAATCATTGCCTACGGCTTTCTACATTAACTAACTAGGGTTATCACAATCCTAGTTACTAGCAAGATGCAATGAGATGCTCCAAGTAGTCACAGGTCCTGCAGCTATCCAGGTTATCCAAGCAATCATTATAGTGACAATCTGGAGAGTACAATGCATTATAGTGACAATAGAGTTCAATCATTTAAGTGACAATGGTGGGTGTCCCACATGACAGTGGGCTGGAAATGTGCCCTACTCGTCGGCAGGCTACAAGTCCAATCATTTGCGGCCGGGATAACGGGATCGCCTGTAACTGGGGAACATCTCTTCATGACTAGTGAATTATACTAATTATTAACCTTAGTCCAATTCAGTAGGTACTCCTGACCGTGGTACTCAGGAGTCCCCTCCTAGACATGATGCAAGACATGACTGGATTATTTGTACAAGCACAATCGCCCACGGTGTCAGAATTAATTATACAGGTCATGTCATGTCAGGTAGCCGTCGCAATAGCTATTCAAGATATATCAGGTCAGGTTATCATATCAAGTGTACTAGTCAGGAGTGCGCCACGACGGGCCACTATCATGTCAGGTTGCTCATGTCAGGAGTGCACCACTACGGGTCACTGTCGTGTTATGCAAGTTCCTTGTCATACCCAGCCATGTACAATAGTCATTCCAAACATATTAAGTAAAATCAAGTCCATGACAAAAAGCGTAAGGATATAAAATGGGCATAAAATATCTAATAAACTATCAATAAACAGGGCTATGGAAGATCCAGGCCTAAGGAAAATAAAACCAAATCTCCATAATTGGACAGATTGCGCAAGGGTCCATGGGGTCGGGTTGCGCAGGAGTCAAGTGCGCCAAGAGCCAACTGCGCAGGGGTGAGCTGCGCAGGGTACCAACTGCGCAGGGGTGGATGGCGCAGCAGATGGTTGCGCTGATTCAGGTTGCGCAGGAATGGATGGCGCATGGATGGATTGCGCTGGATCAGGTTGCGCAGGAAATGGATGGCGCAGGGCCAGATTGCGCAGGGACGGACTGCGCATGGATGGATTGCGCAGAAGTGGACTGCGCAGGAGCAGACTGCGCATGAGCAGACTGCGCAAGAATCCATGCGCACTCGGGTTGAGCGCAGTTCGCCAAGAGGCAAGCTGCGCAGTCGGCGCTGCGCTAAAGAGCGCTGGCCGAGGGGGATGCGCAATCCAGCACTGCGCTAAAGAGCGCAGGCTGCTGTCTTCTTCTCCAGGCTGAGAAGAAGACTCCAAGAACTCCAAAGTTCAAAACTTCATAACTTGATCAAATCAAAACGAAATTTAGATTTTCAAAGCTCTAACTTGAGTAAAATCGAATTCTCTTCCACATGGAAGCATCAAAACAAACTAAAATCCAAGTTAAATAGATCAAAATCATGCAAATCCGAAAAGTTCTAATGTTGATCTCCATGGCCTAATCTAGCTAATAGACAAATAAAAAGTGGTTCTCAAGTGGTGGCAAGGTGCACTTGCCTATAGGTGATGGTGTTGTGTAGAGGAAGGAAGAAGAAGAAGAAATAAATGAAAATAATGAGGAGAGAGAGAAAGGTTGGTGGGTTTTAATGAGGGTGGTTGTGATGCAATGGAGGTGAAGAATAGGCTAAGGTGTTCCACTCATGATAAACCAAACCAAACCAAACCAAACCCTCTCCACAAAATAAACCAAGTCATGGTCCAAAACCCATTTACGAGAAACCAAATCCACAATCGAGAAAATAAAATACGTGCCAAAATCAAATTACGAGTACAAATACGAAATACAGGAAATACGAAAAATGAGGGTGACAGAGAGAGAGAGAGAGAGAGAGAGGTATATATATATATATATATATATATATATATATATATATATATATATATATATATATATATATATAGAGAGAGAGAGAGAGAGAGAGGTATATATATATATATATATATATATATATATATATATATAGAGAGAGAGAGAGAGAGAGAGAGAGACCGGGCTTGGGCCAGGGGCTTTGCATCTGAAGTAAAAAAACAAAAAAAAAAAACCGACCCGACTTGGTTAGAAAAGTGTTCCGGACCAAACCCGGGTCTAAAGACTGGAACCCATCCCGACCCGGTTGAAAAGTGGGCCGAACCGAACCGGTTATAGGCTTTGACCGAGCATAGACCAGCTCAGCCCAAATTTGACAGGCCAATTTCAAGCCGGTTCGTACCTCTACAATTAGACCATGTTTGGGTTGAAATTCCAAGTTACATATTGCGTGCTCAAGCGACATAAGGTTGGAGCCCAATCTTTTCATCCGAAACCACCTGGGGCCTATTCTGGTGTCGATCCAATTACAATAACTTACCATAATTTCGGTCAATCATGACCATAACTTATAGTGACCTACTTAGCATATTCTTCTGCAAGCAAGCAAGTAGAGACCACATCTGCTGGCACAAGGAGGAAAAATAAATCTGCAGATACAATAGCATATCCAAGCATCATATATCCGCACAATATTAAAAGACGAACCAACCAACACTTATTAATCGACCGAGTCATAAACAACACGCTGGCTCAGGAAATAGAATTAGCCTCGAACGGAACTCACAGCTAAACGAGGACCCATAACAAAGCAATGCCAGCATCAGAATGTACAGTCAGGAGATAGATATAGATATAGATATCCCACTTTATTATCAACACTACAATAAGGGCCATAGTAAAGAGTAGCTAAAGCTAGGTTGACGCAGTTAAAGACGATCAACCTAGGGGAGTATTAGAGTAGTCTGAGATCAGAGAACCAAAGCCTCCTACAGCACCTCGTCTTCGTGATACAAATGCAAACCAAAACCGAATCGAGCACAGGCTCTGCAAAAGGCTATTTCCTCTGCTGCTGCAACCGGGTCCTCAAACTGCCCATTATTTAGTGGAACTGTCCCAGTGGACTCCCGATGTGCCTATACCAGTGGTGGGGGGGGGGGGGGGGGGGGGGCTTAAGTCAGAAAAATTGTACAAGAGAGAACGTACTAACGATCATTTCTTTCCATCTTTGTTTCACAGTCAAATTCAGTTACAATTTTCACCTTCAAAATCTTGAATATTCAGAGAAAGCAAGTTGGAAGTTCATATAACTATATTTATCATAAAGAGCAAGGTACAAGGATAATACTTGATGTTAACTTCTCCTCTGAGCCTATACTACACAGTAACACATACACAATGCCCACTAAGTGCAAATTTCCAATGTGCTAAATCAGTGTTCGTTGTGAGATCTAAACAACATGATGTTCGATCCAGTGAATCTTGGCAAGGTATTTACCATCTCTCAACAAAAGGGTACTTGAACAGCATGTAATGGTAGTTCTGCAAATTGATATGGAATTTTCAACTAAATGATACTACTACAGGATTAAGTTATCCAACTAACATGAAGTAATAGGAATGCTATTTCCTTTTACGCTGTGACATTAGAATCCTTGCACCTAGTATTTGTATACTCATATTTGATCCATGTTAGAGTTGCAGCAATTTCAGGATTGCTCCAAGCTAGGTATATCTTTACACTTTACAGGGTTCTTACCTGTATTAAATCTCATTGGAAAGTAGTGATCATTTGCAGCCTACAACTATGCTGCGACCTGAGAGAAGGAAACGTAGGAGGCTTTGGAGAAGCCCAGACCCACAGTTTATAAGGATCTCAGGATACTGCACAAAATACCGAATGGTATATGGATAACATGGGCTTCCAACTACATCTTAATGATTCATGTACCTAATTCAGCATTGCATTCCAGCTTGCATTATGTGTCATCAGAGACAGGATGTCGCATGGATTTTATATCATGGGGCACCAAATGCAAAACATGTAGTTTGCTATGAAGACGTACTAAGGTTTAGTTAGCAACCATGTAATGATAAACCAGGTGGTTCAACTTGAATTATACATATGGATGGTATAGACAAGCTTGCTAAGCGTATAAGATAATAACAAACTGGATATCATTGTCTTAGGATCCTATTAGAAGTAAATGAAACTCAAGAAACTTTGAGAAACTATCTTCACAAGCAGTTGTGGCAAAAACATCCCAATAAAGACTTGGAGGATTTGGAAGATGGAAGGGTTTGTGACTTCGTATGGATAACTTATAACATCATCATGAAAGCATTCTCCCATCACAATGGTGCCTGCTATGGAGCGCGAGAAAGCTCCAAGAAAGAGATAAGAAAGCTTTATTATTGCCACTGAACCTGACATCCTCCGTCTCTACTGGCGCAAATTCCTGGTCAAGGAAGCTACGAGCAAGAGAGGGGCTTGACATAAAACCTAAAAGTCCAGGTGGCAGGTAGGTAAACCTGCATTTTTGGTTGTGCAGTTTAAGCCCATGCAACAAAGAAACACCCTCAAAGTTCCCCAGAATAAAAAAGAATCCAGATGAGAGGTATTATAGTGATACAATTCTTATAGGGATTGTATCCACCTCTATGGCACATTAAAAGGGATGACCCCCTCCCCAACTTACCCAAATTTATCTAATGAGTCCAATTAAAAGGAGAAAGAAAACAAGTGAGAAATGGAGAAGAAAAGGATTATTAACAATGCCTGAGATATCGGCTATCGGTTCATATCGGTTTGGATTTGACATATCGGATGTCGGACATTAGAGATACATTGAAATATTGAATATCAACATATATAAAATATATACTACATTAATTATATATACTAAATGTCCTATCGAATTCAAATTTTTAGATGTACTAAATGTTATGGATGTCCTAAAAGGCTAAAACTAACTAACAAAAAAAAAAATCTAATATTACATTAGAACAATGGTAACAAACTAACAATTAGAGAGAGAGAGGGGATCAAAGAGGAGAGCTTACCTCCTTGTAGTCGTGTCTCGACAAAGAAGAGGAGTGTATCCTCCTCGCGGTCACAGCTAGAGAGAGAGAGAGAGAGAGAGAGAGAGAGAGAGAGAGAGAGAGAGGGTTGCGGCAGAGGGGAGCGATCACAGAGAGTTAGGTTTAGGACTTCGGGTTTAGGGTTTTATGTCAATCTTCAACGGGTAGGATAGGCTCCAACCCGAAAACACATCCCCCTCTTAATATATGATTTTCAATATGTAGGATGATATCATCAAATATCATATCGGTCAATATATCGAATTTTGACCGATATATCGGCGATTTCTCAAAATGCTATCTACGATATATATATATATATATATATATATATATATATATATATATATATATATATATATATATATATATAGCCGACATACGTCGGTATATTGGTTGATATAATCTATAATACTGATTGTTATATATAAGAATAAAAGAGATACGTAAACTTCTTACTTAGAATTCAAGCTTATGAGCTAGTTTGAAACTTTTAGTCAGAATAAGTGAGCAAAGGCTAGAAGTTAGCAAGTATCTGTAGTCTGTACTGATCAATTTGCATGTGCCAAAAGTTCATCTGGATAAAGTTTATTGTTAGTAAGGTTACGGAAAATGACATAATCCATTATAATCAAATAACCAATCACTTAAAATGTTAAAAGAAACTAATCTGAATGTTGTTTTCACATTTAACAGTTAAGTAGAAACTAATTTTACCTAATAAAAATAACAAGAACAAAGACCTTTTATCCTAACATTTCCTGGCAAGCTCCATAAACCTTATCTACCAATCAGTTCCCCTTTGTTGATGGTATTCCTGAGATTTAATATACTAACATGTTTCACAATAATTAATAAACTACCAGTACATCATCGACTCCATGGCTCTACAAATTTAAAGCTGATGGTTCAGGATCAAGTGATTCATGTATGACATGATGTAAAAGTACATGTAAAAGCTGAAGGTGGAGTGCAAGGTTTGAAAAGTAGAATGTACCTCTCCATCAGATCCTCGTATTGTAACGCGATAAAGCACCGTCACGCTTCCATTGTCTCCGTATATAACATCACGTATTTCTCCACACCAGCCTTGAGAAAGATGGCCAATAACAAATCAAATATAGGCTTGGCATGGAATAGAAATTTCTGATATATCGCGTGATAAAACGGTTGACTGAAAGTAAATGTTCGTAAAAGATGGCAAAATGGCACACTCCTAAAATTAATTAGCTATAAAGTAAAATGCAGGACTTTGTAACCACCATTTCAACAGGTTTAAGGAATGAATCGTGTCCAAAATGCGAGCAACAGTTTTGCTACCCGATCTGAGACCTTTCAATGGGAAGGGCGGACAACACTATACACCAATAAAAGAAATATCCCCCAACAGATTTATTCAGAAAATTTCTCAAGAAAAGGTAGATGCAATGAAATTGATCTAGGAATTGCCTTCAGCCTGACCCTTCAGCAAAAGCCACAACTTACATCCTGATGTGCATGAGGGATTTCTCTATGGGGTTCTTTTGTGTAGCTATAACGTTGGTACTTTTATATCCTTGGGGGCCTTCTTGATCAATGTTGGAATATTTAGTATGTTGGATGTCATATTTAGTATATTGGAATATCCTGTAACATATTTGGTATGCCAGAATATGTCTATCCACAGTATATTCCATCATTGTAATAATGACTGTAAGGCTAATATAAAGCCAAGAAGACTATCAATAATACATCAAAAAAATTACAACATGATATCAGAGCCAAAATTTCACAAACCTTAACTCTAGCCGCCACCAACCGACCCCCTTCCAAACTCTAACCCTAGCCGCTACCCCCCGCCCTCTCTCTCTTCCCGCCCCCGGCTATATCCCGCGTGCGCAGCCAGAGAACCCCACCGGGCCCCGGGGCGGCTGCTGCTTTGTTGTTGTTGCACGCGCGCCGGACGCCTCCCACTCCCACGGCGCGCACGGCTCCTGCGGCTGTTGCCGACACTGAAGCACGCGACGGCACTCGTGTCACTAATGTTCGACTTGTTCCGAAAATTGACACCAAAGGCCTAGATCTGATGGAAATACATGTTCGGATCTAGAAGCGGACGACGAGGACAAGCGTAACGTGATCATTGAAGAGGAGGATCAATGGAGGCGATCATCAAGAAGCTGGATCATGCGGAGGTTGTGACGTTGATGAAGATGTCGGCTGGTGAGAACACGACACGAACGTCGACAAGACTGGAGCTTCCCTCCATCAATATGAAGCTGGATGGACCAGCTACCTATCTGAGTTGGTCACGGCGGGTAAGGCGAACTTTCGCAGGAAAGAACCTGGAGGGGTTCCTATCGGACGAGAAGACGAAGCCGAACGAGGGCTCGGCAGAACATGACGAGTGAAAGTCCACTCATAAGGTGATCTACATCTGGCTTCTCAACTCCTTAGTCCAGTCTATTGCCGTCACAGTCGACGGCATTGAGATGGTGAAAGATGTGTGGGAGAAGTTGAGACGGACCTATGATGGTGTGGAAAACAATTTACGGGTCTTCCAGATCAAGAGGGAGATCGACGACACCGTATAGGAAGAGAAGACGGTGCAGGAGTATGCCACAGAGTTGGAGCGCCTGTGGCAGGATTTCTACCACACCTCAGATCGGGCAAGCTGCGGGGATCCAAAATGTAAAGAGAGGCAGGTATGTCTACAGGAGAGGACGATGAAATTCCTGAAAGGGCTGACTGCAGCATTTGCTCAGAGGACGGCCCTACTTCTCGCCCAACCGAAGATCCCCACTGTTGAGGAGGCTATCTCAGTCATGATCCAGGAGGGGACACGAATCAGACTACAGGCGGGGATATGTGGTCCTTCCGAAGCAAAGTCAGCACTGACGGCCACCAGGTCGGACGACACAGGGCCTAAGGGAGAGGCCTGGCAGCACAACCGACAGTGCTACAACTGCAGGGAGATGGACCACCATCGGTATGCTTGCACCAAACCACCTAAGGAGGGAGATTCAGGTGGTGGACGGGGGCAATTCGGTGGACGAGGACATTTTGGAGGACGTAGTCGTGGTCGTGGGACTCGACGAGGCGATCGAGGAGGCTATCGGGCAAACCTGCTGGTAGCATAACGAGATGGAGGAGCTGGCGGCACCTTTACCGAGGAGAATCAGGCACTGGTGCACATGCTGGAGGTGCTCAGAAGGAAGCAGCGAACGTCCAATGATGGAGACAGGAGGAGCGCAACGGATAAGACGTCCACCTCATTGTTCGTTGGAAGCAACGCCGCCATGTATGTCCATCCATCAGAAGGTACTCACGACTCTCTTGCTCTTGCATCGATTACTTCCCTTAAATGTCAGATTGGATTATCGACTCGGGATGTGACGGGGAATGCTAGTGAGTTCTCGTACACTCACCTAGCATCAGCAGACAGCATTCAGACAGCTGGTGGTGTCACGACCCAATCCCAAATAATTGGGTCGAACCGGATCATGCCCAGCCTGCACCGTTGTTGAGACGGCGGCAGTAAGCTGTTCCATTAGCAGGTAATCCACAACAACATCTATATTTGTCACAACTCAAATTCGGAAAATAAAACTTTATTAAACTTTGAAATAAATACAACTGGAATTAAAAGAACTGAATTCAAATAACAGAATTTCAAATGAAACAACAAAACTGGAAAAGAAAATCTATCTAAGCATTCGGCACATCGGCCTCAGGTCCTGCGTCCTCCAATGGGGACTCTGGCAGCACCACGGGGTACAGAACCGGATCATATTAGCTGTTGTATAGTATAACAGCTCAGCATCCTCAATGTTCCCTAAAAATGTTATCTCCAGTCAGGAGGGAGCAAAGTACAATTCATGCTAATTTGACAATTAAAATAATAATAGAATCATGCACTTTTAAACAATTTGAAGTAAACAGTTTTCTAGCAGTAAAACAGTATGATTTGAATAGGCAATGAATATGACCGGCTTGGGTTGTACAGTTGTATCCTATTGATACGATTCGGCTTATCCCCGTGTGTAAGAGGGGTAAGCTAATACTGGCCTAAGTTATTGTTTTGGATGTGGTCATAATCATTACACTACTCCCCCAGTCCCCAAACAGTTACAGTAGTTACAGTCAGTGCTCTCAGAGAGAGTTCCGTGTTGCATCGTAGTTTAAACTTGCATTAAAACGATTACTAAATAATTGTAAACTAACACAAAATGTACTTGCCTCAAATGAACTGGACTGGAAGGTTGGAGACTTCGAGATGGAAATTTAGGATCGTCCTCGAATTCCTACATTCGAGAAATTGACTCAGAATCCAGGGTTACCAATCTAGCTCGCTAGTTGAAATCTCTAATTGTGTCCTAATCCATTTTAATTCTTTATTAATAAACACGAACAAAAACACGATTATTGGTGCGTTGAATTTATAACGAGGGAAAGATCGTTTAAACTTTGTATTTTGGAAAACTCGTCGATACCAATTTAATTTGATTTAAACTTTGTATTTTAGTAACTATAAATATAAAACTAAATTTCTTATTTTAGTGAGAAATACATGATCGTTGTTTAAATATTAAACTTGCAGATTTTATTGTGAGAAATCTTTATTAATTTTTATATGAAAATAACTTTTATCAGATTTATGCGTATGCTACAAAAACTCGCAAAATCAGCCAATAACAAAAATCCTACGCTACCAAATAACCAGTTACAGAACCAACAACCAGCTGGGCTTATGCCCATTACAATTTATTTACATAAATTGAAATAAGACAAAAACGGTCGTTAGTTCTAAACTTCCTATAATTTAATTATGAATAAAATAAATAAAAATAAATAATACGAGTCTCAGATATGGTCCAATCGTCAACTAGGCTAATGCCTCAACGTCCGGGCGTAGCCGGTTTCGTTTGCACTTAGCCAGGGCCCATTGACCGATACGGTCGTCGCCCAAAATCCAAAATATTTTAATATATATCCGAAATCCATTTTAAAATCATTTTAAAAATATAATTAAATTTATGAAAAAATCCGGCAGCATTTCCTCTATTTTTGGTCAACCCAAAAACTGGAAAATATGCCAATATTTTTCTGCAAATCCCAAACCAGGAAATCCCAAAATATATACACATAAAAATAACCACAACATTCCCAATATTAATTCGGAACGACCCGAAACGAAATTCGGGAATCCGAAACCAACCCAAACATCACAGCACAAAAATCGGAAAGATCCGAAAACTAAAATATTTTAGAAACCCATTTCCGAAAAATTTCAGAAAGGCAAAACAACCCAACAGGAGCTTTCCCGAAGATTCTCGAGAAATCCCGAAACGAACAGAACTAAGCCAAAATCCACAGAATAAATCCAACAATGGTTCCGAAAAATTTTCGGAACCAAACGCGTAACCAAAAACCGAATTTCCGAAGAAATTCGCGGACCAAATATCATCATTGACACTGGGGAGGGACGAACTACTGTGATTAACCAGGGATTACCCAAAATGACGGAATCCGAAGGGTTGCCTCGGACTCGGGACGCACAAATCCACAGATCGGAGTCGAAATCCCGCGAACAGCGCTGGACAGGAGCTGTCCAGAACAGCGGGCAGCCTCGGGGTGCGCCGGAGTGCTGGCCGGGCACGGGAACCGCAGGAGTTGCGCTGGATCGGGGTCCGGGGCGCGGCGAGGTGCTGGGAACGGCCGCGAGGGTCGCGGGCGGACGGAAGCTCGGGGGTCGGGGGTCCGCTGCGAAGGGGGTCGGGCCGGAGAACCGGGGGTCCGGGCGGCCAGGGGAGCCGCGGGCGCTGGGAGGGCGCCGTTGGGGTCAGGCCGACGGGAAGGCCGGCGAAGGGGGCGCCGGCGGGAGCTGTCGGCGAAGGGGGTCGGGGTCCGCGCGGAGGGTCGACGGCCGTCGGGATCTCGGCAGGGGGTCGGCTTGGGAGCTTTGGGGGAAAGGGAAGTGAAGGGAAGTTTGGGGTTGATGTTCTCTGGAGAAGGAAGAGTAGTGAGAAGTTGAGGTGGAGTTGGTGGGGGAAAAAGTGGTGTTATTAAGGGTGAGGAGAAAGGGAACGTGAGGAGTAGAGAAAATAGTGGGAGGAGGAATAGGGGGTATTGTGCTGGTCCAACGTGGACCAGCTCAAAGAAAGAATATTTTTTTTTATAAAACAAATCAGAATTAATAGAAAAGAGAAAATGGTTCAGGTTGGGTCTGGGTTCGGGGATTGGGTCCGGGCTCGGGTCTGGGTTAGCACCCAAAAATCCATGTTTATTATTTTTTTTGAAATTGATTTTAAAACCCAAAATGATACTAATAATTATAATAATATTATAATACTAATAATAATAATATTATTACACATACAAAAACTGGGTTTCACAGGTGGCACTTTCCAGCTAGTCGTCGGTAAGGGTACTGTTAATTGTACAGGTTCAGTAAAATTATCCAATGTTTTAATGCTCCATCCTTTCCAGTCAGTCTCTTGTCTATTAGTTCTATAATCCTTCAACTTAAATGCATTGTTTCTTTTGATATCCCTAAGGTGATCTTCCAGGAGAAAGAGACGGGACGAAGACTTGGGACCGGCAGTGTAGGTACTGGTCCTGCAGTTTGCTTCTCTCTCCTGTTGTAGGTAAGTAACTCCCCATGAGCCGTAGGCCTAACACCTCTCATCTCCTCCCCCTGTTCCTCTTCACCTTCATGCTCCTCCTCAACCGTTCCTTCATGCCAAACTCCTAAATCAGTCACTACTGAGCTCTCTTTCTCCCCCTCTCGCCTCATACTAGCAGTATTAGGCGTGTGATTTGAAGTTCCCTCCTAACGGTAGTATGGTTCATGCTCCCGGAAGTGGACATCCATACTTACAAACTTTTTCTTTTCCACTGGACTCCAGCATACGTACCCCTTCTGAGTCACCGAGTAGCCCACGAAGATGCACTTAACTGCTCTAGGATCAAGCTTCCCAACTGACGACATGTTGTCCTTCACAAAGCATACACACCCAAACACCTTCAGTGGGAGTATTCCACTATTATTGCCTTGCAATATTTCACATAGAGGGACTTCTTCAACCTGCAGACCTTGTCCACTGTCTGGTTGGTGCCGAATCCTTGTGGTATCTCCATGTATACCTCCTCCACCAGATTTCCATGAAGAAATGCATTCTTCGCATCCAGTTGGTGTAGCTTTCACCCACCATTATGAAAGAGTATCCCGATATTTATGAAAAAATGTCAAATAAAGAGAAACTAGTATGTGATGCATGTGAGTTAGACAAACTTACTATGAGTTCCTATATTGGTACGAGTCATAGGAGCTATTCTGTTTTTGAGGTAGTACACTCTGATGTTTGGGGTCCATGTGCTACTAATACTATGAATGGTTATAAGTACTTTGTTTCCTTCATTGATTGTGCTTCTCGTGTCACCTGGTTGTACTTGATGAAAAATAAGAGTGATGTACCTACTTGTTTTCGAGATTTTCACAAACATGTCTAGACTCAGGTATGGGACAATTGTGAAGGTACTGAGGTCAGACAATAGAACGGAGTATACAAACAGAACACTTGCAGAATACTTGTCAGCACACGGGATACAGCATCAGACCACTTGTGCATACACACTTGCACAAAATGGCGTAGCAGAAAGGAATAACAGACACCTTCTGGAGGTCACAAGAAGTTTGATGATTGACATGAATGTCCCACAGAGTCTGTGGGGACATGCAGTGTTGACAGCAGCTCAACTAATCAACAGAATGCTTTCGAAGGTCCTGGGGTGGAAGTCCCCATGTGAAATATTACAAGACAATAATAGTAGGATACTCCCACTGAAGGTGTTTGGGTGTGTATGCTTTGTGAAGGACAACAGGCCGTCATTTGGGAAGCTTGATCCTAGAGCAGTTAAATGCATCTTCGTGGGCTACTCGACAACTCAGAAGGGGTACGTGTGCTGGAGTCCAGTAGAAAAAAAAAGTTTGTAAGTATGGATGTCCACTTCCGAGAGCATGAACCATACTACCGTCAGGAGGGAACTTCAAATCACACGCCTAATACTGCTAGTATGAGGCGAGAGGGGGAGAGCTCAGTAGTGACTGATTTAGGAGTTTGGCATGAAGGCACGGTCAAGAAGGTGAAGAGGAACATGGGAGGAGATGAGAGGTATTAGGCCTACGACTCAGCGGGAGTTACTTACCTATAGCAGGAGAGAGAAGCAAACTACAGGACTAGTACCTACAGTGCCAGTGCCAAGTCTCTTGCATGTGTTCGTTTCAACTCCTGAGACACCTACACTACCACCACCACCCTTCAGGTGATATCATTCCCCCTACTCCTCCCACACCATTATCAGTACGAAGGACCACTCGCAGCAATACGAGAAATCCTCCGGACAGATATGGTTGGGAGCTTACTCAGTTTGTTTCTTATGACCATATCTCTTCTTCTTATGGAGCATTTATTGCATCTTTGGATAGTATTATTGTACCTAACAATTGGCAGGTTACCAAGAACAATCGAAAGTGAAAAGCGGCAATGCTCGAAGAGTTAGGAGCACTTGAGAAGAACCACACTTGGAAGCTGGTGAACCTGCCAGAAGGGAAGAGCGCAGTCAGATGCAAGTGGGTCTTTACTGTGAAGCAGAACCCAGATGGACAGGTTGAGGGCTACAAAGCTCGACTGGTGACAAAAGGATATAGTCAGACGTACGCATCGACTATGACGAGACCATTGCACCAGTCGCAAAGATAGTACTGTCAGGACCCAGATTTCTTTGACAACGAATAGTGGATGGAAGCTACACCAACTGGATGTGAAGAATGCATTTCTTCATGGGGATCTGACGGAGGAGGTATACATGGAGATACCACCAGGATTCGACATCAACCAGACAGTGGACAAGGTCTGCAGGTTGAAGAAGTTCCTCTATGGACTAAAGCAGTCTTCTCGGACATGCTTTAACAGATTCAGGAGGACGATGATAGGGATGGAATATCAGCAGATCAATGTTGATCATATTGTATTCTTCAGACGGAGTGGAGGCCACATCACCATGCTTGCGGTGTATGTGGACGACATGATTATCACAGGAGATGATGAACAAGAGATCGCCCGACTCAAAGGGAAGCTTGGCAGAAAATTTGAGGTGAAGGACCTTGGCCTTCTTCGCTACTTCCTTGGGATAGAGATCGCTCGAGACGGAGAGGGGATTGTTCTTTCTCAGAGGAAGTATGCACTTGACCTTCTTACAGAGACAGGGATGTTGGGGTGCAAACATGCAGCAACGCCAATAGACCAGAGGTTCAAGTTGAAGGCCGAGGCTGGAGACCCAGTTGATCGAGACAAATATCAGTGACTGGTGGACAAGTTGATCTATCTGAGCCACACACGACCTGACATCTGCTTTACAGTAAGTGTGGTGAGCCGCTACATGCACAACCCACGAAAGGGTCATATGGATGCAGTATACCAGATTCTGAGATACTTGAAGGGTGCCCACGAAAAGGGGCTGATATTCAAGAAGAAGAATCACATGAGCATTGAAGGCTACTGTGATTCTGACTGGGCTAGCTGTGCCGATGACAGAAGGTCTAACTCAGGAGTCAGGATATTGCATATTCGTAGGAGACAACCTAGTCTCCTGAAGGAGTAAGAAGCAGTCTGTGGTAGCCAGATCGACAGCGGAAGCAGAGTATAGAGCTATGGCCCTGGGAGTTACAGAACTGCTATGGTTGAAGAATATGCTGGTAGAACTGAAACTGGATCAATGAACCAAGATGAAGTTGTAGTATGACAACCAATCAGCTATTAGTATCGCCAACAATCCAGTACAGCATGACAGGACCAAACACATAAAGATTGATAGGTTCTTTATCAAAGAGAAGCTGGATAGAGGATTGCTGAAGCTTGTGTAGTGCCCCATCCCGTTCAGTCAATCGAAGGAATTGGAATGCCGACGACATTCGGACTTAGCCTTGCAACGGCTTGCTCGGAGACATCGCTCGGTCGAGGCGACCCCTCGCTCAGGTGGGATAGTTTCGGTGAACTCGCCTCATCTTAGCCTTCACATAATAAATCGTATGTTTTCAACTTGCACAAGTAGACTTGATAATAAAAGAGATGAATCCACACAGCTAAGAAAATAATTCCGACGTGTCGAATTGAGTTAGAATATGAAAATGTCCAACGGTCGGCTTAGAGTTGGTGCACGGCGTGCTTTATAAATGACACTCGGTCCTTCATCCCGTGGCTTGGGAGAAGAAAAAGTTGGTCTTCGCCACAAACAAAGAGTTAGCCTAAGTCATAGGCGTCGCCCGCATAAACGCTTCATAAAACATGCACGGTCCCATCGTCCAAGGCTTGGCGCAGTCCTTGCTCGTCAAGTTGTTGCACGATTAAGTTAGGCTGAGTTATGATATGTTATCGAAGTCTTTTCTAAGCACTGTCCCACGTTTCCTGCGGATGTCGAAATTACTTGGTTCCACGACCGTAAGACCCGTTATATAGAGTATGACTTGGGCGGTGGTGTCGCATAGAGTTCAAGTTGGTTTAAGGCACGATGTCACGGACTTAGTGTTTTAAGGCACGGGCCACGGTTGATTTAATTGAGTTGGAAGGAGGGCTTTCAAATAGTCGTTCCTGAGTCGAATGAAATGATAGGGTACGAAAGAAGAATCCTCGCGACCACGGGTCGTCGAGACGGTCTCAGATGTGAGAAGTATTGAACTTGGCCCTGAAAGAAATGGTAACACTAGAAGTAGAATGACTGTGTGAGACGTC
This sequence comes from Iris pallida, assembly GCA_029216955.1. NCBI lineage: Eukaryota > Viridiplantae > Streptophyta > Magnoliopsida > Asparagales > Iridaceae > Iris > Iris pallida. The sequence goes on along the minus strand of JANAVB010006596.1, from coordinate 6,590,629 downwards.
AGTTTGAGTCGAGTCTTGCATGGTCATTGGACAACTTGTACAAGGTGAGTATGTTTCTCGAACGACGACCCAGGCGGCCAACGGGACCGTTTCGATGGTAGACATGATTAGCAGTGCTGGAAGACCGCACGGGTTAGGCAAGAGACTTGCAGCGGAGCTCGCTACTCGTGCTGGCAAGGGCGTCCGCCTAACAAGCTATGGTAGTCCATGATAGCGCTGGACGCTAGTGACTAGTTCATATAGATGAGTCGGCATGGCGGCGATCCGCGTGTATGCCTTTGGATTGAGTCGAGTATTGTGTTCACTATATCAATGAGTCGAGTCGAATGCGTGCACAATCGGAAGACAATGTTTGGACCTAAGATTTGGCTGCAACGAAGACACCGTGCTTCGGCACGAGATGTAGCGTCAAGTCTTAAGTTGTCGGCATATAAGTTGCATAAGTTGGACTTGAGTCATCTTGAGTTTAAGTCACGAAACGCCGTAAGGCAAAATCGGTCGAGTGACACTTAGTCCACAAGTCTTGATTGGGTCAGTTGGTGATTAAAGTAGCAAGGGCCGCGAGACGACAATATGGTTAAGTCATACTGAGTTTGCGAGGCACGGCACAATGAACTTGTAGCACGGTCACAAGGAAATTGGGTACTATCGCGTAGTCGCGTCTCTGATTTTGGGTCGTAAGGCAAACACGACTTGATAGGTTAACGTTGTTGGTACGAGAAGGGGTCTAGAGGCAAAGTATGAGTTGACGTTGTTACGGGATGGTCTAGAGACACAAAATAGGCCAAGACGTCGGTCCTAAAACTAATCCTAAGACATGAGTAGAAAGACAATCATAAAGGGTCTATGTTGCACAAAGTAAATGAACGTGTCGGTTTTGTATGGGTGGACGAGGAGCTCATTCCAACAGTACAGTTGAGTACTGATATCCACACAGTTTTCATGTGCAGGCACAGGTAGAAGCTCGTGGCGCGGAGCTCGCTTGGATGCGTCGAGGCACGGAGTTCCTTGGTGATTCGAGGCGTGCGGCCGCGTGGAGTCTGGACTTATACGGGACATAATGTATGGATGTGGCCTTCTGAAGCATCCGCTGGTTCAAGACTTGTATTGAGAGATGAGAAAGAGCTGAGTGACTTGTAATGTGAGAAGAGTGAGCTTGAGTGACATGTAATCTTGGCCTTGCGCCCTATTGTAATCCTTGTTTCAATATTAATAAAATATATCTTTTGAATGACTTGTGTTTTGCTCTAAATTTTCGCTGGCATATTCAATGTCTCTACTTTGGACTTTTGTGCGACGATCCCGTCGCAGCCGCTGTAATCGGCCGTCATGGAACCCGTCTTGCACGAGCGCAATTTAGGCTCGTGCGGCATCACACCTTAGCGAGGACGATCGCTCCTACGGGAGCGGGGCGTGACAACTTGGCCACGTTCCGACCAGGAATCAGGTAGCAGACGGACTAACCAAGGGGTTTTCCTATGTGAGTTTGATTAGAGGATGTGACAAGATGGACTTAGTGAATATTTTTCGCCCATCTTGAGGGGGAGTGTTGGAATATTTAGTATGTTGGATGTCATATTTAGTAGATTGGAATATCATGTGACATATTTGGTATGCCAGAACATGCCACAGCATATCCACAGTATATTCCATCATTGTAATAATGACTGTAGGGCTATATAAAGCCACGAAGACTATCAATAATACATCAAGAAATTACAACAATCAATTTCTGAATTTAGCTGAATATTGAGAGGTACTGCTCCTCCTGCTAAGCATGAAAGTCAGTAGGTGCTCTTGCTGCTACGGTAGCAACTAGCAACAAGGAGACACTATAAGGAGCAAGTCTGCAGTACAAGGAAAAGGCTCGACTTAGAGATGTTCCAGGCATGCAGAAAACCCTTAATTCTTTGAGTATCAGTTCTGATGGTGGGTTCTCATGTAGGGATCTCTTTCAATAATTATCCCTATTAGAGCCTCTTAGATATTGTTACTTGTAGTTCATCATTATATTGGCCTCCAGGAGAGTAGGAGGAGACACTTGTTAATGGTTTATCCTGTAAAACATTTGCAGGTAACAATAATAAACTATGTTTCACATGCATGAATATTACACATTGACAAGAAAAGATATGGACATGGTCACAAGGATGGACACCGCACTGATGTTAGTGTGCTGGTGTAGTTCGGAGTGGTCTTGTCTGATGTGTTTGACACAACACATCACAACGCAACACAACACAACACGGTTTGGAGTGTCCATGCTTCCCAGATAATAAATCTGTGGCTGGGATAGCCGTTCATTTTCCTCTAAAACAATAAGAATAAGCATAAGGAACATGGCCGCAGATATTGATTACATATCTATACTATTATATAATCCAAATACCAGGGGTATTTGGAATGCATAATTTTATAAATGGGATGATATAGATTGTTAGATAAGAATAAATTTATATATGGATAAAAAAGTCATTCTCTCCCACTAACTTAAAATTCAAGTATATTAGAATCAACAGTTATTTAATTCAAGGTCACGTCATTACATTAATGCCATATTTTTAGAAAACTGACAAAACCAACTCCCATTACTCCACGTTTCTCTTTTCTCTCCGTCTGCTATTTCTCAATATATATTTTTCTTCTTCTTTCTTCTAATTCCAATATTTTTTCCCTATCAATTGATTTTATCCAATTTCTTTTTTCTCCCTATCAACTTATTTTATTTTGGAATTGGCAATATTTTCCATAGATTATGCACAAGAGCAGGAGATGGAAATCGAAGCATTTGAAGCAATTTCAATGAATGAATTCAAAGGTATTCCTTCTCGCTATAGTTATTTGGTTGAGAAACTTATTTCAATTTGCTTTAATTTTGCGTGGCATAGATTGACTACAGTGGGAGTAGACTAGACACAAAGAACTGGTGCGTCCATATCACTCTTAATCCACATGTGAGATTAATTTTGGAGACCTAGAACTTTATCGCAAAAAATTGAGTCTTTGTTCGTCATTACTCCACGTCTCTTTCTCTCTCTAACTGTTATTTCTCAATATTTCTTCTTTCTTCTAACCATAACGTTCTAATATTTTTTCTCCGAATCGATTGATTTTATTTGGATTTTTTTTCACAAATTACGTGCAAGTGCAGAAATGGAAATCGAAGCATTGGAAGCAACTCTGATGGATGAATTCAATCAAATGTATTCTTCTCGCTATAGTTATTTGGTTTTGAAATTTGTTTCAATTTGCGATTTTGCGTGGCAGAGATTGACTACAGTGAGAGGACTAGACACGAAGAACTAGTGCTTCCATATCACTCATAATCCACATGTGAGATTAATTTTGGAGATCTAGAACTTTATCGCGAAAAAAGAGTCTTTGTTATGATTTTAGTTTTAGAGATCTAGAAATTTATCGCATAGAAAGTAGTCTTCGTTTCATTTTAGGCTATTTGATTTGTAAAGTCTACAATTTTAGTATCGTCAATGTTGTATGAACATGATTATAACACGACACGAATCGGACAACACTGGCGATGCACGGACTATAGCTTATCCTAATGGGTTTTGATGTCTTTGTTGGTGTCCATAAAATGTCCAATACGACTTCACACGGACATGACATCGATCACATTGTTTTTTATTATATTCTTAGTAGTACAAGTGGTAATTTTCTTCTCCCTGTTGATTGGACATCCATATTATGACAACATCAATTTTGTTCTTTTTAGCAATGATGGCGTAGACAATAAATTGATGTAGTCAATAGACTAAATTTAAATTAGATTAGATTAAATTAAGGTTTAAATTGGACTAAACTCTAAATTTTTATTAAAAGTTGCATTCATATTTAGAATATTGTAGTTAACAATAGATTAAATCTTAATTATATTAGCTTAACTTTTTAAATGGTATTAAATTTTCATTAGATTAGATAAAATCTACATAAAGTTTTATTTGCATTAGTTTACATAAAGTTTTAACTTATAAATTTTAAACATAGAAAAATCATTCATTCGTATTATATTTTACAAAGTAGATTAAATTTTAGATTCATAGAATGAATTTTAAGTTAGATTAGATTAACTTAAATTTTAAACTACATTAAAGTGAAAAGTTAGATAAATATATTGACTTTTAAATTTGAAATAATATATTAAATTTGAAATAATAGATCAAATTTAAAATTATATTAATTTTGAAATAGAAGATTAAGTTAATCTAGATAAATTTTATCTAGAAGATTTAAGTTAAACTACATAAATTTTATCTATACTAATATATAATTCAAATAACAGGTATATTTGGATTACCTAATTTTATAGATAGATTATTTTGATGATATAAATTCTTAGATAAAAACTTATCAAAAAGGTCATTGATCTCCTATTTGACTAACTTAATATTTGAAACTGTTTCTAACTTCCGTCTATCTTTACTTCCAGTCATATTCAAGTCATTCTACAACATCTCATCTCTCTTTAAATAGATACTTCCTTTATCAGGAAAGACCCCCCCTCCCTCTTCAACTTTCGGTTGCATTGCAGGACAATGCAAGTTACTAATTTCGATGACCATCGGCCCTTTATACGTAAGCAAGGGTTACCAGTCAAGTCTTGTTGATAAAGATGCTGCTCAAGGATGCTGACAAATAACATTTTATGTATAATTTTGTCACTTAGTTGATTTTCTATTCAAGATTTAATATTTCTCCTTAGTAATTTTGTATGGATGTTTTCTTTATTAAATAAGATGGTATAAACATTTCTAACATAAAAAAAATATTATATCGAAAAATAGTATATTTTTAATTTAGTTGATTGTATGTTATCTTTAATAAAATAGTATGAACATTTGTAAAATATGTTGCATAGGCATAGTGTGTGCCATCACACTAGTAATAGTTTACTGCACTTACAGAAGTCGTATGATGTTACAAGGTTGTGAAAAGCGTTAGGCGCTAGTCGGCGGACACATGCCGTCTAGCGCCTAGGCGGCCGCCTAGATCTAGGTGGTTCAAATATAAATAAAAATCCAAAAAATCTACTAAAATTTACAGAAAAAGACCATAAAATCCCAAAACATGCATAGTCGGACGTCGAAGGTCTAGGCGGCCGCCTAGGCGGACATCAAGCGGGCACCATGGGCCTAGAGCCTAGGCGCTGCCCAGGCGGCCCGCCTAGACCGTTTTTAGGCTTTATATACCATATAATGAGTGCAACTTCCTATAGCAAATTGTACCATTTACACCTTTATCTACACTCTTTTCTGGTAATTAGGAACTTAGAGGGTGATCCTTGGTTGTGGAGCTTAGTCTGCATCACCAATAAGGTAGGCCTACCCACCCGTGCTAACTGGACTTCTAGGTTTATGTGTTTGCATTAAAAAAGAGGGTTGACATCGAGTTGTAAAACTTCATCACCTCTTTTACAAAGCTTCTCATGCTCCATAGCCAACCCCGTTATAATGGGAGAAGGCATGGGCAATGATGATGGTATGAGGCTCTCATATAACTAATTAAAAACCCATCTGTTAGTTTTTTTGTTTGTTATTTTCTTTTTTACTGGACATTTAGTTTCATTTTTTGGAAATTTTCCACCAGGTAAAAACTAAAAAGCAAAAGATGTGGAAATAATATCATTTGGCCACTTAGGATCAAAAGTTTCTTTTTTGGATTTCATTGGTGACTTCTCAAACTACAAAACCCCTATTCCTCACATTACTAGATAGAAGAATTTTGACATATAAAATTGTTAGACCACATAAATCATCTTCGGGACTTTGTCATGAGACTTGTTCGACAAGCGATCATGTTTTACATCCATCAGATTTGCTATTCTTGTTTCAAGTTTCCCACATGTTTCTTGAATCTTGATGGATGGTGACAAAAAAAAGAAAGTTGTACAAGTACAGGTCTCGCCTTTCTGGCACTATTGTTTCAAGTTTCCCATGTGTTCTTAAATTGCATAGACCTTACAACGCAAGCTCCTTAAACCACTTACATCCATATATCCTCGCGCTCACTAATGTCATTCTTTTATTAAACCCAGGTGGCTTTTACACACAGCATCCAGAAACATTCTAAACAAAAGTATTTCTCTTTCATTAGTAAGTTTGCATGTTCATTAATCATAACTTTCATGTCCTTATCTTCTTATGGAATTGTATTCTGTCGTATAAATTTGGATCTATGAGTTGACTAGAGAAATCATAGACTACATCACTTGAATCTTTTGGCTCGAAGCTTATAAATGTTCAAATTTTCATAAAATAAGTGTGAAAATCCATATGAAGAAAATATCCTTCCGCTGATTGATGTGACAAGTTGTTCTCATTTTATGTCACAAAATCTGCTTTACAGTTTGGTTTTAATGCATCTACAGTGAAAAGGTAAAGAAAAATCCCTATTTGATGCCATTTAACTAGAATGGAGACAATAACCAAATGTTTTCATTTTGCTTTCTACGCATTTTCACAGTCGTCTGCAATAGCATCCTTACCTAATAGAGAGCTTTCAAGGGCTGACAGTAATTCTATCTTGACCAAGAAGTCAAATTGGAATCAGCTTTCACGTCCCAAAGCCAACATTTTCTTCTTTACCACGATAATTAAAAGCGAATTTCCCCTTTTCCGAAGTGGTATTAATAAACTCTGCAGGTTCTACACTCCTATTGATAAAATAAAAACTCGTTTTGGGGCTATAATGTGTTTACTTCTACTAGCAACCATCATTTATTGCACAACTATGAGAAGTTCAGTATCAATTAACTTATGGAGAAATTTGTTCCTCTCACATCAATTTACTTCTTACATGCTTCTTGATCAAGGATACTTCCAATGTAGCAATATAATAATGTTTCCTTGTATCATGCAATTTTAGACGTAAACAAACCAACATGGAACAGATTATACCTCTGTAAAGTATTTGGTTCACTCTATTGGTACTTCAGCCTCCTATAACTATCATGTGATCCTTTATTTTAATACTTCAGTGATACCATTTGTTGGATCTCTTCTACCAACCATAGTTGTATAGTATATTACTGATGAAGGTTCACTCAATTGGAGTTCTCCTTCGTGTTTATGTTGCCCTTTGTAATAGATCATACAATGTATAGTTGGGCAGAACTCATTCTTATGAATTGGTAATAAGGTTGATGCAAGGTGCACGTGCAAATGAATGTGCCTTCAACAGGTAATGTAAAGAAAAGAGGTTCACCTGGGGCATAGAAGCTCAGCATTCTGTTGGCATGATACCTGTATAACCAAACATCAGTCAAAGTGTAAAGCAGTTCGTATAAAAGAAAAGTGTATGTGCATGACAAGTACTGAGTAAAATATGCACGGGATGATGCATAAGAAAGTCACTTACTGAGACTGAACTATCAAAAATTCCCATAATAAAAAAATGAATTACTTGACTTACCCTCACAAAATATTTACTCTTCAAATTTAATCGCACATTCTTATCTATGTGCAAGCAAAAAATGAATTTGTTTGGATTACATACATATAGATCCCACCAATTTCTCCAATGGTCTCATAGGCTCACATATATATATATATATATTTCATAAGCCAAGTGACTAAAGATCCACTTTCAGGAAAGAAGACAACACCAAATAACCCCATGTAAGTTCTACATTTCAGCCTTTTATTTTTCTTTCCTAATATTCTGTTGAGCTGAAGAGGATGCTCAGAAGATAAAGTAGGGTAGTTAAAGTGGAAATGCACTTCTGAACTGCTGGGTGAATGGAGACTGGAGAGGGCCCTTGAGAATGAGAAGAAAGGTCTTTAAGATGGCTACAAGACAAGCCATGATTTAAGGGTCAGAATATTATACAATGAAGAAGCACGTCAACCGGTCACTATTTAGAGGGTGAAATGAGAGAGTCGAACGTGGCAAGCATTAATGTCATAAAAGAAGGGATAAAGAGTATGTGTATTGTAGATAGGCGCATTGGAGACGGTCCACAATAAAAAAAAAAAATGGGAAAGGAAACAGGTACAGTGATAGGGTATCAGAGGCAGTACTCAGTAGATGGTAAGATTTGTCACAAGAAGATGTGAAACCTTGATTAAATCACAAACCCAAAACTATTCATAGAGAAAAATACAATCTCTCTAACCCTCACCACAAACTCAAAAAAACCCAGAACCTTATATTTTTTCCTCTCCTTGACTTTCTCAAAAGAGGCCTCAAATTTATAGTCTAGAGCCTTCCTAAAAGTCCATGGGGATGCACAAAATCTCCAGAGCCCAAGGGTTGAGGGTTATATATTTATATTCTAACACATCCCTGCAAACCCATATTTTGGGCAGTGAGATGAACAGTAAACCCTTCTTTTTATAAAATCTACTTAAATTGCGCAACAAAGGAGATTTGATCGTTTGCGCACCAAAGGAGATTTAAACGTGGGCTGCTCTAAGACCATATTAAAGTCCCTTCTATTGTACCAAAACTCTAGAGCATTGACGAGGGTTGAGGATTATATGTTTTTATTCTAACAACTATAAACTATAAAAGCAAGTCCTAGCCATCCAATATTTCTAAAATACCAAGTAACTAATCTAAATCCTCAAACCAAAAAAACAAACAAAAGTCCTCTCATAATTGCCTTGAATAGGATTCTTTTTTCAATCCAAGAGCCAAATCTAACACTTTAAAACTTTCCAGCTTGACTCTTATTGTTTCCAACAAAAATCTCCGTACTCTTATTTGTCTTCAACAAAAATTTCTCAAACCAACATCATCGAGAAAACCCACATAAAGCACGTGCACGTTGGAAAGCACATTTGTATCGCCATACCATCCTGACATACCGATGGCATATTGATAATATGGATAATGAACAATGACACTTAATCTCAGCAATCCATGCCTTACTCCAAGTGTATCCCTTAGTAGATCGGAGGTCAAACTCCATGCCATTAACTTGTCCCACTCGTAAGCAACAATCTTCTCCAATATAAAATACCAAATACCAAATCACCAAAAAGAACATCAGTAACAAAAGACAAATAACCATTCATAGCATATCCATCAACAAGATCACCATCAGGAGTAATTATCATACCTAGCAAGAACAACCAAAAGCAGAAAGATCAAGAAACTCCACTCTGAACAAAACTCGTTCATTCTTTATGTCTTTTTCTTCTTTCTCCACCTTGCACTATATTGTGGTCGTCTGAACCTAGGGAAGTTCGTCGTCACCTTTTCCAACGACGCCTTCAGAACTCTTTTGTCATCATTATCGCACATACAATTACCGCATTGAACCTCAATCTAATACCAATTTGTCACAACAAGATATGACAACGAGATAAACTCAAACACCCCAAAAATCAATAATTATTCTTAAAGAAGATTATAGTGTCTCGTAATTCTCACTAAACAGCAAAGTCTTACATTTTTTTAAAAGAGGCGCACATATGTATATTCTAATTTTTAAAACATAAACCCTAAAAATCAATCATAGTCATCCAATAATTCTTGAATACCAAGAAACTAATATAAACCTTCAATCAAAAGAAAAAGAAAAAGTGTTCTCCTAATTTGCCTTAAATAGGAATTTCTTTTCCCTAGTCCAAATAAGAGCCAAATCCAACAAAGATGAGGGAAAATTTGGAGATGGGTTGGGTATTTGTAATAGACAGAGACAAATTCGCTACTCGAAAGTGATAGGATCATTGTTGAAGTATATGTTAGGAGAAAGGGAATACATACATGAAACTAGATTAATAGTAAAAAGGGCACATTAGAGGAAAGATGAAACTTAAAAAGAGCGAACCAAATTCATGTTAACAATTTTATGAGTTAGTCTAGAAACTTCCCTGATGTTGTTGTTTCTATGTTGAGGATTGAAGAAGCCAAGATGTAGGGAACAAGGGGAAATCATGTGAAGGACTAGGAAATATAGAGTATACCTTGTCCAAAAGCGAAACTGGTAGTCCAGCAAGAAGTTAATTATGCAACATAGAATGATATCATCTCTCCTCAAGTCAAGACATTAAAAGTCATGTTGGGCCACCACTTGAAAAAAATTCCATCAGAGAACACTTAAACTTTGTATGGTGAATGGAAAAAATAAACGCAAAGTCTGAGCACCGATGCTTAAACTCCAATTTTAAACTATTGAAGGAATCCTCTCTTGCTCCAAGTGTCACTAGTGCTCCCTGTCTGTAAAAGTTAACAAACACCATGTACCTCTGAACAAGGTACCTACGCTAAAAACGTGTATCCTGGTAGCTGATATACAAAACCAGTTGCAACATAAGTAATGAAGTAAACTGCTATAAACTTGTATCCGGTAGCTTCATTCATCATGAGCAACCTGGATATGTTTTAATTATGGACTATACATCGGACAATCCCATTTGTTCAGAACAATGTTCATTCCGTGGCTCCTTTGTACGTAATTGATAGATAATGAATCCAAGTTCCAACCCTTCAACGTGGCACAAGAAACCAACAACTGGCATCATTATGCATGTAACAACATATACGGTTTCTCCGAGATTCCCGGGCAAAAATTCCACAATAACGCTTTACATCTCCGTCTTCTATTTAATTTTTTCAATCGGAACACTTTGTTGAGTTTATGAGAGAAAGGAAGGTAGTTGAAGTGGAAATGCGCTTCCGGACTATTGTGTGAGCGTGGTGTGCCCATGAGATTGAAAAGAGAGTTCTTTCACAGACCAACCATGATCTAAGGGTCGTAATAGTATTTTTATTTTTTTTGAGGTGTCCCTTTCTCCGGCTTGACAAATGTCAAGGGGGGATTCGAATCTGTGCCTTCTGCGTCGGGGTCGTAATAGTACAAAATCAAAGAAGCTTTTATATATATATATTTTTTTTGGAAAAAGGGTAAATTTTATTCCAAATACAATGCAATAATCTTACAACATACAATCATGGTGGGACTCCCACACTTCAGTTCTCCATAGCATGTACATCGAATTCAATGTTATGGAGGATGCCTACAGGAGGGGTGATTAACCCCTCGAAAATACGACGGTTTCGTTCCCTCCATACATGCCAAACAGCGGCAGTCAGTCGGACTCTGGCGGTCCGAAACCAGTCCTGCCCTCTTCCTCTGCTCTATCTCGGAGCAAGCTTTTATATATATATATATATATATATATATATATATATATATATATATATATATATATATGGGCTTCAAAACGGCTCAAGATTGAGCCGTCTAAGCCGTGTATATCATCAACCATTTTCTTTTTAAAATAAATAAAATTATGTAAAAAATTGTTAAAAAAAAGTTCAAATTTGTTATATATATACAAAATGAGGAATCGAACTCAACCAAACAAGAAGAAAACCTCTCACCTTAACCACATGAGCTAGAAACAATATTTGACTACAATTAGATAATATTCTTATTATATGTTATCACACGTGCAAAGCACGTGCATTTACTAGTATATATAATGAGGCTTCAAAACGGCTCAAAAGTGAGCCGTTTAAGCTGTCATTATATCACGGTCCATTTTATTTTAGAAAAAATAAATTATGTAAAAAATTGTTGAAAAATGTCTAATTTGTCAACATGGTAAATCGAACTCAACCAAACAAAAAAAATACCTCACACCTTAATCACATGAGTTAGAAGAGATATTTGACTATAATTGGATAATATTCTTATTATCCGTTATTATACGTGCAAAGCACATACATTTACTAGTATATATAAAGAGAGAGAGACAGGAGTGATCGGCATCCCCGCACTTAAGCATCCCCAAATGGTCTCATAATTACAGCGGATTGTGCCTTTTCTAATCTGAACGGTAGTAAAAGAGACCATCCAACGACTGTAGTTTTAAAAACATTCACGATGCTTGAAAATGCCATCCAACAGCTGTAATTTTAAAAACATTCAGGATTCTTTAGAATGGGGACCGTGAACCATTCTTTTTTTTTTTTTGGAATAAGGGTAAATTTTATTCCACGCAAATCGAAGTAAAGGTATTACAATACACTATTCTCACATCTCTCCCTCCCCAGTTAAGGGGCCATTACAGATACATCGAATTCTATAGTATGTAGAATTCCTACAGGCGGAGTAGCCAGCCTCTTTGCCATTACAGATACATCGAATTCTATAGTATGTAGAATTCCTACAGGCGGAGTAGCCAGCCCCTCAAAGATACGCATGTTACGCTCCCTCCAGACGTGCCAAACTGATGCTTGTATATATATATATATATATATATATATATATATATATATATATATAATTCACTTTCCCTCCAGACCGTGAACCATTCTTTTTTTTTGGAATCAGGTAAATTGTTTCTGGAATCGTTCCCACTGGGATTCGAATTCCTGACCACTCGGGCCACATGCATCTCTCTTAGCCACTACGCTAGAGGTCATTTGCCATTCTTGTATATATATATATATATATATTTTTTTTTTTTTTGTATATATATATATATATATATATATATATATATATATATATATATAATTCACTTTCCCTCCCAATTTTCTGGACCTTTCCAAACACCGGAAAGGAAAATTGATTGGAATTGCACTCTCCGCGAACCAAACGAGGCCTTAGTGCTTAGAAAGGGAAAGGAGATACTCAAATACGGTTAAGTGCTACCGAACTCGAGTGGCTCTTGTGGTAACCGAGGAGAGGTATAAGACCCCGGCTGGGTGGCAAAAGATAAGTTGATCGAGCCACGTGTCGTATGGGCCCAACAGGCATGCAATGCAACGTCCACGTCCACAAAGTCCCGTGCGTAACGCCGGGCATCTCAAAAAAAAAAAATGGTTAAGTGCTGAAGGAAGGGGAAGGGGATGGGATGAATTAAAGTATGTAGCAATCCAATCGAATGCTAATATTTAGTTGTTGTTATTTTCACCATGGGATGTGGATGGCGTCCTTGCTGATGAGGTTGTCCGGCACCCTCTTATGGAGATCCCTCAGGATCTCGGCGAGCGGGCGCACGAGGCCGAAGGAGGGGGACTTGAGGTCCAGGGGGACGACGTAGTTGGAGTTGCCACCAGTGGAGACCTTGTTTCCGCCGACAGTGCCGCTGCTCTTTCCACCACAACCACCACCACCACCGGTGGTGCTGCTATATTCTGAACCCCCCTCCGCCGACAGCGACGCAACCGCCAGACTTATCCACCTCCTCCTCCTTCTTGATCCGAAACTCACCAAATGTGGCTGCAGCAGCTGCTGCTGCTGCCTGGGAGAACAAGCAGTGGAGGCAGGTGAAGGTGAGAAGGAGGGCTTGGCGACGGCGATCATTTTCATTGGGATGTTGATATTGAGGATTGAAAAGAGGGGGAGGGAAGGGAAGGAATGATTTTTAGGGTTAAAGAAAGTATGCTGTCATGTAAAGCAGTTGGTAACAAGAAGTAGGCGTAGGTGGAGATGGTGGAGGTGGACGAAAAAGACTGTTAGGCCTCGTTTGGTTCGCGGAAGGGAAAGAAAGGAAACCTATTTTTTTTCTTTAGAAAATTTTAATTCCTATAAACTCTTTTTTTTCGTGTTTGGAAAGATCGAAATTATAGTCGAAATATATCTTTAATTTTTATTATAGTATTTGGTATTTGTTAGGAAAGAAAACAAAATCAAGTCAATTTTTCAAAAATATCTTCGTGCTAATAAAAATAATTATTACTTAGAAATATTTTTGTCTAAAAGATATTATGGATAAAAATGGTAAATAATATTATTAGCATGGATATTTTGGTCAAAACTTTTTGTAATAAATGCGGAAAAGTTGGAGGGAAAGTGATTCCTTAGATAAATGGGAGGAACCACTTTACTCCCTATTTTCGGAATCATTTTCCCTTTCCAACGACTTTCCTTTGGCTCCCAAACATAGGAAAGGAATCACTTTCCTTTTCCAAGCTCAAATTCCGGTAACCAAACGAGGCCTTAGAGTCTAAAGGAGCACAACAACAACAAATAATTTACTAGTAGTTGGTAAGTGCCCATTATATTATTCTGGAAATTGCTGAGACACCCACTTTCGGGGTGGGTATTTATGAAAAATCCACCCGCAGGGTGGGTTTTATGAAATATCCAACATTATGTATTTTCACATTAAATATTTCAAAATTTTCTTTAGATCCTCTGTATTTAAAAAATTGTCATTTTGATAATACCATAGCTACCACTTCACGTAAACTTGGTCATATATATGTATTTGAATTCACAAACTCATATTTTGATTGTGATTTTCGTCTTCTTCTTCACGAGAGATCTGAATTTCATTGCTCTCATCTTCAGCAGAGATCACAAAGATTGTTCGTAGTTCACTGTGCTTTTCTTCAGTCGAACTCCGATCATCGCTCATCATCATCTTCGTGGAGAGATTTGAAGTTTTTCGGCGATTAGATCCTTTTTAATAGCTTCATTCTGCAACGATTCAACTTATTTTTGAAGCTCACTTTTCTCATTCCTGAGCCTTTTATTTGTCTCTTTGAACTTTTCGGTTGTTTGCACTGATATAAAACAAACAACAATGAAAGTATGATATCAATCAATATACTTTAAAAAAAAGATCATTTTCTATGATCTTAACACGGAAAATGGTCATTATTCGTGATCTTAACACGGAAAATGGTCATTATCCGTGATTTTAACACGATAAATGGCCATTCTCCTGCATTCTAACACAGGGAATGGCCATTCTCCTTGATTTTAATACGGGAAATGGCCATTCTCCTGCATTCTAACACGGAGAATGGCCATTCTACGTGATTTTACAATGGAGAACAGCCATTCTCCGTAATTTTAACACGGAGAATGATTATTCTCTTGTATGTTAACACGAGAATAACCATTATCCGTGATCTTATCACGGGAAATGGCCATTCTCCGTGATCTTATCACGGGGAATGGCCATTCTCCGTAATTTTAACACGGGGAATGGCCATTCTCCTGCATTCTAACACGGGTAATGGCCATTCTACATGACTTTACAATGGAGAATGGCCATTCTCCGTGATTTTAACACCGAATGACTATTCTCCTGCATGTTAACACAAGAATAGTCATTCTCCGTGATTTTAACATGGAGAATGGCCATTCTCCGTGATTTTACAATGAGGAATGGCCATTTCCCGTAATTTTAACACGTGATTTTACAACGGGGAATGGCCATTTTTTGTGATTTTAACACGGAGAATGGTCATTCTTCTGCACTCTAACACTTTGAATGGGGTCTTGTAGAAGATACAACAGAAACATATATACAACAGAAAAGATTTTAACAGAACATACAACAAAAAATATCACAAAATTTCTTTTATTAAAAATCACACCTACAAGGATCTATTACAAATTCTTTGTGATTATATGGAAAGAACTCCTAAATATCTACAATGGGGTTAGTCTTCACAGTATGATCGTAGGACTCTTTCGTAAGAACTAAGCAATTATTGCTCTATACTGAATAGCTCCACAACTTCTACCCTTGCGACAAGAGACTGCGAATATAAGATGTGAATACGGTCGCCGTCAAGGTCTGCGCCCACATAACCCCTCAGACGCGCAGCGAACCATTTCCTCGTCAGAGCATGTAAAACCCCTAAATTTCTACTATTTTTTTATTATTAAAATTGGTACCGATTTAATATTTTGTATTGTACGTCGCGTAGTCGTATTGTACGTCGCGCACGAAATTTTATTTTTCGTAATTGCTCGACGAGTGCGAATATGTGCGAGCATACATATTTTTAGAAAAATATTTTCTTATTTTTATAGTTTCAAAATAATATATGTAATATTTAATTTAGCTATCAAAATTTTCTAAATTTATGATTTTATTTATGTAAAGCCTTTTATTTAGAATAAATAATATTCTTAGTGCATGCACATATTTCATAAATATTTTGCTAGTTTATTTTAAATAAAAATGTAATTTTCGAGATTTATTAATATTAATATTTTATTATTCAAAAAGATATTTAAAAATATTTATTATTTTCGAAATTATTATTATTGGTATTTTGAAAAATATATTTGGAAGTTATTGTGGCCATTTAAATCTTGAATTAATTTTTGGATTTATTTAAATAGTTAAATATTTGAAAATTGATTTATCCCAATTGATTTTGAGCTAAAAATTTAATTAGATTTAATTTGGATTTGTATTTGGATATTGGATTTAAATTGATTTAAATTAAATTAGGAAATATCTAAATTGGGTTTAAAGGAATCCTAATTCTTATCCAATTGGGAATTCCCACATCCTATAAATAGGCAGGTACTCCTCCAATATTTTCTCCACAATATTTCTCCAAAATTCTACCAAAAACGTACGTGCATCGTGTCCATGTCAACCTAGTTACTTCCACTATTTTTTATTTACATATACATTTATGTTCCCGTGTCGGACACACCCCGACACCAAATCCTTAGCCCTAACCCTAATCGACAACTCCCTGCTGCTCGAGCCTGCGCCACCTACGCCGCCACCGTCAGTCATCACAACCACCGCGGCCACCGACTTGGCCGATAGCCACCCGCCCACTGTCCCCGAGTCACCTTCGTGCTCGGCCACGACGACTGCCAACCTTGGCCACCCATCCGACCGAAATCACCACCCACAGTGCCCACCAACCTGCCGCCACCACCACGGACTCCGACTCCACCAACAGAACCACCAAGCCCGACCACGACTACCATAAACACCGACGCACTACCACCTCCGTCATCCCGACAGCCCCTGCAAAAACCCATCAACACCACCATCAATATCAAAAACTAAAACCACCGCTTACCTCCGTCGACTCCACCGGCGTCCGCCCAGACCCGACGATCGCCGCTCATAGCCGCCGCAACCAGCCTCGCCTCCACCTCCTTGCCTCCGCCACCGCGTCCCTCAGCCGAAACCCTCCTCCGCCTCGCTCCCTTCATCGTCGCATCTCTCCTCGGCGCCGCCGTTGAGCATCCGTCGTCCGCCCGCCGACGAAACCCTCGTCTTGGCCGTCCCTCCGCCGCAACCCATAGAAACCCGTGCCTAGCGCCACGCGCGACCGCCCTCTTCAGCGCCGCCGCCTTCCGCTGGAGCCGGCGCAGCCACCCCACAAAACCCCCTTTTCCGACCTAGCCGTCCGCCCCCTCCGCTCGTCCCGCACCCTCCGCCGTCCGCCGACCGTGGTCTCCCGTCCTCCATCCGAGCCCCCTTCTCCGTTCACCTCTCTCACAGCGCCGCCACACGCGCCCCTCTCTCTCCCGAACTCTCTTTTCTCTCTATACTCTCTCTCTCCCTCACTGTGTTTAATCGGGAAGAGGCAGTAGATGGTTTTGTTTATTATTTTTATTATTATTATTATTATTATTATTATTATTATTATTATTATTACTAGTTATTATTAGTTATTATTACTGTTATTTTTATTATTATTATTATTATTATCTTTTAATCACAGAACATTAAGTAGATTATATATATTATTGGTATATATAATTGATTTAAGAATTAATATTATTAGCATTATTACTATTCAGATTATTATTATTCTAAGTATAATAAATATTTTCAACGTTGGGTTGGAAGCCCTAATTATATTTTTCTATTTTGTGGCATTTAAAGTACAGCTTATTAATAAAAATTTATTTCTACAAAATATGGTTCTTAAACTTAAATAATTTCTTCTAATATTATTTAGTTTCGCTTAAGATATTTTTGTCTAAAATATTATTTGACAAAACTTACAGTTTGCCTTAAATCGACTTTTTGATTTTTGGATATTTATTTGTAAGCATATTTTGGCTAATAAATATTATATTTCAAGTATTATAAATTATTTTTCTAAAATCATATAATTATTATTCTTTTCTTTTGAATCTCCTCATGTCCATAACCAATTCCATTATTCATGTTCCCTCGCCAATTCAAGTCTACCTTATGTCGAACCTAACTAATTTGACCCTTCTGGACCCAATGGAACTGTCCGTGTCACCACCCGAGGTCACCTTGTATAGTTGTTGCACCGAAGTCGCAGTTCGTGCCACCTTGATTATCGCAGCACACCAGGCGTCCTACCAGGCAATACACATTGCCATTTGCTGTTTACTTATTTTAGCTCATATTTTATGCATTGTTCATTATTTTCTTTATGCAAAATAAACTGTGATACATGGCATAACCTGTTAGAACTTACTGTTCATTTATATTCTTGCTATGTATTATTTTTCTTACACATTAAACCTAGATTTAAGGGACCACCTTTGTGTGTTGTATTCATGGCCTTGACACGTTGTACCACAAAGTTGTGAGTCGCATGTAGAACACGGAAGTGCGTGATTGGCTGGCCACCAGTACGTACAAGCCGTGCGATAGGAATAACCGCTAATAGAATTGCATGCTAGTTTGACTTAGCGGTTATAGAGGTTAATGTTGTAGATACAACAGAGTAGACATTGGACGGGGAGGACAATTCCTTAGCGTATGGGCTTCGATGCACTATCCCTTTTGTAACCCGTGAGCTCCGCCGGAGACGCGTGTCAGCTTACCCAAGATTACTGACGGCCACTGGCGATTCTGCGGAACGTCATGCTCTTATTGATTGGGCCTCTAGTGCCCCAAGGGGGGACTATGCCGATCCTATTTAGCCAGGGCCCATGCGTAGGAAGGATTGTTCTTAACTACATTACACTTAGAACGGTTAGGCACCTTTATCCGTTAGGTACGAGTACTTTTGGTTTGGGTACTTGTATCTGACCGTGGCTTGGAACAATAACTTGTCGCAGATTAGTTCGTCACATCTTGTCCTTGTTTGGTTGTAGATGTGACTTACTACTTCGATGAGAAGGTATTAAACCTTGTTAGGGTCCGGATACCATATTGGATTCATAGTATGGAAAGATACGTCACCGTGAATTAGTTTACTATCTCATGTCCTTGTTTGGTTGGGGGGATGGTAAGCTCGTTCAATAGGTATGTATTGGACCATGTTATAAATTCAATTGACTTATTTATTTGAGCAATATTTATTCAGTTTATATGGCATGATATTATGTGTCTTGTTACGTCCCTCTGAGGACCTGGTTATCTCCCCAGGTGTGTGCTCTTGTCTTTCGCAGGTGTTCTAGCTCTAGTCGTGATCATCGCTATTTCTTCGAGGATGATTGCGCTTGGATCGTCTTCGCTTCGCTCGCCACTCATTTTATTTTTTATGTACTTTTCCTTATTTTGTTGGTAGTGGATTTGTCTCCGCCCAACATATTGTATCAAGACAATTCATAGTTGATTATATGATATCTTCTATTCATTTATTCTTGTGTGGATGAGATTAGTTATGGTTCTACTGCATTTTACAGCTTATGTATTTATACGAGGCTTCCATATATTGGAGTATACTTCGTATGAATATAGCTGGCATGGATACGTACCTAGTCCTACGTATTTTGGGACTGGGACGTGACAGAGCAGACCACTTCCTGAAGCAGCTATTGGCTCACGGCAACTCCTGAGGCTCTTCCAGCCTAACAAAGACGCGCAGCCACTATTGAGCAGGGCAAAACACAACCTGTGTGTAATGCCTGTGGTTCGTATTACGTATCTTTGGAATACGTGTACGTATTTATTCTTGTATTGCATGATTTTCTTGCTTAATTTCCTCCCTGGGCTTGGTTTATTCTTGGTTTGGGTTGGCTTGGTTCTGTTTGGGATTGCTCTTGGTTCATCATGAACCAAGGGGTGAACCCCCTACCTACCACCACCACTACCATTTATTAACCCTTCTCCTTTCTTTCTCTTCATTTATCATCTTCTCCACCATTACTTCCTTACCTACCAGAGAGAGGGAGAGAGAGGTCTAGGTAAGTGCAACTTGCTTCATAGAGGAACTCTAATTTTATTGCTTCATTCTCTTCCTTACAGTATTTTAACTTACTTTAGAACTTGGCATTTTCACTTTCCATGGCTAGATTCTTCTAGATCTAAGTTTACCTTATTTTTGGATTTCTTGGGTTTTGATCTACTTAATCCTGTTATTTCTAAGTTTTGATGGTTCCATGTTGTAGAGCATTTCGTTCTACCCCATTTTGACCTATGGAAGTTCGGATTTGGGCTTCGGATGAAGGTTTTATGAAGCTCGGAAGGCATGGGCTCATAGTGTTCTTCTCCTCGGAAATTTGGAGAAGAAGAACAGTTCCCTGGCGCATGGCTGTACTTGACCGCATGAGTATTCATGCGGCAAGTCGCCCCCAACCGCATGAGACCCTTGTACTTCTAAGCCGCATGAAACTTAGTCCCAGCCGTACAAGCCGCATGAAACTTAGTCCCAGCCGTATGAGGCTGAGTCCCATTCTTAGCCGCATGGGCTCATTTCTCATCAGCCGCATGAGTCTATATGGACTTAGCCGCATTACTGGGAGCAACTATTTAACCACATATGCAACTGTCACCCCCTTCCAGCCGCATAAGCAATCGCATTGACCCAGCCGCATGGATCTTGCTTCGCGAGCCGCATGAACCCAGGTCTCTTCCAGCCGCATGAGAACCCTTTCCTGTGAACCGCATGCGCCCTTGACTGAACCTAGCCGCATGCGCCCTTGCTTATGTAGCCGTATGTGTGCCCACTATATCGAGCCGCATGGATTTTCCTTCCCTCAGCCGTATGAGGCCCAGTCATTTCCTGGCCGCATGGATTCCAGCAACCCTGAGCCGCATGCGCCTGACCCTATTCAGCCGCATGGACTGTTCTCTTCCAGCCGCATGAGATCATTCCTGGCCGCATACGCCTTAGCCGCATGGCTCTTCTATAGCCCTGTATATTGATATTTTATTAGATATTTTACGCCCATTTTATATCCTTACGCCTTTTGTCATGAACTTGATTTTACTTAATATGTTTGGAATGACTATTGTATATGGCATGGTATGACTAGGAACTAGCATAACACGATAGTGACCCGTAGTGGTGCACTCCTGATAAGTGACCTGGCTTGACCTGATAGTGGCCCGTCGTGGCGCACTCCTGACAAGTATACCTGACATGATTTTCTCGAATAGCTGTTGCGACGGCTACCTGACATGACATGACATGACAAGAATGAACATCCTGGACACCGTGGGCGATTGTGCTTGTACAAATAAACCAGTCTTGTCTTACATCATGTCTAGGAGGGGACTCCTGAGTACCACGGTCAGGAGTACCTACTGAAATGGACTAAGGTTAAATAACTAGATTAATACATTAGTCATAAAGAGATCTCACAGCTACAGGCAATCCCGTTACCTGGGCACGCCTTGGGATCTGTAGCCTGCCGTCGAATAGGGCACATTTCCAGCACATTGTCATGTGTTGCACCCTTCAAGCTACCTAAGGGTACATTCATTTCCTGGACGATGTACCCACCTGAATTCAACTCTAAATCTTTTAACCCGGGTAACCTGGATAGTCTGCAGGGCTTGTGGCTGTGGAGTAATCTCACTGCATCTTGTTAGTAACTAGGTCTGTGATAACCCTAGTTAGTTAAAGTATCAAGCCGTAATTCTTGCTTGGCCGTGAAATGATTGGATGGAGTCTAACCAGACTAGTCTTGCCCTGATCCTGTTCCAGATTATTGAATGACCAGAATGCTTGTATTTATTTTACCGATAAATGGTGAGAATTCCAAGTTCTGTTCAGACGAAGGGTTACAATCCCGGTCCTTGTTTGGTTTACGGGTTGTAACCTGGTTATCTGAATAGTTCCATGGTTATCTCGTCGTATATCATCCTGGTGTATTTTCTTTAATTCCAGTTTTTACTTTATTTTATACTCTTGTGCTGATTGCTGGTTTTAGTTCCTAAGTGAAGCTTCCTTTGTGGCACTTGCTCTTTTTGGGATCTGACCCAGCTGGTTTTGTATGGCCAGATTTCGGAGCTGCTCCAGAGGATCTACCGCTTTTCCAGCCCGATGGTGAACACCAGGCGTAACCAGGGCAACGAGTGGGTTATTTTTGGCTCTCCCACTCTATTGTAAAAATATTCTTTTGAGGCGTTTAGCCGACGAGCACCTGTTTAGCTCGATTGCACTTACTTATTGTCTGCCTACGGGCTGTAACATGATCGACAGATCCTAGGGTTGATCATGTATGACTAAACTCTTGCTAGTCCTAACATTTTGTAACGACTAGCTTCATGATCAGCTGAATATGTAATATTTGGGACGCCTTATTATTGTATATTTAATGATCATACATCTTGTAACATTTACTTACTTGCTTGTGATTGAGACACTAGGCTTGTTCATGACCATATGAGACTGTTGGCTTGTAGTAAACCCTCATGTATCTAGACAGTCGTGACCGTATAGCGAGATGGATTCCATTTCATATACGTAGCTGGCTATGTCTGCCCCCGCTCTCCAGTATTCTGGTTCTGGGGCGTGACATGGTTTAAGTGGTGGCCCATGCAGGTCTTGTAAATCAAGATATGTGAGGGTTTACCGAATAGATGTCTCAATCAGTATTAGCCCTTGAACTCTGCTCGTACCCTCTGGATCCCTGGATTCTTGTCCTGATAATATGCTTGTATCGTTGATCTGTCCTGGTCCTTCCTTATTGTTTCATATGTCGTCTTTTTCAGCGGCATTGTTCGTGGTCCTATCGACCAGCAAGGCGGAGCACCTCCCGCGAACCAGCAGCAACCTGGAGATCAAGCCCAGCATTCCGGAGTAGCCTCCAGAGTCGTGCCTTCTGGCGGAGAGCCACCAGTCCAGCCAGTTCAACCTGTAGAACATGATGACGGCACTTTGGTAGGACTCGTCAGGACCTTGATAGCTTTCCAAGACCGGCATGGAGATGCCTTACACGAGGTCGTGACGGATGCTTTGGCCAGAGGAGGTCATCAGGGTAACAGCGCGGCCAACAGCTTCAAGCGGTTGAACCCTCCCTTCTTCGACGACAGTGAAGATGCGATCGCCGCAGATGCTTGGCTTCAGGACACAGAGGTGATTCTTGAAGCAGCCAGGACTCCAGAGAACGAGAAGGTAGCCGTGGTGCGCCTGCAGTTGTTAGATCTTGCCCGCAGCTGGTGGGCAGCTCAGGCCGTTGGATTAGCAGCACCCATTGCTTGGACGATATTTAGAGAGAGATTCCAGACCAAGTATTTTGATGCTGTAGCTCGGTATGATCTACAGACCCGGTTCACCAACTTGAAGCAAGGAGGCAGAACGGTCGACGGATATGCGGCCGAGTTTTCGAGACTCAGTCGGTTTGCTTCCACCTTGGTGGCAATCGAGTATGATAGAGCCCAACGATTCCAGCAGGGGCTTCACTTGGAGATTTTGTTGGCGGTTGAGCAGTTTGAGCATCAGACTTTTGATGCAGTCTTGAGAGCAGCTAGGAGGCATGAGTATACCTCCCAGAGGATCGTGGATAGGGCCGGAGGTCGGAAGAGATCCTACGGTCAGATGAATCAGTCTTCAGCACCAGCCCCGGCAGCCAGGGCCTTGACTATTGGAGCTCCGAGGCGGGCGGCCTCAGTAACGTCGGTTCAGCATTCAGCCCCGACGCACCCTCAGCAGCACCCTCAGCAGCAGCAGCAGAAGTAGAAGCAGTCTTCCGCAGTGGGATGTTCTCATTGTGGGAAGCCAGGCCATGTGGTGGCAGAGTGTCGCAGGGCGCAAGGATTGTGCCTGGCTTGTGGAGCACCAGACCATAGGGTTGGGTCCTGCCCGAATAGGGGTGGTTCATCATCGTCCAACCTTTCTAGCTCTTCGGTGAGAGGACCAGCTCCGGTCCAGCAGCAGCAGTATCCATTGCCGAGGCCCTTGCCGCCTCAGACCCAAGTGTTCCAGCAGCAGAACCCCCAGCAGTATGCACAAGCCCAGGCCCATAATCAGAATAGGCAGCAAGGATTTCAGCAGAGAGGACCAGCACCCCGAGGGCATGGTCAGGCTATGGTGATGACCGTAGAGGAAGGATTAGCACCAGGAGAGGTAGTGGCAGGTGCTATTCTCGTCAACTCCTTTCCAGCTTCAGCTTTATTTGATTCTAGTGCATCGCATTCATTTATGTCTGCACGATTCGCGACACGGGTAGGATTGGAGCCCGAGTCATTATCAGTAAGGCTTAATATACTTACTGGTAACGGACTTGTGGGAGTAGATAGAGTATTTTCCTCGTGTCGGATCGTAGTTAGCGGTAGAGAATTTCCCGCTAGATTGATAGAGTTCCCGATGGCCGATTATGATGTGGTCCTAGGGATGGATTGGTTGAGGAACCAGTATGCTAGGATAGACTGCCACATTGGTAGGGTTGTTTTTAGCATTCCAGGAGAGCCAGAGTTTTCATTTTCCAGAGGCGCAGTTGAGCCTTCTCCTCCAGTGTTGCGGATGGCAGTAGCAGCAGTTCAGTTGCCCAGGATAGTCGAGGAGTTTCCAGATGTTTTCCCAGAAGAACTTCCAGGTATGCCTCCGGAGCGAGAGATCGAGTTCACTATAGACTTGATTCCCGGGACAGCCCCAGTGTCAGAGAGAGTCTACAGGATGGCACCGTCAGAGTTGGAGATATTGTACAAGATGATTGAAGAACTCAGAACCAAGGGATTCATTCGTGCTAGTGGATCATCTTGGGGAGCCCCGATGCTTCTTGTGAAAAAGAAGGATGGTACGTCCAGGTTATGCGTTGATTATCGTACCTTGAACTCAGTAACAATCAAGAACATATACCCTCTCCCGAGGATAGATGACTTGTTTGATCAGCTCAAAGGGGCATCAGTATTCTCGAAGATCGACTTGCGCTCAGGATATCATCAGATCAGGGTCAGAGAGCAGGATATCCCGAAGACAGCGTTTAGATCGAGATATGGACATTGGGAGTTCCTTGTTATGCCTTTTAGAGTGACCAATGCGCCGGCTGTATTCATGGATCTCATGAATCGTATTTTCATGCCTTACTTAGATCAGTTTGTGATCGTGTTCTTGGATGATATCCTGGTCTACAGCAAGAGTGAGGCGGAGCATGAACAACATCTCAGAGTTGTTCTTCAGATTCTCAGAGAGCACCAGTTGTATGCCAAGTTCAGTAAATGCGAGTTCTGGCTCGATCGCATTTCGTACTTGGGTCACATCATCACCAGAGGAGGAGTAGAAGTGGATCTCCAGAAGATCGTGGCCATTGAGTCATGGCCAGTACCTAGTTCAGTTGCAGAAGTTCGCAGTTTTCTTGGATTGGCCGGCTACTACCGGCGGTTTGTTTCAGATTTTGCTCGAATTTCGGCGCCATTGACCCAGTTGACCCGCAAGGATGTGCCGTTTGCTTGGACAGCAGAGTGTCAGGAATCATTTGAGAAGTTGAAGAGAGGCCTGATAACGGCACCCATTCTCACGCTTCCAGATGGAACCGGAGGATTCTCAGTATATTGTGATGCTTCAGGCAGAGGTTTAGGATGTGTTCTGATGCAACATGGAAAGGTAATAGCTTATGCGTTACGACAACTTCGTGATCATGAGAGAAATTATCCAACCCATGACTTGGAGCTGGCAGCAGTGGTGTTTGCACTTAAGTTGTGGAGGCACTACTTGTATGGAGACAGGGTGGAGATTTTCACCGACCACAAGAGCCTGAAGTATGTTTTCACCCAGAAGGATCTTAACATGCGTCAGAGAAGGTGGCTGGAGCTTCTTGTGGATTATGATGTCAACCTGCAGTATCATCCTGGGAAGGCCAACGTTGTTGCAGATGCATTGAGCAGGAGGGCCGGAGTTTATTTCCTAACAGCGCAACCAGAATTGTTAGCCGATCTTCAGAAGATGGGTATTGAAGTTGTCCTCCCTTCCAGTGTAGCATTGATGGCCAGTATGCAAGTTCAGTCCACTATAGTCGAGAGGATCCGGATGGCACAGTCAGCAGATTCCAAGCTTCAGCGACTCAGAACAGAGTGTGAGACAGGACGAAGACCAGAGTTGTGCATTCATGAAGATGGTACACTTAGGCATGGTAAGCATCTTTGTGTACCCGGTGGAGATATCAGACAGGAGATCATGGCAGAGGCTCACAGTTCACAGTATTCCATCCATCCAGGCAGTACGAAGATGTACCGTGATATCCGGCAGCATTTTTGGTGGAATGACATGAAGCGGGAGATAGCTCGGTTTGTCTCTCGGTGTTTGGTTTGCCAACAAGTTAAAGCCGAACATCAGAGATCGACTGGACTTCTTCAGCCCTTACCGATTTCAGAATGGAAGTGGGAGCATGTGTCACGCCCCAGAACCAGAATACCGGAGAGCGAGGGCAGACATAGCCAGCTACACAATCCCAAAGTAAGTTAATACTCTGAAATCACGTATAAGCTGTCAAGACATGGGGGTTACTTTACAAGCCATCAGTCAATCCTAAGGTTTAACAATCCTAGGTATCTCAATCACAGGCAATTATACAAGAGCAAAGAGTACGATCATCATACATACAATAGTAAGGCGTCCCGAACCACATATACATGACTGATCATGAAGCCAGTACCACAGAACTGAGGACTAGCTAGAGTAATAGTCGTACATGATAAGGACTAGCTATATCATGTTTATGCCCGTAGGCTACAATATCAAGGAAAATACCAAAATACGAGCTAAACACGTGCTCGGGGCTAAAACGTTACAAGAGGAGAATTTACATATCAGTGGAAGAATGAAGAAGAAACCCACTGAGGCACTCGGGTGCTCCGGCTGGTCACCGTCGAGTAGATGGTGCGGTATATCCTTCGGGCTCTTCTATTAGAACCTGGCCATGCAAAACCAGTGGGGTCAGACCCCAAATAGCAAGTACCACAAAGGAGGCCGAACTATGAACTTAAAACCAGCAATCATTAGCATTCAACAAGGAGAGAAAGCAATAAGTAAAGGGGGATCGAGATTCGTGCAGTACCAATGCACTTATCCCGAACGTAGGGAGACAGTAAGTAAATCATCATTTGACATAAAATAAACTGGAGAACATGTTAAATAAATAGAGCTAGGCAATATACGAAGAGAGGGCGAAGGTACTGTTCTGGAAGCCAGGTTACAACCCTTAAACCAAACAAGGACCGGGATTGTAATCCTTCGCCTAAACACAACTTGGTCTCTGATCATTTATTGCTAAAGGTGACAATCATTAAGTAACAGTGAGAGAGTGACAATACAGAGTACAATCATTATAGTAACAATCTGGAGTGACAATCATTTAATCAATCTGGTACAATCTTTCAATCAATCATTTCTAGACAATACTATACTGGACTAGACTCCATCCAAGCATTCACGGCCAATCATCGCCTACGGCTTTCTACATTAACTAACTAGGGTTATCACAATCCTAGTTACTAGCAAGATGCAATAAGAATTCCAAGTCCGGTTACCTGTTTGTTACTACCTGAGTGATCCCAGCAAGAAAATGAAAAGATAGCACGATATAGCAGACACACTGTAGTAAGATACATGTGTCCTAAGGTACCACACTCGACGGCGGGCTGGAAGTGCGCTCATCTCGACGGATAGCAACAAATCCCATGTATATATATATAAGGCCGGGACCAAAGGGGCAACGGAAAACTGGAAAATTCTCCATGAACTATTTGATCAATCTAGTCATTAATCCTAGCTATATTCAGTATGAATCCCTGACCGTGGAAAACCAGGGATTCATGTCCTAGACATGATGCAAGACAAGACGGTTTTATTTGTACAAACACAATCACCCACGGTGTCCAGGCCATTTATTCTTGTCAAGTCATGTTAGCCGTCGTAACAGCATTCGAGATATATCATGTCAGGTTTACTTGTCAGGAGTGCGCCACGGCGGGCCACTATCAGGTCATGTCAGGTTACTGGTCAAGAGTGCACCACTACGGGTCACTGTCGTATCATGTATAGCAGGTCAAGTTATCAGGTCAAGTTATCATGTCAGGAGTGCACCACGGCGGGCCACTATCATATCATGTTACTTATTTCTGGTTACTGGTTAAGAGTGTACCATGACAGGTCACTACCATGGTTTTCAATTCGTGTTCATGCAGCATATCAGTATACAAACTAACATGTTAACAGAAAAGAGACATATCCTGAGTGCACCCAAACGGGCCACCGATGAAGAAAAAAGCATGGCATTGAGCAGAAAGTACAATATTACTCAGTCCTACAAAAAATTCATTTATTAAAGAAATACCAAGCTATTAAGTGGGGTCGTCGCCATTTAGGCCAAGATAGAAAACATGCAATATACTCATAAGCTCCATATCAAGAAAATGAGAAACTTGCATAAAATAATTAAATAACATATTCTTGAAGCCAAGGAAAAGATCTACAACTTTCATGTTGGGAGCTAGAAGAAATTCTGGCCAGAAAACAGTCAAAAAGAGCATCAAACTATCAAAATCAGCCAAAATCAGCCTTATGCGGCTCAAAAGTGCTCATGCGGCCAGAAAAAGCTCATGCGGCCAGAATAGCTTATGCGGCCAGAAAAGCTTATGCGGCCAGAAAATATTCATGCGGACAGAAAAGGTTATGCAGCCAGAAAATACTCATGCGGACAGAAAAGCTTATGCGGCCAGAAAATACTCATGCGGGCAGAAAAGCTTATGCGGCCAGAAAATCTTATACGGCCAGAAAAGCTTATGCGGCCAGAAAAGCTTATGCGGCCAGAAAATACTCATGCGGGCAGAAAAGCTTATGCGGCCAGAAAAGCTTATGCGGCCAGACACTATTTATCGTCCCTGCCAGAATCAGCACAGAATAACATAGAAGTTTGACCAAAAATATTTTGGCCATAACTTCCTCAAAATAAGTCGAAATCTAATTTTTCAAAAGCAAAAATTGGGTAGAATTGAATTCTCTATAACGTGGAACAATTAGTTTTCGAAAACAAGTAAGTTTGGTAGATCAAAACCCAAGAAAACCGAAAATGATATAAACTTAGATCTACAAGAATCCACCCGGTAAAATCGAAAACTCCAAGTTCTAAACATGCTTAGAATCATGCAAGGAAGAAGATGGAACAAACAAAAATAAATTTGCTCAAGGTTCGGCAAGGTGTACTTGCCTTGGGCTGGAGGAAGAAGATGAAGATGGAAATGAAAATGATAATAATGGAGGAGAGAGAGTGGTAGGTGGCTTATATAACAAGCCCAAGCAATCTCCACCATTCATTCCTCTCCACTCAATCTAAACCATACACCTCATCTCATAAAGAACCAAACTAAACCAAACCAAACCAAGTCAAAGTGGAACCGAACCAAATAAAACCAAATCTAAGTTAAACCAAGTCATGAAATCCTATACTTAGGAAATTTTAAAATATCACGTAAATCGATAAATACGAAATACGGCTCAAATAAATACGTATCCGTATAAAATATCGATACAGTGAGACGGGTCTCACAACTCTCCACACCTTAGAAAAATTCCGTTCTCGGAATTTCCTGAGGCTAGTCGAGTAAGATAACAAAACAAAAGCTCCAGAAAACTCAACAATCTCAATAAATCAAGCACGACATATAAGTAAAGTAAAACAATCAGTAATGTAAATAAACCCGTAAGCAGTAAATAATGCACAAGAACAAATACAATCATGATCAAGAAGGGCTGGAGGCATATGGATCAATATGACTCCTGAGTCAGTTGTGTAGAAACCAACGTACTTGCTGGCCAAAGCTGACTCCCAAAAATGGATAAAAGTCAAGCCTCAAGGTAAGTCGGTACCAATGACTTAGTTCAAGACATGACTCTACCCAGGACATGTCATCGTAGTTGAAACAGATGCTTGAACTTTATCACATATCTCAAGATACGAAGACAGAAGCGACTGGCTGATCGAGATGGACTGACATCTCTGCCTGCATGCTGAGACTGATCCTCCATAACTGGCCTGGCTGAAGAATGTTGAGCTGCCCTCGGCAAAACACGAACAAGATAATCAGAAGGATCAAGAACAGTACCTTTGAAAGTTGAAGGACACAAGATCAAATCATGGGAACAGGAATGACCAACGATCAAAACAGATATCAAGTCAAGTATCAGAGATAGAGAATAATCCGAATGAGATCAATAAGGATAATCGTGATTGAGATATCTAAACATGGTAACCCCCACAAATCTGAAAATCGAGACCTGCGTGGGCACACCACTAAAACCATGTTACGCCCCAGAACCAGAATACCGGAGAACGGGGGCAGACATAGCCAGCTACGTAATCCCAAAGTAAGTTAATACTCTGAAATCATGTATAAGCTGTCAAGACATGGGGGTTACTTTACAAGCCATCAGTCAATCCTAAGGTTTAACAATCCTAGGTATCTCAATCACAGGCAATTATACAAGAGCAAAGAGTACGATCATCATACATACAATAGTAAGGCGTCCCGAACCATATATACATGACTGATCATGAAGCCAGTACCACAAAATTGAGGAGTAGCTAGAGTAATAGTCGTACATGATAAGGACTAGCTATAGTCTAGAATACACATATCATGTTTATGCCCGTAGGCTACAATATCAAGAAAAATACCAAAATACGAGCTAAACACGTGCTCGAGGCTAAAACGTTACAAGAGGAGAATTTACATATCAGTGAGAGAATGAAGAAGAAACCCACTGAGGCACTCGGGTGCTCCGGCTGGTCACCGTCGAGTAGATGGTGCGGTAGATCCTTCGAGCTCTTCTATTAGAACCTGGCCATACAAAACCAGTGGGGTCAGACCCCAAATAGCAAGTACCACAAAGGAGGCCGAACTATGAACTTAAAACCAGCAATCATTAGCATTCAATAAGGAGAGAAAGCAATAAGTAAAGGGGGATCGAGATTCGTGCAGTACCAATGCACTTATCCCGAACGTAGGGAGACAGTAAGTAAATCATCATTTGACATAAAATAAACTGGAGAACATGTTAAATAAATAGAGCTAGACAATATACGAAGAGAGGGCGAAGGTACTGTTCTGGAAGCCAGGTTACAACCCTTAAACCAAACAAGGACCAGGATTGTAACCCTTCGCCTGAACAGAACTTGGTCTCTGATCATTTATTGCTAAAGGTGACAATCATTAAGTAACAGTGAGAGAGTGACAATACAGAGTACAATCATTATAGTAACAATCTGGAGTGACAATTATTTAATCAATCTGGTACAATCTTTCAATCAATTATTTCTAGACAATACTATACTGGACTAGACTCCATTCAAGCATTCACGGCCAATCATCGCCTACGGCTTTCTACATTAACTAACTAGGGTTATCACAATCCTAGTTACTAGCAAGATGCAATGAGAATTCCAAGTCCGGTTACCTGTTTGTTACTACCTGAGTGATCCCAGCAAGAAAAGAAAAAGATAGCACGATATAGCAGACACACTGTAGTAAGATACATGTGTCCTAAGGTACCACACTCGACGGCGGGCTGGAAGTGCGCTCATCTCGACGGATAGCAACAAATCCCATGTATATATATATAAGACCGGGACCAAAGGGGCAACAGGTAACTGAAAAATTCTCCATAAACTATTTGATCAATCTAGTCATTAATCCTAGCCATATTCAGTATGAATCCCTGATCGTGGAAAACCAGGGATTCATGTCCTAGACATGATGCAAGACAAGACGGTTTCATTTGTACAAACATAATCACCCACGGTGTCCAGGCCATTTATTCTTGTCAAGTCATGTTAGCCGTCGCAACAGCATTCGAGATATATCATGTCAGGTTTACTTGTCAGGAGTGCGCCACGGCGGGCCACTATCAGGTCATGTCAGGTTACTGGTCAAGAGTGCACCACTACGGGTCACTGTCGTGTCATGTATAGCAGGTCAAGTTATCAGGTCAAGTTATCATGTCAGGAGTGCACCACGGCGGGCCACTATCATGTCATGTTACTTATTTCTGGTTACTGGTTAAGAGTGTACCGTGACAGGTCACTACCATGGTTATCAATTCGTGTTCATGCAGCATATCAGTATACAAACTAACATGTTAACAGAAAAGAGACATATCCTGAGTACACCCAAACGGGCCACCGATGAAGAAGAAAGCATGGCATTGAGCAGAAAGTACAATATTACTCAGTCCTACAAAAAATTCATTTATTAAAGAAATACCAAGCTATTAAGTGGGATCGTCGCCATTTAGGCCAAGATAGAAAACATACAATATACTCATAAGCTCCATATCAAGAAAATAAGAAACTTGTATAAAATAATTAAATAATATATTCTTGAAGCCAAGGAAAAGATCTACAACTTTCATGTTGGGAGCTAGAAGAAATTCTGGCCAAAAAACAGTCAAAAAGAGCATCAAACTATCAAAATCAGCCAAAATCAGCCTTATGCGGCTCAAAAGTGCTCATGCGGCCAGAAAAAGCTCATGCGGCCAGAATAGCTTATGCGGCCAGAAAAGCTTATGCGGCCAGAAAATACTCATGCGGACAGAAAAGCTTATGCGGCCAGAAAATACTCATGCGGACAGAAAAGCTTATGCGGCCAGAAAATACTCATGCAGGCAGAAAAGCTTATGCGGCCAGAAAATCTTATGCGGCCAGAAAAGCTTATGCGGCCAGAAAAGCTTATGCGACCAGAAAATACTCATGCGGGCAGAAAAGCTTATGCGGCCAGATAAGCTTATGCGGCCAGAAAAGCTTATGCGGCCAGACACTATTCATCGTCCCTGCCAGAATCAGCACAGAATAACATAGAAATTTGACCAAAAATATTTTGGCCATAACTTCCTCAAAATAAGTCGAAATATAACTTTTCAAAAGCCAAAATTGGATAGAATTGAATTCTCTATAATGTAGAATAATTAGTTTTCGAAAACAAGTAAGTTTGGTAGATCAAAACCTAAGAAAACCGAAAATGATATAAACTTAGATCTACAAGAATCCATCCGATAAAATCGAAAACTCCAAGTTCTAAACATGCTTAGAATCATGCAAGAAAGAAGATGGTACAAACAAAAATAAATTTGCTCAAGGTTCGGCAAGGTGTACTTGCCTTGGGCTGGAGGAAGAAGATGAAGATGGAAATAAAAATGATAATAATAGAGGAGAGAGAGTGGTAGGTGGCTTATATAACAAGCCCAAGCAATCTCCACCATTCATTTCTCTCCACTCAATCTAAACCATACACCTCATCTCATAAAGAACCAAACTAAACCAAACCAAGTCAAAGTGGAACCGAACCAAATAAAACTATATCCAAGTTAAACCAAGTCATAAAATCCTATACTTAGGAAATTTTAAAATATCACGTAAATCGATAAATACGAAATACGGCTCAAATAAATACGTATCCGTATAAAATATCGATACAGTGAGACGGGTCTCACAGCATGTGACCATGGATTTTGTGACTGGACTACCTAGATCTCCAGCTGGTAGAGATGCTATCTGGGTTATAGTTGATCGGCTCACGAAAGTGGCTCACTTTCTTCCATTCAGAGTTGGTCAGTCGACGGCTCAGCTAGCAGAGATGTACCTCAGGCAGATTGTCAGATTGCACGGTGTGCCAGTCAGTATCACCTCGGACCGAGATTCAAGATTTACGTCGCACTTTTGGCGTAGCTTGCAAGAGAGTTTGGGAACTCATCTCCAGTCCAGTTCAGCATATCACCCGTAGACAGATGGCCAGTCGGAGCGCACGATCCAGACTCTTGAAGATATGTTACGGTCTTGCACACTTGACTTCGGTGGTTCATGGGAAGATCACTTGCACCTGGTGGAATTCTCGTACAACAACAGTTTCCAGGCCAGTATCCAGATGGCACCGTTCGAGGCACTGTATGGTAGAAAGTACAGATCTCCGCTAGCCTGGGATGATGTTGGACAGAGACAGATGCTCGGTCCAGAAATGATTGCCCAGACAGTTGAAGTGGTCAGGCGAGTCAGAGATCATCTTCGAGTTGTCCAAGATCGCCAGCATCATTGGGCTGATTCTCATCGGCGCCCTCTCGAGTTCTCGGTCGGTGACCATGTATTCATAAGGATTTTGCCTAACCGTGGTGTCATTCATTTCGGTATACGGGGAAAGCTTAGTCCTATGTATATAGGGTCGTTCGATATTCTGGAGCGAGTAGGAGATGTGTCCTATTGTTTCGCTCTTCCGCCGTCGCTAAGCGAGGTGTATGACGTGTTCCATGTATCCCAATTACGACAGTATATCCCGGACCCGAGCCACATCCTAGATCATTCGGAATTGGTTGTTGGTACCAACCTTTCATATGAGGAGAGGCCCGTGTCTATATTGGACCCGAGAGAGAAGATCCTCAAGAACAAGACTATCAAGTTAGTCCGAGTTGCTTGGGGTCATCACTCTTTGGGAGAGTCAACATGGGAGCGTGAGGATGATATCCGATCGCGATATCCTGACTTGTTTGACTCGTGAGGTATAATATCTTTCTTATGCCTCATGCCTTCGATTCCTTGCTTGAATGAGTGATTGTCTGCCTAGTTATAGCTTGCATGTGATTAATTTAGCTTGTCATTGCTCCTCTAGCCTCTTGATTAAATTTCGAGGACAGAATTCTTTTAAGGTGGGTAGAGTTGTAATGTTTGTGGTTCGTATTACGTATTTCTGGAATACGTGTACGTATTTATTCTTGTATTACATAATTTTCTTGCTTAATTTCCTCCCTGGACTTGGTTTATTCTTGGTTTGGGTTGGCTTGGTTCGGTTTGGAATTGCTCTTGGTTCATCATGAACCAAGGGGTGAACTTCCTACCTACCACCACCACTACCATTTATTAACCCTTCTCCTTTCTTTCTCTT
The DNA here is from genome assembly GCA_029216955.1 of Iris pallida. Taxonomy (NCBI): domain Eukaryota; kingdom Viridiplantae; phylum Streptophyta; class Magnoliopsida; order Asparagales; family Iridaceae; genus Iris; species Iris pallida. The sequence goes on along the minus strand of JANAVB010006596.1, from coordinate 6,555,911 downwards.
CATTTATCATCTTCTCCACCATTACTTCCTTCCTACCAGAGAGAGGGATAGAGAGGTCTAGGCAAGTGCAACTTGCTTCATGGAGGAACTCTAATTTTATTGCTTCATTCTCTTCCTTACAGCATTTTAACTTACTTTAGAACTTGGCATTTTCACTTTCCATGGCTAGATTCTTCTAGATCTAAGTTTACCTTATTTTTGGATTTCTTGGGTTTTGATCTACTTAATCCTGTTATTTTAAGTTTTGATGGTTCCATGTTGTAGAGCATTTCGTTCTACCCCATTTTGACCAATGGAAGTTCGGATTTGGGCTTCGGATGAAGGTTTTATGAAGCTCGGAAGGCATGGGCTTATAGTGTTCTTCTCTTCAAAAATTTGGAGAAGAAGAACAGTTCCCTGGCGCATGGCTGTACTTGACCGCATGAGTATTCATGCGGCAAGTCGTCCCCAGCCGCATGAGACCATTGTACTTCTAAGCCGCATGAAACTTAGTCCCAGCCGCATGAGGCTGAGTCCCATTCTTAGCCGCATGGGCTCATTTCTCATCAGCCGCATGAGTCTATATGGACTTAGCCGCATTACTGGGAGCAACTATTTAACCATATATGCAACTGTCACCCCCCCAGCCGCATAAGCAATCGCATTGACCCAGCCGCATGGATCTTGCTCCGCGAGCCGTATGAACCCAGGTCTCTTCCAGCCGCATGAGAACCCTTTCCTGTGAACCGCATGCGCCCTTGACTGAACCTAGCCACATGCGCCCTTGCTTATGTAGCCGCATGTGTGCCTACTATATCGAGCTGCATGGATTTCCCTCCCCTCAGCCGCATGAGGCCCAGTCATTTCTTGGCCGCATGGATTCCAGCAACCCTGAGCCACATACGCCTGACCCTATTCAGTCGCATGGACTGTTCTCTTCCAGCCGCATGAGATCATTCCTGGCCGCATACGTTTTAGCCGTATGGCTCTTCTATAGCCCTGTATATTGATATTTTATTAGATATTTTACGCCCATTTTATATCCTTACGCCTTTTGTCATGAACTTGATTTTACTTAATATGTTTGGAATGACTATTGTACATGGCATGGTATGACTAGGAACTAGCATAACACGATAGTGACCCGTAGTGGTGCACTCCTGATAAGTGACCTGGCTTGACCTGATAGTGGCCCGTCTTGGCGCACTCCTGACAAGTATACCTGACATGATTTTCTCGAATAGCTGTTGCGACGGCTACCTGACATGACATGACCTGACAAGAATGAACATCCTGGACACTGTGGACGATTGTGCTTGTACAAATAAACCAGTCTTGTCTTGCATCATGTCTAGGAGGGGACTCCTGAGTACCACGGTCAGGAGTACCTACTGAAATGGACTAAGGTTAAATAACTAGATTAATATATTAGTCATAAAGAGATCTCACAGCTACAGACAATCCCGTTACCTGGGCACGCCTTGGGATCTGTAGCCTTCCGTCGAGTAGGGCACATTTCCAGCACACTGTCATGTGTTGCACCCTTCAAGCTACCTAAGGGTACATTCGTTTCCTGGACGATGTACCCACCTGAATTCAACTCTAAATCTTTTAACCCGGATAACCTGGATGGTCTGCAGGGCTTGTGGCTGTGGAGTAATCTCACTGCATCTTGTTAGTAACTAGGTCTGTGATAACCCTAGTTAGTTAAAGTATCAAGCCGTAATTCTTGCTTGGCCGTAAAATAATTGGATGGAGTCTAACCAGACTAGTCTTGCCCTGATCCTGTTCCAGATTATTGAATGACCAGAATATTTGTATTTATTTTACCGATAAATGGTGAGAATTCCAAGTTCTGTTCAGACGAAGGGTTACAACCCCGATCCTTGTTTGGTTTACGGGTTGTAACCTGGTTATCTGAATAGTTCCATGGTTATCTCGTCGTATATCATCCTGGTGTATTTTCTTCAATTCTAGTTTTTACTTTATTTTATACTCTTGTGCTGATTGCTGGTTTTAGTTCCTAAGTGAAGCTTCCTTTGTGGCACTTGCTCTTTCTGGGATCTGACCCATCTGGTTTTGTATGGCCAGATTTTGGAGCTGCTCCAGAGGATCTACCGCTTTTCCAGCCCGATGGTGAACACCAGGCGTAACCAGGGCAACGAGTGGGTTATTTTTGGCTCTCCCACTCTATTGTAAAAATATTCTTTTGAGGCGTTTAGCCGACGAGCACCTGTTTAGCTCGATTGCACTTACTTATTGTCTGCCTACGGGCTGTAACATGATCGACAGATCCTAGGGTTGATCATGTATGACTAAACTCTTGCTAGTCCTAACATTTTGTAACGACTAGCTTCATGATCAGCTGAATATGTAATATTTGGGACGCCTTATTATTGTATATTTAATGATCATACATCTTGTAACATTTACTTACTTGCTTGTGATTGAGACACTAGGCTTGTTCATGACCATAGGAGACTGTTGGCTTGTAGTAAACCCTCATGTATCTAGACAGCCGTGACCGTATAGCGAGATGGATTCCATTTCATATACGTAGCTGGCTATGTCTGCCCCCGCTCTCCAGTATTCTGGTTCTGGGACGTGACACTGTGGCTCTTCGGGTTAGCAATCAACCCAAACCCTGTCGTCAGGACCTCCAAGACGTCGCTCAGGTTCAACTCCTCATGGTGGGCATTCTGGTACATCTCGACACTCATCAGCGGCTCTTGTACAAAGACACAGCTTCTTTGACGAAGGGATCCACACCCAACAGCCAACTTGTGTAAGGCTAACGACGGTCGTTCGAAGCTAAGTCTGGGTCAAGCATGGTGTTGGGAATGCTAAGAGAGGAAGATACGACTCTTCATAAAAACTCTCCCTTATATAGGGTGAGTGTGGTGTAACTCCTCTTCCCGAAAATTTTTGAAATATTTTTATTATTATTTATTTGATTTAAATGGTGATTTTTGGATTGTTATAAATAGTTAATTAGTTGATTATTACGGTAGATGACTTTAGTCATAGTTAGGAATTGGAGTACAAGGTGACTAGAAATCGTGGCACGCATAATGCAGCGGTGTGCCTTGGCTAGTATTTTAGCCATGGTAGGGAAGGCTAAGCCATAGGAGTGTCCTAAATAGGAAAACCAGGCCAAGTTGTGACATGACCATTATAAATAGTTTAATTATTTATCATTAAGATTTATTGACTTGTAGAAGACCCGGTTGTACCCAACTAGTCTGGACTGAACCCAAACCAAGCACAAGCCCTTGTAGTGATGCAGTGCATCCAAAGACGACCATGTAGGAATATTTTATGTATGTGCAAATATTTCTTAATTAATTTAGGACTTGACGTATATTTTCTAAATATTTGATTATTTGTACAAAATTGGTATTATTATTATTAAATAGTGTTTTATGATTATTGTATGATTTTCTTAGCCAGATAAAGAGTATGCTGGTTAGGTTCACTAAAACCACTCTTGGTTTATATTTTGTTGATCTTATGATTATGATTAATATGAAGGTTATTGTTTATGCAGTAAATAAAATCCTTTATTATTATTTTAAATGAGTTTATCTATATATATATATATACATATTCCTATAGAAAGGCCCTATACTAGTAATATATAATATTAAGATGCTAATTAGATCTTATGAAGAATATTATATGTGTGTGCATATATATATATATATATATATATATATATATATATATATATATATATATATATATATATATATATATATATATAATAGGAAATAAAAGAAAAGAAAAGAAAAGAGAGAATAAATAACTATATTAAGAAAAAGGAAATGGAAATAAAGAAAAGGAAGAATGAGAACCCAGCCCAAGCAATCCCAAACCCAGGAAAGCCAGGCCCAACCTAGTTTCTTCCTTTCTCCACCTGAAACTGACCCGAGCGTGGATATGCACAGCACGCATATATACATAGAGATCGGGAGAGAGAATGGGATAAAAACCCTAACTCTACCCAACCAAAACTCCCACTCGGCCACCCTATCGTCGCGTGCGCCGCCAGGGCCACCGCACGGCCAACTGAGCGTCGTCGGCCCGCCGGCAGATGCGCCGGACAGTGCACGAACAGAGCAATCAGAACAGCAGCAGCAGCGGTAGTGCGAGGGGAGGGCCAACTTCACAACGAGGAAAACGGCCTCCTCACTCGATCGTTTTGCGTGTTGTTTTCTCTGGTATGTCCCTAACATATACAAGTTTAATTCTCTTCAACTAAATCAAATTTATATGCTCTGGATTGGCCAGTAGATCGACCTAAAGTTGTCTAAAAACTGTCCAAACCAGGACAAAATTTCGAATCCAGACACCCATCTTAGGAGGCCAAAATTGGTCGATCCTGTTAGAAAACACAAAAGCTAATTAAACAAACTTGAAGACAACATATAGGACACTAAAATGTTGTTTACACTTTTCAGATTCATCTATTATATGACAAGATAAATCGATTCGAAAATCAGAAAAAACCTAAGAAAACTGTTTTGGAAAACTAAAAAAAATCCCCGATACGACGTACGTCCCGCCAAACCGGGCGACGTGGTCGCAAACCGAAAGCATCAAAAGGTGCGTATCGACTTCATGGACGTGTGGACTTTGACAAAATTTAAATTGGTTGCGCGTGCGCGACGAATTTGATGCGTATCCGTCGAAATTCACCGTATCGGCTTCTGTGCAAATTTTTCAATTACTTTGTGCACGTTTGTCAGATCGAGATAAAACTTGTGCTAATAGGATCGTATCATTTTTTTGGTCATGTATGCCAAATTTGGTCAAATTCAGAGACAGTTGATCGGATCGCCGTTTCGTGGGCTCAACGATCCGATTCAACGGGCAATTTTGTGCACGGCCTGTCGGAATCCAACTTTAGACATACAGTTGGGTTCGTATCATCAAAACAAATTCGTAGACATATAGTTTGACAACTTTAGAGATCATTGACTCTGGCACGCTTTTCGGTGTAAAGCGGGTCCAACGGCGGACATCGTTTTGGTCCGAAATGACCGTTTTGCCTCTATGTCCAGAATTGGACTTAAGGACAGACAATCTTAGCTAATTTGACTATTCTGAGAACGTTGGGAATGTCTATTTCAGCTTTCGATGACAGTTGTGAGATTTTGACTTTATGGCTTACCAGTTGACGGTATATTGTTGGTTCTTCGTGCTACCACCAGGCAAGATACCTTGCCTCTCTCTACAGTACATTTTCATGCTTATAGTTCTTCTGTTTTTATTATGTTATCATTTAGTTACTCTAGTTGATATGGATTCATATGTTTTCTACATACCATGTTTACCAGTTTATTGTCTTGCTTGTATATCAGTATTTTATGACTTAATAGCGTAGTTACACCAGGCTTGTCCACATTATGGTTCATGCTAGAGTTATCCTTACCTGTGTCATGACTGGGTTGTACCGTGTCGTCACATGTATCTTGACTAAGTCATGTCTACAAGTATGTGTAATTGAACTGCTATTCCTGTACCGTTTTCTCAACCTGCGAGTCCACAATCAGGGCGAGGGTTAACCGTTTGCACCTGCGAGTCCACACTCGGGGCGAGGATTTGGTATTCCATTGATCTCCTATTTACTTGTCCTTCTTACAGTTCATTTATGCGTAGTTGTTCCCGTATCCGTGTTCATAGTCACCTGTCTGTTTCTGTCTCGTTTCTTGTTTATAGTCTGTTATATTCTTATGCATGATGGAACTGTTAGATAGGTATATTTTATGTATCTTGCTAGTCCTCTGAGGACCTGATGATCTCTTCAGGTAGCTGATTGCACGGAGTTAGTTAGCTGAGCATGTGGATTTCATCTGCATGATTCAGGTATTTTGTTAGTGTTATTGATTTACTATCTTTTTCGTACTTTTATGATATATCCTGCTTATTAGCTTAGCTTTATAGACTCATATTATTCTTGGAGTCTAATCGGACATATATGCTAGTGGGCTGCAGACCATGAACCATAATTGTTCATTCTTGTTTTATATGATTCTGGTGGATTGAGATATAGTTTAGATTAGACATGATACCCTATTCTGGAAAGCTTATATGTATTCGAGTCGGGCTGGAGTCCGCTTGATACGTAGCTGACTTGCTCACGCACTTGCATCCCGAAAAATGGGTACGGGTCGTGACATGTGGTCCAAACCACAGGCCATGTGGCCGTCGGTTAAAGACTCCCAAATTAATGGGATGAACCTAGGGCTCAATATAATGAATCTCATTTAATAGGTTCATTCTACTAAGTCCTACGTCCAAATTAATAGGATTAACCTAGGGCTCAGTATAATAAATCTTATTTAATAGGTTCATTTTACTAAGACCTAAGCCCAAATTAATAGGATCAACCTAGGGCTCAGTATAATGACTATTCTCCTGCAGCCATTCTCCGTCATTTTAACACGAAGAATAAAAATTCTTCGTGATTTTAACACGGAGAATGATCATTCACATTCATTTTAACACGGAGAATGGCCATTCTCCGTAATTTTAGCACGGAGAATGGCCATTCTCCTTGATTTTAGCATGGAGAAATGATAATCTTCCTTATTTTAACACGGAGAATGACCATTCTCCAGAATTTAACATGAAGAATGGCCATTCTCTGTCATTTTAATACGGAGAATGACAATTCTCCGTCAATTTAACACGGGAAAAGGCCATTCTTCGTGATTTTAATATAAAGAATGACAAAAAGCTCTTAATTCTCTTCACATCAGCTCACTCTTCTCTAACTGGGGTTCCAGTTGATGCTGATGCTGATGATGAAGTGGTGTTCCAGTTGATGCTGATGATGATAATGAAGTGGTGTTCCAGTTGATGCTGCTGATGATGATGAAGTAGGATTCCAGTTGATGCTGATGAAGTGGGAACTGATGATGACGACATGGTGTGAAGATTGTGAATGGAGAGTCACTGACGAGTTTTTGAAGTAAGGTTTGAAGATTTTTGAGGAAAAAACCTAGATTCGAAAGTGAGCAGCGTATGGAAGAAGAGGAAGAATCGTAACATTTTTTTAGAGTAGGTTTCGTGTGTGTTTTAAATAAATTAGGAGGACAAAAAGGTCATTCCGCACCCTTTTATATATTTTCGCTAATTTTGGGCACGCGATAAAATGTTATTTTGCGGTGTTTTTTTCATAAAACTTTTACAATTTTTGGGTATTTGATAAATTTTCCCTATATTATTTGTATGAGGAAACTCTCTCTAGTAGCTGATATGTTAGCTAACATAACAAATTATAATAAAAAAATAATTTTCTAATTTTCTAATATTAATATTAATATTAGTAGTATTAATTTTAATGTTAATGTTGATGTTAATTTTAATTTAAATCTTTAATATTAACGTAAATTTTAATATTAGTTTTAATGTTAACTTAAATTTAAATTTTAAGAATTGCCTAGTAACTGTTATGTCACATGATACGTTGCCATATAAGAAATGATACTTTTGAGGAAAAAAATTTAGGGATGAATAGTATTTATTTTTATATTTGTATACATACATACACATTTCCTCCCTAAGGCCTCTCCAATGGGGTTTCAATCTTTTCTATTGTTACCATATAAAAATTTTGTTGAAAAAACTTCTATCAATAATGGTTTCCATTCCAATGTTATATGATTTCTAAAACTCTCATATAATTTTTTTCAGCCTAATATTTGCCTGACATTCAAACCAAAAAAAAAACTTTCCATTTTGATATTAGACAGCTCAGTCAAAGTATGATAGAAATTAACAACTATTTGAGACTTTTTTTTTTGAAAATTTTAGTTGCGCCACACTTTATTTGCCTAAATTCAAGATGCACCCTACTCAATTACCATAATATAAGGTACCCTCCACTGTTGACAGAAATCGTCTCCCACTGACGGTCACTCCTTTGACCAAAAATTTTGGACAAAAATACCTACGTACATTTTCTTCTTCATCACTCGAACGTATGCCGCAGTGCCGTTGCTGCCTCCCGCACCTCGTCATGCGCGCCGCCACAGCGTTGCCCCCCCACCTCACCGTGCGTTGCCGCCGCTACTCTGCCGCTGAGTTGTTGCCGATGCGTGCCCCGACGTCCCCCCCACCTCGTCGCCCACACTGTCGCTGGCTGCTGCTACCCCCCCTCCCCCCGTACACACACAGCCCCCTCGGTGTTGTCGTTATGGTAGTACGCGGAGAGAAACGTAGGGTGCGGCTGGGCATCTCGTTGAGGAAGCCTTCAGATTTGGGGGCTAGCGAGTCAGACTTGAGGGGGAGGTGGGTGGAGGACCGTAGGCTGCCACTGCTGTCGTTGCTTGGGGGGAGCACGGGAGGGGGCCCACGGGGGGCTGGGATAGGAGCGTTGGAGGGGGGCACGCGGCAGGGGGGAGGGCGAGCGCAGTGTGGAGGTGGCAGTCGGTGATGGCGTATACAGGGAAGAAGACAGTGTATGGGGGATATTTTTGTCAAAGGAGTTGACCGTGAGTTGGAGACGATTTCCGTCAGAAGTTGGGATACCTTACATTATGTGTCACGCCCCAGAACCAGAATACTGGAGAGCGGGGGCGGACACAGCCAGCTACGTATAATGAAATGGAATCCATCTCACTATACGGTCACGGCTGTCTAGAAATATGAGGGTTTATCTACAAGCCATCAGTCTCTTAAGGTCATATATTATCCTATCGTCTCAATCTCAACCAACTAATAATAATAACAAGATATCAGATCACCAAATATACAATTGTAAGGCATCCCAAACATTACATATCCAGATGATCATGAAGCTAGTCGTACAAAATGTAAGGACTAGCAAGAGTTAAGTCATACATGATCAACCTCGAGTTGCCAATCATGATTACAGCCCGTAGGCAGACAGTAAATAAAGTTGCAAACGAGCTAACACTTGCTCGGCGGCTAAACGCCTCAAAAGAATAATGTACAATTACAGTGGGAGAACAAAAGAAATCCACTCGTTGCCAGGATTCCCTCTAGTGGTCACCATCTGGCTGGAAAGCAGGTAGATCCTTTGCTGCTGCTCCGGTATCTGGCCATACAAAACCAGCTGGGTCAGACCCCAGAAAGAGCAAGTGCCACAAAGGAGGCCACAAAATAAGAACTAAAGCCAGCAATTAGCACAATAATATAATTACATAATAAGAGACAGTAATTTAAGAAAAGCATGATAGGTGAATATAAAAGACAATCTTGTACCGAATCGATAAAAGACTGAACATATGGAAAAGCAGGACAGGATGATATACGATGAGATAACTATGGGACTATTCAGATAACCAGGTTACAACCCGTAAACCAAACAAGGACCGGGGTTGTAACCCTTCGTCTGAACGGAACTTGGTTTCTCCCACCATTTATCGGCAAGGTAAATATAAGAAATTCATGACAGGTAGCAATTCTTGCGCAGGAATCAAGACAAGACTAGACAGGTTATACTTCACTCAATCAATCACGGCCAAGCAAATACTACGGCTTACTACTTTAACTAACTAGGGTTATCACAAACCTAGTTACTAGCAAGATGCAATGAGAATTCTAAGTCCGGTTGCCTGTTTGTTACTACCTGAGTGATCCCAGCAAGAAAAAGGAAAAGATAGCAAGATATAGCAGACACACTGTAGTAAGATACATGTGTCCTAAGGTACCACACTCGACGGCGGGCTGGAAGTACGCTCATCTCGACGGATAGCAACAAATCCTAAGTATATATATATAAGGCCGGGACCAAAGGGGCAACGGGTAACTGGGAAATTCTCCATGAACTATTTGATCAATCTAGTCATTAATCCTAGCCATATTCAGTATGAATCCCTGACCGTGGGAACCAGGGAGTCACGTCCTAGACATGATGCAAGACAAGACAAGTGGATTGCACAAGCAAGCAAGCAAGAACACCCACGGTGTCAAGTTGATTATACGAGTCAAGTTACAAGTTACAAGTCAAGTCAAGTCAGGAGTGCGCCGCCACGGGCCACTATCAAGTTATCAAGATAAATCATGTCAGGGTACTTGTCAGGAGTGCGCCACGACGGGCCACTATCATGTCAGGTTGGTCATGTCAGGAGTGCACCACTACGGGTCACTGTCGTGTTATGCTAGTTCCTTGTCATACCAGGCCATGTACAATAGTCATTCCAAACATATTACGCAAAATCAAGTTCATGACAAAAAGGCGTAAGGATATAAAATGGACGTAAAATATCTAATAAAATATCAATATACAGGGCTATAGAAGAGCCAAGCTTAAAGAAATAAAACCAAAACTCCAAGAGCCAATGGATTGCGCAAGGGGGTCAGGGGGTTGGATTGCGCAGGAATGGTTGGCGCATGCTGCGAAGTGCGCAGGCTATGGATGGCACAGGATGCAGACTGCGCAGGCTTAGACTGCGCAGGCAATGGATGGCGCAGGATGCAGACTGCGCAGGCTTAGACTGCACAGGCAATGGATGGCGCAGGATGCAGACTGCGCACGGGTCAAGCGCGCAGGAGCCGATGGCGCAGGATTGGTTGCGCAATCGGGCAGCGGCCAGGCTGCGCAGTCAGCGACCAACGCTAAAGAGCGCGGCGCGGGGAGGCTGCGCGGTCAGTGCTGCGCTAAAGAGCGCAGACTGTAGATCTTCTTCTCCAGGCCGAGAGGAACATCAAGAACACCCAAAATTCAATCTTTCATATCTTGGTCAATTCAAAACCAAATCTAGATTTTCAAAGGTCTAACTTGAGTAAAATTGAATTCTCTTCCACATGGAAGCATCAAAACCCACAAAAATCCAACCAAAATAGATCAAAACTATGTAAATCCGAAAATAAAGAAACTTAGATCTAGAACCAAGGAGACTCCAAATCATAAAATGTCAAGCACTAATGTTCATCTCCATGGCCTAATCTAGCTAATGGACAAATAAAATAGGGTTCTCATATGGTGGCAAGGTGCACTTGCCTATGGGTGTGGAGAGTTGTGTGGAGGAAGAAGAAGAAGAAGAAGAAATTAATGGAGGAGGTAATGAAGAGAGAGAGTGTTGGTGGAGTTTATAAAGATGGTGGGATGTGGTGGAATGAAGGTGGAGCATAGGCTAAGGTGTTCCAATACATATTAAACCAAACCAAACCAACTCAAACCAATTAAAACCGAGCCATGACAAAACTCAAAATACGAGAAATACCGAAATTCTACCAGTTGAGAAAAATAAAAATACATGCCAAAATCCAGATACGAGTATAAATACGAAATACGGGAAATACGGAAAATGAGGGTGACATTATGGTAGTTGGGTGGGGTGCACCTTAAATCTGAGTAAATAAAGTGGGTGCAACTCAAAAATTTTTTTTTGTTGAAACTAAGCCAAATATAATGTGTGGGTTATTTAGTATTAGGGTCCCACATAATAGTGAATATTAGGGCTTGGGTTCCAAAATAACTGTTCATTAGCCTACATGAACAATGATTTTGATACCAAAATCATAATGTTGGACAATTTCGAAATCCAAATTACAATACTCACTAACATGTGATACCCTATTACTAAATATCAGTAAAAAATTTATAGTACAATGTCAAGTACAACATAAAATGTATTTTATAAACCCCAGTTGGAGATACCGTAACGACTACCCTCACCTACTTGATTATCAAGAGAGAGAAGAAGACCAACAACTATACTTAGAATTGAGAATATTTACGTAATTTCATGAGTCTTATTTGATTTTTATTTTTTGACCGAAACAAATACAAAAACGACATCGAATAAGGAATTTAGATATTCCTTGAATCAAAACTCTTACACGATTTTGTTTGAAAATCGAGTAATTCTCACTCATGCACCCCTACGGTACAAACCATAAATTTTAAAAAAATTTGCCCAAAATAAACGTAAAAACACATTTTATTATATATTTACATATATAAACATATTAGAAATAATAGGTTATTTTGCATTTAAATATTAAATAAAAAATATCACTTAAATTTCTCAAAGTTTTTATGTTTCGACACCTCCTCCATTAGTTAAGACACTTTTTATATTTTGTTGTGTGTCAAACTTAAGATAAATTATTTATATTAGATAAAAAAAACTTAACCCTAACCACTTTCTCCCTCCGGCGACACCCATCACACTGTTAAGCTAGTCTCTAACAACTATACGTCCATGCTGTTACTGCTCATTGTTGGAATTATTCAATAATTAAGGGGCCACACATGTAAAATTAATTGTGTTTGGACTATCTAAATAATTAAGCCAAATTAAAGTGGTCTATTTGAAAATTGGCTTAAGGGTATAATTGTTATGGAATTAATGTGTAGATACCGGAGATAATTCTAATTTGATGAGAGGCCAAATTAGAAATATCAAAACACACACACACACACACACACACACACACACACACACACACACACACACACACACACACACACATACATATATATATGTGTGTGTGTGTGTGTGTGTGTGTGTGTGTGTGTGTGTGTGTGTGTGTGTGTGTGTGTGTGTGTGTGTGTATTCATTAGGGTTATGGTTCCCAACTCATACGGCCACCAAAGAGAGGGTTTCTCTATTCTCTTATGTATCCCCATCAACAAAGAGAGGGACAAAGATTTCATCTTTATTATTAAAGTTCGTAGCGGATTGGAAGATCGAACCCCACAAAAGGACGACCGCTTCAAGATCCATCAAACCTAGCAATGGATTCAGGTACGCTTCCGCAATTTAATTTATGTTCTTCATCTCATGAATCGACATGGTACAATAAATTTCTAACAAGTGGTATCAGAGCCTCTGTCACGCCCCAGAACCAGAATACCGGAGAGCGGGAGAATGACTCAGCCAGCTACGTATTACGGGTAGATAAATACCGTATAATACGATCAATGCTGTCTAAAAGACGAGGGGTGCATACTACATGAAAGTCTCACTATGGTCATTTCACATCTATTGTCTCAATCATTCAAATAAGAAACAGGAATAGAGAACATGTAAGATAAAGCAGTAAGGCGTTCCAAACGCTCAGTCAAAATGTTCTTGATATCTGGCTTTACAAAACATAGCCAGATGATGTAGCAAAGTATACACAATTATTATCAGTTGCAGTCTGACTTAATTACAATTATGCAAAAGTAAGTACAAGACAATTCGACTAACATGTCGGTGCCAAACGGCAAGGTATTAAGTAAATAACAAAACGAGTGGGGAAGTAAGGAACCCACTCGAGTCCTCCTGCGATCATTCCTCTAGTATTGACCATCTTGGAGGTAGAAGTAAGCGGAGTCCTCGGGAATCGGCTCTAAATCTGGCCATACAAAACCAGAGAGGTTAGACCTCTAATAGCAAGTACCACAAGGAAGCACGATATGAGGAATTAAAACCAGTAATAAGAGAATATGATAAGTAGATCTCTGCTTGCCACTGGGATTCACATAACATTACGACACTTCGAACCAACCTCCCAACCAAACAAGGACAGAAGTTGGCCCGTCATGTCCTGACATTCTGATCATCTCAGTTAGATAACAGAGTAGGTACAGCACACAAACAAATCAATTTAAACGGCCATACAACTACTACGGCTTGCTACTGTGAGTTCCAAGTTATCCTGGAATTATGCAATAAAGGATTCCTCAGCTCTTACTATGTGCAAGCAAGGCTAGTTTACCCAGTCAATCAATTGCGCCAATCATGAATTAGACGAGTCCCAGCGGGACGCCCGTCATCAATATACAATATACAATAGATAATATAACCAGATACCGCTCCCTGCCCGTGTGACAGATTTACAGTATCTGTGGGGACCAACCGGCCTGTCGGGCACTACTAGTCCCAAGAGGGCTGCCATGTAAGAACTCGAGAATCCATTCTCTCCATGCAATCATTATTTTATTTAACTTAATAGTCTCTACGTTGAGTGAAATCCCATGCCGTAGATCATGGTCATTCAGAATGAGTACTTTCGTACAAGTACGATATGCCCAACTCTACAACGATACCCGTGCGGTTAGGTTGTAAGTTTTACATAGCGTAATGCAACAATCAAAACTAACTACGGAATAATCATGCCTTGACCATCAAGTACACATGCTGCTTTTGTAAAAAAATAAATAAATAAATTGAAGCCTGCACGTGTGCCTGTATGTCAATATTCGGGATTGGCCAATCGATTAAAATAGTTCATAGTTAATATGAACGTGTCTCATTCATTCAATTCAATAAGACGACTAGCCAGTCTTTTAGTTCCAACTAGAAACGCATGATCAATTATTAGTCAAGTAACAGTCGGGGTCAATTTATGACAAGACATAAAAGTTAAATTAGTATTAAGCATGGTCGAGTCCATAACTAGTATAAAATAGTTGGTAACATATTCTTGAAGCCAAGAAAAAGATCAACAAATTTCATGTTGGGAGTTGAAAGAAATTTTAGCCACCATTCAGTCAAAATAGGACATATAACAGTCAGAAACAACCAAAATATGCATATACGTCCTATTCTGCGACATGCATGCAACCACGACACCATATGCGCCTACTGCGACATACGCCTCATGCGGCTCAACTGCGACATGATATACGCCTAATACGACATGCGCCTCATGCAACATGCGCCTACTGCGACATAATATGTGCCTGCTACGACATGCGCCTCATGCGACATGATATGCGCCTACTGCGACATGCGTCTCATGCGGCTCAACTGCGACATGATATGCGCCTACTGCGACATGCGTCTCATGCGGCTCAACTGCGACATGATATGCGCCTACTGCGACATGCGTCTCATGCGACTCAACTGCGACATGATATGCGCCTACAGCGACATGCGCCTCATGCGACTCAATCTGCGACATGATATGCGCCTACTGCGACATGCGTCTCATGCAACATGCGCCTACTGTGACACCATATGCGCCTACTGCGACATACGCCTCATGCGGCTCAATCTGCGACATGATATGCGCCTACAGCGACATGCGCCTCATGCGGCTCAACTGCGACATGATATGCGCCTACAGCGACATGCGTCTCATGCGGCTCAATCTGCGACATGATATGCGCCTACAGCGACATGCTGTTCGTGCTGCATATGAATATAGGAACGAACCCAAAAATACTTTTTGCCATAACTTCTACAAAATAAATCGAAATCTAACTTTTCAAAAGCCAAACTTTAGTAGAATTAAATTCTCTACAACATGAAACCACTTATTTTTGAAAACAATAATGTTTGATAGATCAAAACCCCAAAAATTCATAAGAAAAACCTAAAACTTAAAACTTAGATCTACACCCAACCATCCATGGAAAACAAAAACTTCAAGACCTAAACTTGTAGAGGAAGAGAAGATGAACAACATAAACTAAAAATAAATGAGGATGCATGAAATCCCTCATGGTGTGCAAGATGTACTTGCCTCTCACAAGTGGGTTAGGGTTTGGTGGAGGAGTAAATGTGAATGAATGAAGAGAGAGAGTGGAAGAAGAACTTTTATATCAAGGTCAAGTGGATCTCCACCATTCATTCTCTCCACCAAATCCAAGCCATCCATTCCTTTCCATGTTGAACCAAACCGAACCAAGTTGGTTTCCCATGAACCGAAATGAACAAAGAGCCAAGAAAAAGTAGAAAATAAAATACAGAAAAATTAATAAGCGCAAAATTGAAGAATTTAAATACATAATAAATGCATGATAAATATTAAATAAATACGTTTAAACAGTACATGCATTCTAGAAATACGTATTCTGGGAATGGGAAGTGACATCTCCACCCTCCTTAGAAAAATTCCGTCCTCGGAATTTTAAATCCAAGCATGATAGAAACATCAGAGCTGGACTACTCCAGGTATAAGCAATTTAAGTAAGCAATCATTCTACAATGTCAATAGTAAGTAACATATATATGTTGAACATTCTACGATAGCAAGCAATTCTACTTATAAGGTGGCAAGCATGAGGAGTTAAGACAATCAAGGTATACAGAAAGAGATATACCTTGTGAGTCAAACAGGTGCGGATACCGTGATCGGATATCATCCTCACGTTCCCACGTTGACTCCCCTAAAGAGTGATGACCCCAAGCAACCCGGACAAGGCTAATTGTTCGGTTCTTGAGTATCTTCTCTCTTCGGTCCAAAATAGACACATGTTGTTCCTCGTAAGACAGGTTGGTACCAACAACCAGCTCAGAATGATCAAGGATATGGCTTGGGTCCGATACATACCTTCGTAACTGAGATACATGAAATACGTCATGCACCTCTCGTAACGAAGGTGTAAGGGATAAACGATAAGCAACATCGCCTATCCTATCAAGAATAACAAATGGTCCTACGTATCGCGGACTCAACTTCCCACGAACGCCAAATCTAATGATCCCACGAGTAGGTGAGATCCGCAAGAACACGTGGTCCCCAACAGAAAATTCTAGCGGTCTACGATGCTGGTCCGCCCAATGACGATGTCGATCTTGCGCAACTCAAAGTCGCTCTCTAATTCCTTTAATCACTTCCACTGTCTGAACAATCATTTCTGGGCCTAACATCTTCCTCTCCCCGATATCATCCCATGCTAGTGGCGACCTATACTTCTTACCATATAGTGCTTCAAATGGCGCCATCTGGATACTGGCTTGATAACTGTTGTTATAAGAAAACTCAACTAAGTGCAGGTGGCTCTCCCAAGATCCCCCAAAATCTAGGGTGCAAGCTCGCAATATATCTTCCAAAGTCTGAATTGTCTTTTCTGATTGCCCGTCCGTCTGTGGATGGTAAGCCGTACTAAATCTTAACTTGGTGCCCAGACTATGATGTAAGCTCTTCCAGAAATGTGATGTGAAACGGGTATCTCGGTCTGACACAATGCTGACAGGGACTCCATGCTGCCTGACTATCTGTTGCATGTACAACTCTGCCAACTTTTTTGTAGATTGCCCTACTCTGAAAGGAAGAAAGTGTGCCACCTTTGTATGCCGATCTACTATCACCCAAATAGCATCTTTACCACTTGGTGATCTCGGTAAACCGGTCACAAAGTCCATTGTGATGTATTCCCACTTCCATTCCGGGATAGGAAGTGGTTGCAATAACCCAGCTGGCCTCTGCTGCTCTGCCTTCACTTGCTGATATACCAAGCAACGAAAAACAAATCTAGCTATCTCCCTCTTCATCCCGTTCCACCAGAAGTGCTGCTTGATATCTTGGTACATCTTGGTCCCTCCAGGGTGTATAGAATATTGAGAACTGTGAGCTTCTGTCATAACCTCCTGTCTGATATCTCCACTAGACATATATAGGCGTGATCCAAACCTAAGCGTACCATCTTCATGAATTTGCATCTCCTTTCTGAGTCCTGACTCACATTCTGCTCTAAGCTTCTGAATCCTTGGGTCCTGTGCCTGAGCTGCCTTGATCCTGTCTACCAAGTCGGATTGAACTTGTAAACTTGTTAGAACTCCTACATCACTAGGAAGTATAACTTCGATGCCCATCTCCTAAAGGTCTTCTAAGATGTGCTTCTGCGTTGTCAACATAAATGCGCCGCCTCTCCTGCTAAGAGCGTCTGCTACCACATTAGCCTTGCCTAGATGATACTGAAGCTCCACGTCATAATCCTTGATCAACTCCAACCATCTTTTCTGTCTCATGTTCAGCTCCTTCTGAGTAAAGATGTACTTCAGACTTTTATGGTCTGTGTACACGTCTACTCGATCACCATATAAGTAATGCCTCCATAGCTTCAAAGCAAATACTACTGCCGCCAACTCCAAGTCATGAGTTGGGTAATTCTTCTCGTGGTCCCGAAGCTGCCTAGATGCATATGCTATCACCTTCCCATGCTGCATGAGGACACATCCAAGTCCTTTTCCTGACGCATCACAATAAACTATAAAACCTCCGGGTCCAACTGGCAATGTAAGAATAGGCGCTGATATCAACTTCTGCTTCAGATTCTCAAATGATGCCTAGCATTCTGCCGACCAGACGAATGGTACATCTTTTCGTGTCAAGCGGGTCATAGGTGCTGAAAGTCTTGCAAAGTCTGATACGAACCTTCTGTAATATCCTGTCAATCCCAAGAAACTCCGTACATCAGCTACGGTCTTGGGTACTGGCCAACTCTCTACTGCTTCTACCTTCTTGGGATCCACTGCTACTCCAGCTCCTGATATGATATGACCCAAAAATGAAATATGATTCGTCCAGAACTCACACTTGCTAAGCTTGGCATACAACTGGTTCTCTCTCAGAACCTGTAACACTTTCCTGAGGTGGTCTTCATGCTCCTCTTCACTAGCAGAGTATACGAGAATGTCGTCAAGAAATATAACGACAAACTGATCTAAGTATGGTATAAAGATGCGGTTCATCAAATCCATAAAGATTGCTGGAGCATTGGTCAAACCAAACGGCATTACTAAGAATTCATAATGCCCATACTTCGACCTGAATGTTGTCTTAGGAATGTCCTCCTTCCGAACCCTCACTTGATGGTACCCTGAACGAAGATCTATCTTGGAGAAAACTCTAGCTCTGCTCAACTGATCAAACAAGTCGCCGATCCTGGGTAGTGGGTACTTGTTCTTTACTGTCGCTGCGTTAAGTTTCCTGTAATCGATGCATAATCTGGATGACCCATCCTTCTTCCCCACAAGTACTACTGGTGCTGCCCATGGTGATATGCTAGCTTGGATGAACTTCTTCTCCTTTATTTCCTCTATGTGCTGATATACCTTGGCATGCTCTGAATCCGCCATTCTGTAAACTCGATCTGATATCGGTTTAGTTCCAGGTGCCAATTCTATACTGAACTCAATATCTCTAACCGGTGGTAGACCTAGAAGTTCTTCAGGAAATACGTCTAAAAACTCTTCAACTACCTTCGGGACTTGAACTTCTTCCATTGTCGTTATTACTCTCTGCTCTTGTTGAGTTGCCTCTGATCTGACTAAGGTGAATCTCTTCATGCCTGGAATATCAAAAGATACACTCCCTCTGCGATAATCTATCGTCGCATGACTGTCTTTCAGCCAGTCCATGCCTAAGATAACGTCAAAATTTCCAACATAAAATTCTATCAACCGGGCGGGTAAGGAACGCCCGCAAACTACAACGCTACACGCTAGAATAACTCTACTAACTCCTACGAGCCCATTGCCAGTGAGTATATTCAACCTCCCTGGCAATGCCTCGAACTCCATTCCTAGCCGTGTCGCAAATTGTGCAGATATAAATGAGTGTGATGCTCCTGAATCAAACAATGCTACTGCGGGATGTGAGACGACGAGAATGTTACCTGCCACAACATCTTCCGATGCTAATGCCTCCTCCAAGGACAGAGTGAATGCCTGCCCTCGACCTCCTTGTTGGTTCCCATGTTGCGGCCTAGCCTGGTGCTGCTGCTGGCCCCTGCCTTGATGATGCTGGGGTGGTCTATGCTGGTGTTGCTGCATCGGCGGTCCCTGCTGCCGAAACATCTGAGCCTGTGGCATTAACGGACGCTGGGCCAATAGTCTCACTGCCACCGCTGGTCCTCGATACTGGCCTGCCCCTGGTGCTGGCAGAGCAGGAAACTGCTGCACTGGTCCTCCTGACCTCGAATTCATGGGACATGTGGTAACCCGATGATCTGGATTTTCACATATCAAACACAGTCCGTTCAATGTCCGACACACATCTCTAGTGTGCCCCATCTTTCCACAATAAGTACAGCCCGCTGGGGGTTGCTGGTTCTTCTTTTGTTGCTGTTGTTGTTGCCTTGGTGGTGGTGCTGGCCCTCGTATTGCTACATCGTGAATGCGAATGCCAAGGGATGGTGCTGTTGTTCGGGGCGCTGCTCCCCTTCCTCCTTCAATCTGACTGTGAGATCTCTTCTGACCTCCAGTCCTTGCCGTGATCCTCTGAATGGTGATCTCATGCCTTCGGGTTGCCGTCAATACTTCATCAAAAGTCTGGTAATTGTGCCCCTCTATCAACTGCAAGAGTTCAAGATGAAACCCTTGCTGAAACCTCATAGCCCTCTGGCTCTCTGTTGCTACCATCTCTGGGACAAACCTGCTTAATCTGCAGAACTCTGGTGCATAGGCATCTACCGTCTTGCCGGCCTGCTTGAGGTTGATAAATTTCTGTTGTAGCTCAAACTGCGCCACAACTCCAAAGTACTTCGTCTTGAACCGTGTTGTAAAATCGTCCCAAGCAACAGGACGTCTGATGCCCACTTCCTCTGATTCCCACCAATCACGTACGAGATCCTGAAGTAACAACTTCACTTGATCCACACGTTCTTCTGCCGGCACCTTAGCTGCTATCAGAATAGCCTCAATATCCTTAAGCCATGTATCTGCTGAGATGGCATCCTCCGTTCCTTCGAAACAGCGGGGGTTGAACTTGCAAAACCTGGCTGATGCTCCTGAATCTGTCCTCGCCCTTCTCTCCAAAGCCGTCTGCAACCCTTGGTTGAGTAATACATTCTGCTCTTGTAACTGAGCGTGCATGCGCTGCTGGGCTAACATCTGGTGTTGCTGAGTAGCCATCATCCCTCTCATGATCTCCAGAAGGACTGGTGTGTCTACTTCCACAGGGGTAGGTGGAACTGTTGGTGGTGGTGGAACATCCGGATACTGTGATCCAGCTGCTGCTTCTACTATTACTTCTTCTTGGATAGCCTCTTGAGTTAGTACCGGCCCTTGTTGCTGACCAACATGGTCAGGTTGTCCGTGTTGCTCTTGTTGTTGTTGTCCAGTCCTGGCAGATGCGGATGAAGTGCCCCTAAGAAAAGGGACAAAAGAACAATCAAACGATCGGACAGGAAAGATCAATGAAGTCAAGGGATACTGGAATGTCAAGCTGGAGTCGAGAGTAATGAATTATGAGATCAAGGGGGAACATATGTGATTGAGACATCCTATTAAAATACCCCACAAGTCTGAAATCAGACCTGTATGGGCCACCACTAAAACCTTGTCACGCCCCAGAACCAGAATACTGGAGAGCGGGGGAATGACTCAGCCAGCTACGTATTACGGGTAGATGAATACCGTATAATACGATCAATGCTGTCTAAAAGACGAGGGGGTGCATACTACATGAAAGTCTCACTATGGTCATTTCACATCTATTGTCTCAATCATTCAAATAAGAAACATGAATAGAGAATATGTAAGATAAAGCAGTAAGGCGTCCCAAACGCTCAGTCAAAATGTTTTTGATATCTGGCTTTACAAAATATAGCCAGATGATGTAGCAAAATATACACAATTGTTATCAGCTGCAGTCTGACTTAATTATAATTATGCAAAAGTAAGTACAAGACAATCCGACTAACATGTCGGTGCCAAACGGCAAGGTATTAAGTAAATAACAAAACGAGTGGGGAAGTAAGGAACCCACTCGAGTCCTCCTGCGATCATTCCTCTAGTATTGACCATCTTGGAGGTAGAAATAAGCGGAGTCCTCGGGAACCGGCTCTAAATCTGGCCATGCAAAACCAGAGAGGTTAGACCTCTAATAGCAAGTACCACAAGGAAGCACGATATGAGGAATTAAAACCAGTAATAAGAGAATATGATAAGTAGATCTCTGCTTGCCACTGGAATTTACATAACATCACGACACTTCGAACCAACCTCCCAACCAAACAAGGACAGAAGTTGGTCCGTCATGTCCTGACATTCTGATCATCTCAGTTAGATAACAGAGTAGGTACAACACACAAACAAATCAATTTAAACGGCCATACAACTACTACGGCTTGCTACTGTGAGTTCCAAGTTATCCTGGAATTATGCAATAAAGGATTCCTCAGCTCTTACTATGTGCAAGCAAGGCTAGTTTACCCAGTCAATCAATTGCGCCAATCATGAATTAGACGAGTCCCAGCGGGACGCCCGTCATCAATATACAATATACAATAGATAATATAACCCGATATCGCTCCCTGCCCGTGTGGCAGATTTACAGTATCTGTGGGGACCAACCGGCCTGTCGGGCACTACTAGTCCCAAGAGGGCTGCCATGTAAGAACTCGGGAATCCATTCTCTCCATGCAATCATTATTTTATTTAACTTAATAGTCTCTACGTTGAGTGAAATCCCATGCCGTGGATCATGGTCATTCAGAATAAGTACTTCCGTACAAGTACGATATGCCCAACTCTACAACGATACCCATGCGGTTAGGTTGTAGGTTTTACATAGCGTAATGCAACAATCAAAAATAACCACGAAATAATCATGCCTTGACCATCAAGTACACATGCTGCTTTTGTAAAAAAAAAAAATAAATAAATTGAAGCCTGCATGTGTGCCTGTATGTCAATATTCGGGATTGGCCAATCGATTAAAATAGTTTATAGTTAATATGAACGTGTCTCATTCATTCAATTCAATAAGACGACTAGCCAGTCTCTTAGTTCCAACTAGGAACGCATGATCAATTATTAGTCAAGTAACAGTCGGGGTCAATTTATGACAAGGCATAAAAGTTAAATTAGTATTAAGCATGGTCGAGTCCATAACTAGTATAAAATAGTTGGTAACATATTCTTGAAGCCAAGGAAAAGATCAACAAATTTCATGTTGGGAGTTGAAAGAAATTTTAGCCACCATTCAGTCAAAATAGGACATATAACAGTCAGAAACAACCAAAATATGCATATGCGTCCTATTCTGCGACATGCATGCAACCACGACACCATATACGCCTACTGCGACATGCGCCTCATGCGGCTCAACTGCGACATGATATGCGCCTAATGCGACATGCGCCTCATGCAACATGCGCCTACTGCGACATGATATGCGCCTACTACGACATGTGCCTCATGCGACATGATATGTGCCTACTGCGACATGCGCCTCATGCGGCTCAACTGCGACATGATATGCGCCTACTGCGACATGCGCCTCATGCGGCTCAACTGCGACATGATATGCGCCTACTGCGACATGCGCCTCATACGGCTCAACTGCGACATGATATGCGCCTACAGCGACATGCGCCTCATGCGTCTCAATCTGCGACATGATATGCGCCTACTGCGATATGCGCCTCATGCAACATGCGCCTACTGCGACACCATATGCGCCTACTGCGACATGCGCCTCATGCGGCTCAATCTGCGACATGATATGCGCCTACAGCGACATGCGCCTCATGCGGCTCAACTGCGACATGATATGCGCCTACAGCGACATGCGCCTCATGCGGCTCAATCTGCGACATGATATGCGCCTACAGCGACATGCTGTTCGTGCTGCAGATGAATATAGGAACGAACCCAAAAATACTTTTTGCCATAACTTCCACAAAATAAATCGAAATCTAACTTTTCAAAAGCCAAACTTTAGTAGAATTAAATTCTCTACAACATGGAACCACTTATTTTCGAAAACAACAATGTTTGATAGATCAAAACCCCAAAAATTCATAAGAAAAACCTAAAACTTAAAACTTAGATCTACACCCAACCATCCATGGAAAACAAAAACTTCAAGACCTAAACTTGTAGAGGAAGAGAAGATGAATAACATAAACTAAAAATAAATGGGGATGCATGAAATCCCTCATGGTGTGCAAGATGTACTTGCCTCTCACAAGTGGGTTAGGGTTTGGTGGAGGAGTAAATGTGAATGAATGAAGAGAGAGAGTGGAAGAAGAACTTTTATATCAAGGTCAAGTGGATCTCCACCATTCATTCTCTCCACCAAATCCAAGCCATCCATTCCTTTCCATGTTGAACCAAACCGAACCAAGTTGGTTTCCCATGAACCGAAATGAACAAAGAGCCAAGAAAAAGTAGAAAATAAAATACAGAGATAAATATTAAATAAATACGTTTAAATAGTACATGCATTCTACAAATACGTATTCTGGGAATGGGAAGTGACAGCCTCCTTGTTTGATTCATGAGTTTGAAGTTTCAAAATTCAATATTTGTTGTTATTTTGGAACCCTAGATTGTTCAATCTAATCTAATTTAAGATTCTGATTGTTTGATCAATTTTTTTTTTATGATCATCACTTTAGATTCTATCTTATGCATAAGGTTGAATTTTTAATATAAATAAAATTATTATTTGTCCTTTTATGGGAAGGGTTCAACCAGTTTTTTTTTCCGGTGTTGTCGTCGTCGTTGTTTCGACATATATTGTCAACCGAACTAAAATCGTGTACAACTCAGAATATGTACAGTATTTGGTGGAATCGACCTTGGAATAATCTGTACTAGTTGGTCCTATACTATTAGTTGGTTATCATAAACAAAGGTTGTGGAATTATCTATTTGTTTTTTTTTGGATTTAAGGTGCTGCTTCATTGGGAGATGAGAATATAGGTGACATTTGCGCTTTTTTTTGGGTTATCGATCGATCAGTATTTATTGATCCGACCTTCCCACATGATCGGTATTTTTTACATACATGGTTCTCCATTGCTTACAAGTACATTAATTTGATGTCAATCCTTCGTTGATTTGATCGTCATATTAAGAAAATCTTGATAGAATTCATAATTTATGTACAATAATGATCTCTCAGCTCATGCTTAAATATTAGATATGGACGCATGTGATAATGACCATAGAAATTCTCCATTATATTAAATATGCATGAATATACTTATTGCTGGACATATGATAATATGGAATGTCGGTTAGATTCCAATTACTCATGCTGATAGATATTTGGTGTTACTAAATTTAGAGTGTTTTTCAATCTAAGTTGATCATTGGAGGACAAATTGAAATCAAATATAGACAATTTTATGTTTGGCATAAATTTAGTTTCCAATAAATTTATGTTATAAGTCATATAATTGATGTAATCTATTGACGTACATTTCTTCAGCAGATTATTTTAATATAATCTTTATGGATTATTTAAAGCAATCTATTGGTCCATATCTTCAGTAAAATATTACGTAAATTTTATTATGTTGACAATGCTCAGTTTAGTCAAATTAAGAATATTTATTTGAATCATGTAAAGAGATTCACATGCTTATGATTATCTTATTTGAGTTGTAATATTTTAATTATGCATGTACATAAAGTTATGGACATGATTCGGTTTTGTAAAATTTAGTCAACATTCAATTTTTTTTAGGTGCCTTTTGTGACTAGCAATAGTCGTCTAATATTCTAAATAGACCCATTGAAACAAGATGTCGCCAAAGTGACCTCTTTTGCGTAGATAGTCTATGAGGAATGTTAGATGTTTGTGTGTGTAAATTCATGCGAGTATTAGCCGGCCCAAAGGAAGGTTAATACTTGGCCGAATTACACACATACTTGTGGTGATAAATGTGTGACAATTATACGGTTTACATGTGAATAATAACCCGATCCAAAGATAGGCTTATTATTTGACATGACTTATTGTTAACGTTTGATCATTACACCAAGAATATTACTTGCAGTTAATATCACTGTCCAAAGACTTGATATTAATGATGTACTAGGTATCTTGAGATGGGGTTCACCATTATTTGAATTTGTTTGATTATATTTTACTCTTTGGTTATTAATTAGAGCATGTTTGTCTATTTATTTTTGTTCTCTTTACAGTTAATGTTGCTACAGTATCTGCCAATAAGAATTTAATTTTCATGTTTAATGGGATAATCTTTAAGGGCAAAAAATAAAATAAATAAAGTAGCTGTTAAGGGTCCAGGTCAAAAGAAACAACAATATAAAACTAAGGGTTGTTCTTTTGTGATAAGACATGACACATAAGGAAGAAATGTACAAAGTATCACGCATGGCGTATAAAGAAATATACATTTCTAAATTTGGTCTGTTCTGATGTTTATTTAGATTTAGTACCTAAAAACACGTGGTGGTTAGATTCTGGTGCTACTACCCACATTAGTGTTTATAGACAAGGTTGCCTGAGTTACCGAAAGTCAATTGATGGTGAAAGATACATCTATGTGGGTGACGGCAATTCGGTAGAAGTGAAAGCAATAGGACATTTTAGGTTATTTTTAGAAACCGATTATTATTTGGATTTGATAGACACTTTTATTGTACCGTCTTTTAGACGAAATTCAGTTCTAGTTTTCTTAATGGACAAATCTGGTTATCATTATTCATTTGGAAATAATAAGTTTAGTCTATCTTTAAATTTAAATATTATTGATAACGGTTTTCTTAAGGTTTATGATAATCTATATTCAGTTGAAACTATTGCAGCTTAAATAAAATCTTGCAAGTGGAGTCATGTGGTACTAAACACAAAATTATCAATAATAAAATTTTAGCCTCATTATGACATAAGCGATTAGGTCACATCTCTAGAAATAGAGTTAAACGACTTGTGTCTGATGAGATTTGGATTTCATTGACTTTATAGACTTTAATGTCTATATTAATGTGTAAAGGAAATACAGACCAAAGTTCAATTGTAAGCAGCTACTTTATTGACTATGCTGACAAATCGAGGGGTTAATAATTATACGGTCCCACACAAAGATTTTTTATTGAGACGAGAAGTGTAATGGTTTTTGAGGATGTTGAGTTTGGGGGAGAAATAAAGTCAGGATCATTGTCTTTGAGAAAGAATCAATTACGATTCCTACTATCACTTTTGACGATGTACATGATTCTATACCTGTCATGATCAAGAAGTGAATTCGGAGCCTCAATAAGACAATGTAGAATTACCTCTATAAGTCGTTGTTGAGATACCTTAACAATGACAACGTAGCGGCACCCCATTCAAGATAAGGTAATTATTTCTAAGGAACAAACTCAACAACCTCAAGAACCGGTAACATTAAGATGGTCCACCAGAGAAAAGAGAAATATAATTTTGAATAATATTGTCATATTTTTCTAGGAACGTGAGGAAGACTGTGGATACTGGAATATGATCTAATCAACTTCCGTCAGGCCATGGAAAGTTCCAGTTCTCAAAGTGGATTGATACAATAAATAAGGAGTATAAGTCCATACAAGACAATAAAGTTTAAGAACTTGTCCCATTACCAAAAGGTATGAAGTTCATTGGTTGCAAATGGACATTTAGAACCAAGAAGGATTCGAAGGGATTGTTTTTTAAAGAGACTTTCTCTTCGGTTTCTTTGAAAGACTCTTTTAAACTAATCATAGTACTTGTTGTAAATTTTAATATTGAGTTATATAAAATGGATGTCAAAACGATATTTCTCAATGGTAACATTGACGAAATAATTTATATGGTGCAACCAGAAAACTTTCTGTCAGAAGATCCAAAGAATATGGTTCGCAAACTGACAGAATCTATTTATGGACTCAAGCAGACTTCTCGTCAAAGGTACTTTAAGTTTTACCAAGTGGTTATCTCGTTTGGTTTTGAGATAAATACTGTTGAAGATTATGTGTATCACAAGTTCAGTGGGAGTAGAAATAATTTTCTGGTTTTGTATATTGATTGAAGTATTCAATGCAAACCAGGTGACACCTCTCGTTAAAGGAGACAAATTCGGTCTCAATCAAGTGCCCTAAGATTAGCCTTAAAATTAAGAAAATATAATAGATTTTCCATTCATGACCAGTTGTAGGGAGTCTAATGTATGCTCAAGTATGTACGTGTCAGGATATTGCGTACATATTAGGATGTTAGGCAGATATTTAAGCAAATATGGATGGATCATTGGATAACAGCAAAACTACTTAAGTAATTAATAGAGAACAAGAAATTATATGCTCTTTGTAGGAGATCGGATAATTCTGGAGATCATAAGGTATTTCGACTCTGATTTTGTTGGATGCCAACACAGCAGAAGATCCACATTAGGTTATGCTGACTAATGGAGGTATATTTTGGATGAGTGTCAAACATGCACTCATAATTTTTTCTACCATGGCAACAAGGTTTATAACATGTTGTTAGGCATCTATTCAGGGAATATGGTTGCAAAATTTTGTCACAAGGCCGCGCCTACAGGAAAGGGTGTTGAAAGACCACTCAAATTACGGTGTGACAATGAATCAACAATACTGTATTCCAATAACAACATAAACTTGTATAAGTCAAAGGATATTGACATAAAGTTTCTAGTTGTGAAGGAAAGAATTCAGAATGGTTTAAGTGTCCATATAACACATTAGGACAAACTCCATGATTAGCGGAACCGCTCATAAAAGTATTATCACCCAAGATCTTTCATGAGCATACTGCTCATATGGGTGTTATCTTAATTAAGAATATGGCAATACAGTAGGAGTTTGTATTTTATGTATTTGGGTGCTATTTGGTTTTGGACACATTTATGTATTAAAGTATTTTGAATATTTATCTGATCAGATATATGGAAATTCAGTTCATTCTGTTTTCATTATGTTAAAGTATTGATCTCACTAAAGTTAAGGAGGACCAGTTGGAAATAGACATGTATTGATCACATTGCGTGTAATTTTTATGCTACGCATCCATGATTGATCTATGTCGTTTAGCTATATTGGTATATGTGACCATTGATGGTTTAGTTACGCTATATGTGACGAAGGCCGCTTTGATCCTATGTTGATATGGTTAATGGACGAGATTGTCCGGATATACCCTAAGGATTAAGATAGCAATTTATGAGCTCACTAAGGTTAACACAATTATAAGGTTACATATGTGGCCCAGTGGGAGATTGTTGGAATTATTCAATAATTAAGGGGCCACACATGTAAAATTAATTATCTTTGGGCTATCTAAATAATTAAGCCAAATTAAAGTGGTCTATTTGGAAATTGGCTTAAGGGTATAATTGTCATGGAATTAATGTATAGATACTGGAGATAATTCTAATTTGATGAGGGACCAAATTAGAAATATCAAAAATACACATGTATATATATATATATATATATATATATATATATATATATATATATATATATATATATTCATTAGGGTTATGGTCCCCAACTCATACGGCCACCAAAGAGAGGGTTTCTCTATTCTCTGAGAGAATTTCTCTATTCTCTTCTGTATCCCCATCAACTGTCACGCCCCAGAACCAGAATA
This sequence comes from Iris pallida, assembly GCA_029216955.1. Classification (NCBI taxonomy): domain Eukaryota; kingdom Viridiplantae; phylum Streptophyta; class Magnoliopsida; order Asparagales; family Iridaceae; genus Iris; species Iris pallida. Next base: position 6,526,913 of record JANAVB010006596.1, on the reverse strand, counting down.
CTGGAGAGCGGGGGCAGACACAGCCAGCTACGTATATTGAAATAGAATACATCTCAACTATACGTTCACGGCTGTCTAGATATGAGGGTTTACTACAAGCCAGCAGTCTCTTAAGGTCAAGCCTATTGTCTCAATCTCAAGCAATTAACAGAGTTACAAGATGTTAGAGCATCAAATATATATATATAAGGCGTCCCAAATATTACATATTGGATGATCATGAAGCTAGTCGTACAAAATGATAGGACTAGCAAGAGTTCAGTCATACATGATCAACCCTAGGATTTGTTAATCATGTTTACAGCCCGTAGGCAGACAGTAAGTAAATGTGCATCGAGCTAACAGGTGCTCGTCGGCTAAACGCCTCAAAAGAATAAATTTACATATAAGTGGGTGAAACAAAAAGGAAAACCCACTCTTGGCCCGGGTTCCGTCTAGTTGTCACCATTGGGCTGGAAGCTTGGTAGATCCTCGGGAGCTGCTCCGAAATCTGGCCACACAAAACCAGCTGGGTCAAACCCCAGAAAGAGCAAGTGCCACAAAGGAGGCCACAAATAAGAACAAAAGCCAGCATATCAGAACATAAAGAATAAAAGAAAGTACAAGTAGTAAAAGTACACAGAGCGATAAACGACTAGGGACGTGGAACCATTCCGGGAGCCAGGTTACAATCCTTAAACCAAACAAGGACCGGGATTGTACCCCTTCGCCTGAATAGCTCACTGTCTCTACCCATTTGTCGTTAGAGATAAGTTAAACAATCATGATCAAGAGGTAGCAGATACTGGATCTAGACAAGACTTAGACAAGGCTGGACACCATTCATTCACAATCGGCCAAGCAAGTACTACGGCTTACTACTTTAACTAACTAGGGTTATCACAAGCCTAATTACTAACAAGATGCAAGTGAGAAATTCCAGTCCCAAGCCCTGCAGACCATCCAGTTATCCTTCCGCGGGTTGAGAGTTATAGGTGGGTACATTGCCCGGGAGACAAATGTACCCTTAGGTGACTTAGAGGGTGCAACACATGACAGTGTGCTGGAAATGTGCTCTACTCGTCGGCAAGCTACAAGTCCATTAAAGCGCCCAGATAACGAGACTGCCTGTGACTGGGAATTCTCCATGTTCTAGTTTGATCTAATCATTAGCCTAATCCAATTTAGTGCGAGTCCCTGGCCGTGGTACCCAGGAAGTCACGTCCTAGACATGATGCAAGACAAGACAAGTGGATTGTGCAAACGAGCAAGCAGGAACACCCACGGTGTCAAGGCAAGTCAAGTCAAGTTATCAAGTCAAGTCAAGTCAGGAGTGCACCGCCACGGCCACTATCAAGTTATCAAGATAATCATGCCAGGGTACTTGTTAGGAGTGCGCCACGACGGGCCACTATCATGTCAGGTTGGTCAGGTCAGGAGTGCACCACTACGGGTCACTGTCATGTTATGCTAGTTCCTTGTCATACCAAGCCAAGTACAATAGTCATTCCAAATATATGAGTAAAATCAAGTTCATGATAAAAGGCGTAAGGATATAAAATGGGCGTAAAATACCTAATAAAATACTAATATAAATAGGACAATAGAAGAGCCAAGATCAAGAAATAACAAATTCATCATAGACAAGTAGGTTGTGCAGGGTATATACTGCGCAGGGTGCCAAGTGCGCAGGGTGAGCTGCGCAGGGTGCCAAGTGCGCAGGGGCAGATGGCGCACAGATGGATTGCGCAGAAGATAGACTGCGCAGGAGTGAACTGCGCAGGAGTTGGTTGCGCAGAGATGGATTGCGCAATGGTCGAATTGCGCAGGGGTTGCTTTGCGCATGGCTGGCTTGCGCATGGCTAGCTTGCGCCAGCGCAATCCAGCGCAGCGCAAAGCACTGGCCAAGGATCTTGCGCAAATGGCCATGCGCTAAAGAGCACAGGTCAGGGTGCGCAAATGGCCTTGCACTAAAGAGCGCAGGCCAGGGAATAGTGCGCAATCGGCCAGGTGCTAAAAAGCATTGGCCGAGAGCTCCACCATGGCTGAACTCTCAAGAACACCAAGAACACCAAGTTCAAATCTTCACAACTTAGCCAAATCAAAACCAAATTTAGATTTTCAAAGTTCTAACTTGAGTAAAATTGAATTCTCTTCCACATGGAAGCATCAAAACAAGCTAAAATCAAAGTTTAATAGATCAAAACCAAGGATTTCCGAAAATGGTTAAAACCTAGATCTAGAAGAATGAAAGCTCCAAATCACAAAATTCCAAGTTCTAATGTTGGTCTACATGTCCTAATCTATCAAATGGACAAATAAAATTGGGTGCTTATTTGTTGGCAAGGTGCACTTGCCTATTGGTTGGGGAGTTGTGTGGAAGGAGGAAGAAGAAGAAGTTTGTAAGAAATAAATGAGAGAATAAAGAGGAGAGAGAAAAGTAGGTGGAGATATAAAGTGGGGGAGTTGTGGTGTGTTGAGGGAGGAGTGTAGGCTTATGGTGTTCCAAGCATGTTGAACCAAACCAAACCAAACCAAACATTCTCTACAAAATAAAACCAAGCCATGGTTAAAACCTGCTTACAAGAATCAAAAGACCACATGTCCAGGAAAATAAAATACGTGCCAAAAATCAAATACGAGCAGAATACGAAATACAGGAAATGGGGGTGACAACTCTACCCACCTTCAAAGAATTCCGTCCTCGGAATTTAATCAAGGAGCTAGAGATTGCCACAACAAGCTATACCAAGCACAGACAAGCTACACTAAGCAGTTCAATCATACAATCATACAATGCAAGCAAGGAAAGGGAAAGCGTAAGGCATAAGAAGGACATTATACCTTACGAGTCAAACAGGTAGGGGTATCGCGATCGGATGTCGTCCTCACGCTCCCACGTTGACTCACCTAGAGAGTGATGACCCCAAGCAACACGGACTAAGTTAATAGTCTTGTTCTTGAGCGTCTTTTCTCTCCGGTCCAATATAGACACGGGCCTCTCCTCATACGAAAGGTTGGTACCAACAACCAATTCCGAATGATCTAGGATATGGCTCGGGTCCGGGATGTACCGTCTTAATTGGGACACATGGAATACATCATGTACCTCACTTAGCGACGGCGGAAGAGCGAGACGATAGGACACATCGCCTACTCGCTCCAGAATATCGAACGGCCCTATATACCTAGGACTAAGCTTTCCCCGTACGCCAAAACGAATGACGCCGCGGGTAGGCGAGATCCTAAGAAATACATGGTCGCCGACGGCAAATTCTAAGGGACGCCGATGAGCATCGGTCCAATGGCGCTGGCGATCCTGAGCAACTCGGAGGTGATCTCTGACCTTCCTGACCACTTCAACCGTCTGAGAAATCAGTTCTGGACCGAGCATCTGCCTCTCTCCGACATCGTCCCATGCTAACGGAGATCTGCATTTCCTGCCATACAGAGCCTCGAAGGGTGCCATCTGGATACTGGCCTGAAAACTATTGTTGTACGAGAATTCCACCAGGTGCAGGTGATCCTCCCACGAACCACCGAAGTTAAGGGTACACGACCGCAACATATCTTCGAGAGTTTGTATAGTACGCTCTGACTGCCCATCTGTCTGCGGATGATACGCTGAGCTGAACTTGAGACGAGTCCCCAAACTTTGATGAAGACTGTGCCAGAAGTGCGATGTGAATCTCGTATCCCTGTCTGATACTATGCTGACTGGCACTCCGTGAAGTCGGACGATCTGCCTGAGATACATCTCTGCTAGCTGCGCCGTCGACTGTCCAACTCTAAATGGAAGAAAGTGTGCCACCTTGGTAAGCCTGTCCACAATGACCCAAATAGCATCTCTGTCTGCCGGAGATCTGGGTAACCCAGTCACGAAATCCATGGTAAGGTGCTCCCATTTCCATTCTGGGATCGGTAAAGGTTGAAGAAGTCCAGCTGGCCTCTAATGTTCAGCCTTGACCTGTTGGCAAACCAAACATCGAGAGACATACCGGGCTATCTCCCTCTTCATACCATTCCACCAAAAGTGTTGACGAATATCTCTGTACATCTTCGTGCTGCCTGGGTGAATGGAGTACTGCGAACTGTGAGCCTCTGCCATGACTTCCTGTCTGATATCTCCACTGGGTACACAAAGACGCGTGCCGTGTCGAAGTGTACCATCCTCATGAATACATAACTCTGGCCTTCTTCCTGCCTCGCACTCTGCTCTGAGCCGCTGAATCTTGGAATCTGTTAACTGTGCTGTCCGGATCCTTTCAACTATGGTGGACTGAATCTGTAGGCTGGCCATCAAGGCCACATTGGAAGGAAGAACCACTTCAATTCCCATCTTCTGAAGATCTGCCAATAGCTCTGGTTGTGCTGTCAAGAAATAAACTCCGGCTCTCCTGCTCAATGCATCTGCTACAACGTTGGCCTTCCCTGGATGATACTGCAAATCCACATCATAGTCCACAAGTAGCTCGAGCCATCTTCTCTGCCTCATATTAAGATCCTTCTGGGTGAAAATATACTTCAGGCTCTTATGATCTGTAAATATCTCTACTCTGTCTCCGTACAAGTAGTGCCTCCACAACTTAAGTGCAAACACTACTGCTGCCAGCTCCAAGTCGTGGGTCGGGTAATTCTTCTCATGATCACGGAGTTGACGTGACGCATAAGCAATTACCTTCCCATGCTGCATCAAAACACATCCCAATCCTCTGCCTGAAGCGTCGCAATAAACTGTGAATCCTCCGGTCCCATCTGGAAGGGTGAGAATGGGAGCCGTTATCAAACCTCGCTTCAACTTCTCAAACGATTCCTGACATTCTGCGGTCCAAATGAACGGCACATTCTTGCGGGTCAACTGGGTCATCGGCGCTGAAATCCTTGCAAAATCAGAGACAAACCGCCGGTAGTAGCCGGCCAATCCAAGAAAGCTGCGAACTTCTGCTACTGAGCTGGGTACTGGCCATGCCTCGATAGCTACAATCTTCTGGGGATCCACTTCCACTCCTCCTCTGGTAATGATGTGACCCAAGTAAGAAATGCGATCGAGCCAGAATTCGCATTTACTGAACTTGGCGTACAACTGGTGCTCTCTGAGAATCTGGAGGACAACTCTGAGATGCTGCTCGTGCTCTGCTTCACTCTTGCTGTAGACCAGGATGTCATCAAGGAACACTATCACAAACTGATCCAAGTAAGGCATGAAAATACGGTTCATGAGGTCCATGAACACTGCCGGCGCATTGGTCGCTCCAAAGGGCATAACTAAAAACTCCCAATGCCCGTACCTAGATCTGAACGCCGTCTTCGGGATGTCCTGCTCTCTGACTCTGATCTGGTGGTATCCTGACCGCAAGTCTATCTTCGAGAAAACTGAAGCCCCTTTGAGTTGATCAAACAAATCATCTATCCTCGGGAGAGGGTATCTGTTCTTGATTGTCACTGAGTTCAAGGTACGATAATCAACACATAGCCTGGACGTACCATCCTTCTTTTTCACAAGAAGCATCGGGGCTCCCCAAGGCGATCCACTAGCACGAATGAATCCCTTGGTTCTGAGTTCTTCAATCATCTTGTACAAAATCTCCAACTCTGAAGGCGCCATTCTGTAGACTCGTTCTGATACTGGTGCTGTCCCGGGAATCAAGTCGATGGTGAACTCGATCTCCCGCTCTGGCGGCATCCCTGGAAGTTCCTCTGGGAAGACATCTGGAAACTCTTCAACTATCCGGGGCAACTGCACTGCTGCTACTGCCATCCGCAATACTGGAGGAGATTGCTCTACTGTGCCTCTGGAAAAAGAAAACTCTGGCTCTCCGGGAATACTAAAGACAACTCTGCCAACATGGCAGTCTATCCTAGCATAATGGTTCCTCAACCAATCCATGCCTAGGACTACATCATAGTCTGCCATAGGGAATTCTATGAATCTAGCGGGGAACTCTCTACCGCTAACTACGATCCGACACGAGGAAAATACTCGATCTACTCCCACAAGTCCATTACCAGTAAGTATATTGAGCCTCACTGATAATGACTCGGGCTCCAATCCTATCCGTGTCGCGAATCGTGCAGACATGAATGAATGCGATGCACCAGAATCAAATAATACAGATGCTGGAAAAGTGTTGACGAGAATAGTACCTGCCACTACCTCACCTGGTGCAACTTCTTCTTCCATGGTCATCATCATAGCCTGACCTCTAGCTGCGGGTCCCCTCTGCTGGAATCCCCTCTGTCGGTTCTGTACTGGAGCCTGGGTGATCTGCTGCTGGTTCTGCTGCTGAAAGGCCTGGGCCTGGGGCGCCAATGGCCTTGGGTACTGCTGCTGCTGCTGAACTGGAACTGGGGCTGGTCCCCTCACCGAAGAACTAGAAAGGTTGGATGATGATGGACCTCCCCTATTCGGGCAGGTCCCTATCTGGTGGTCTGCTCCTCCACAAGCCAGGCACAATCCCTGTGCCCTACGACACTCTGCCACTACATGGCCCGGCTTTCCGCAATAAGAACATCCCATCGCGGAAGACTGCTTCGGTTTCTGCTGCTGCGGGTACTTCGGGGTTGAATGCTGAACCGACGTCACTGAGGCCGCCCGCCTCGGAGTTCCAATGGTTATACCCCTAGCTGCTGGGGCTGGAGCTGAAGATTGGTGCATCTGGTTGTGGGACCGCTTCCTGCCTCCGGTCCTATCCACAATTCTCCGGGAGGTATACTCATGCCTCCTTGCTGCCTTCAACACTGCATCGAACGTCTGGTGCTCGAACTGCTCAACAGCCAATAATATCTCTAAGTGCAGCCCTTGCTGGAACCGCTGAGCCCTATCGAACTCGGTTGCCACCAAGGTGGGGGCGAACCTACTCAGCCTGGAAAACTCGGTCGCATAGCCATCGACCGTCCTGCCTCCTTGCTTCAAGTTGGTGAATCTGGTCTGCAGGTCGTACCGAGCCACAGCATCAAAGTACTTCGTCTGGAACCTCTCTCTGAACGTCGCCCAAGTGACTGGTGCTGCTAATCCCATGGCCTGAGCTGCCCACCAATCGCGAGCCAAGTCTAACAACTGTAGCCGTACCACGGCCACCTTCTCATTCTCAGGTGTCCTAGCTGCTTCTAGAACCACCTCGATATCCTGAAGCCAAGCGTCCGCGGCAATCGCATCTTCACTGCCGTCAAAGAAGGGAGGGTTCAAGCGCTTGAAACTATTGGCCGCCTGATTTCCTTGGGGACCTCCTCGGTTTAGTGCATCATGGACTTCCTGGTGCAAGGCGTCGCCTCGACGATCTTGGGATGCGAGCAGTTCTCTGATAAGCCCTACCAAAGGCCCCTCATCCTGTCTAGCTGGTTGAACGGGCGGAACTGCCTGAACTGGAGGTTCCGAGCCTCCGGGAAGCATAACTCGGGAGGCTACTCCAGAGTGCTGAGCTTGATCTTCCTGGCGCTGGGGTGCTTGCCGAGCTTCCTCTGGCTGGTTGGCAGGTCCGGGAGTAGTGCCGCTGAAGAAGACGACATAGGGAACAATAAGGAAAGGACCAGGACAGATCAATGATACAAGCATGTGATCAGGTCAAGAATCTCGGAGATTTGAAGATACGAGCAGAGATCAAGGGCGAATATTGATTGAGACATCTATTTGGTAAACCCTCACATTTTTTGATTGACAAGACCTGCATGGGCCACCACTTAAACCGTGTCACGCCCCAGAACCAGAATACTGGAGAGCGGGGGCAGACACAGCCAGCTACGTATATTGAAATAGAATACATCTCAACTATACGGTCACGGCTGTCTAGATATGAGGGTTTACTACAAGCCAGCAGTCTCTTAAGGTCAAGCCTATTGTCTCAATCTCAAGCAATTAACAGAGTTACAAGATGTTAGAGCATCAAATATATATATATAAGGCGTCCCAAATATTACATATTGGATGATCATGAAGCTAGTCGTACAAAATGATAGGACTAGCAAGAGTTCAGTCATACATGATCAACCCTAGGATTTGTTAATCATGTTTACAGCCCGTAGGCAGACAGTAAGTAAATGTGCATCGAGCTAACAGGTGCTCGTCGGCTAAACGCCTCAAAAGAATAAATTTACATATAAGTGGGTGAAACAAAAAGGAAAACCCACTCTTGGCCCGGGTTCCGTCTAGTTGTCACCATTGGGCTGGAAGCTTGGTAGATCCTCGGGAGCTGCTCCGAAATCTGGCCACACAAAACCAGCTGGGTCAAACCCCAGAAAGAGCAAGTGCCACAAAGGAGGCCACAAATAAGAACAAAAGCCAGCATATCAGAACATAAAGAATAAAAGAAAGTACAAGTAGTAAAAGTACACAGAGCGATAAACGACTAGGGACGTGGAACCATTCCGGGAGCCAGGTTACAATCCTTAAACCAAACAAGGACCGGGATTGTACCCCTTCGCCTGAATAGCTCACTGTCTCTACCCATTTGTCGTTAGAGATAAGTTAAACAATCATGATCAAGAGGTAGCAGATACTGGATCTAGACAAGACTTAGACAAGGCTGGACACCATTCATTCACAATCGGCCAAGCAAGTACTACGGCTTACTACTTTAACTAACTAGGGTTATCACAAGCCTAATTACTAACAAGATGCAAGTGAGAAATTCCAGTCCCAAGCCCTGCAGACCATCCAGTTATCCTTCCGCGGGTTGAGAGTTATAGGTGGGTACATTGCCCGGGAGACAAATGTACCCTTAGGTAACTTAGAGGGTGCAACACATGACAGTGTGCTGGAAATGTGCTCTACTCGTCGGCAAGCTACAAGTCCATTAAAGCGCCCAGATAACGAGACTGCCTGTGACTGGGAATTCTCCATGTTCTAGTTTGATCTAATCATTAGCCTAATCCAATTTAGTGCGAGTCCCTGGCCGTGGTACCCAGGAAGTCACGTCCTAGACATGATGCAAGACAAGACAAGTGGATTGTGCAAACGAGCAAGCAGGAACACCCACGGTGTCAAGGCAAGTCAAGTCAAGTTATCAAGTCAAGTCAAGTCAGGAGTGCACCGCCACGGCCACTATCAAGTTATCAAGATAATCATGCCAGGGTACTTGTTAGGAGTGCGCCACGACGGGCCACTATCATGTCAGGTTGGTCAGGTCAGGAGTGCACCACTACGGGTCACTGTCATGTTATGCTAGTTCCTTGTCATACCAAGCCAAGTACAATAGTCATTCCAAATATATGAGTAAAATCAAGTTCATGATAAAAGGCGTAAGGATATAAAATGGGCGTAAAATACCTAATAAAATACTAATATAAATAGGACAATAGAAGAGCCAAGATCAAGAAATAACAAATTCATCATAGACAAGTAGGTTGTGCAGGGTATATACTGCACAGGGTGCCAAGTGCGCAGGGTGAGCTGCGCAGGGTGCCAAGTGCGCAGGGGCAGATGGCGCACAGATGGATTGCGCAGAAGATAGACTGCGCAGGAGTGAACTGCGCAGGAGTTGGTTGCGCAGAGATGGATTGCGCAATGGTCGAATTGCGTAGGGGTTGCTTTGCGCATGGCTGGCTTGCGCATGGCTAGCTTGCGCCAGCGCAATCCAGCGCAGCGCAAAGCACTGGCCAAGGATCTTGCGCAAATAGCCATGCGCTAAAGAGCACAGGTCAGGGTGCGCAAATGGCCTTGCACTAAAGAGCGCAGGCCAGGGAATAGTGCGCAATCGGCCAGGTGCTAAAAAGCATTGGCCGAGAGCTCCACCATGGCTGAACTCTCAAGAACACCAAGAACACCAAGTTCAAATCTTCACAACTTAGCCAAATCAAAACCAAATTTAGATTTTCAAAGTTCTAACTTGAGTAAAATTGAATTCTCTTCCACATGGAAGCATCAAAACAAGCTAAAATCAAAGTTTAATAGATCAAAACCAAGGATTTCCGAAAATGGTTAAAACCTAGATCTAGAAGAATGAAAGCTCCAAATCACAAAATTCCAAGTTCTAATGTTGGTCTACATGTCCTAATCTATCAAATGGACAAATAAAATTGGGTGCTTATTTGTTGGCAAGGTGCACTTGCCTATTGGTTGGGGAGTTGTGTGGAAGGAGGAAGAAGAAGAAGTTTGTAAGAAATAAATGAGAGAATAAAGAGGAGAGAGAAAAGTAGGTGGAGATATAAAGTGGGGGAGTTGTGGTGTGTTGAGGGAGGAGTGTAGGCTTATGGTGTTCCAAGCATGTTGAACCAAACCAAACCAAACCAAACATTCTCCACAAAATAAAACCAAGCCATGGTTAAAACCTGCTTACAAGAATCAAAAGACCACATGTCCAGGAAAATAAAATACGTGCCAAAAATCAAATACGAGCAGAATACGAAATACAGGAAATGGGGGTGACATCAACAAAGTGAGGAACAAAGATTTCATCTTTGTTATTAAGGACCGTAGCGGGTTGGAAGATCGAACTCCACAAAAGGACGACCGCTTCAAGATCCATCAAACCTAGCAATGGATTCAGGTACGCTTCCGCAATTTAATTTATGTTCTTCATCTCATGAATCGACATGGTACAATAAATTTCTAACACTCATTAGTTATACGGTCAACAATTGTTGCACGAAGGGACACTCGATTCTTACATGTCATTGTTAACTATAATATTGAGCATTAGCGGTGCAAAAGTAGGGGGTAGGTAGGATGGCAACAAGGATGAGCCCTTCGCAAAAGAAAAAAATTAATTAGTTATAGTACTGTCATTTTGCTCACTTTTTATTTATTAGAAGGGTAGTATGGTATTTATCAGAATCATTTCCGACATTTTAAGGACCTCGTGCAAAAGTAAAAAAAAGGTACCTTTTTAAACCCAAAAATGCCCTATGGCACGCGCTTATGCGTGCGCCTCTGCTTACAAGCGGCGGCGACCAGCGACCCTCCCCTCAACCTCGCCCCCTCTACCCCCCTGTGCTCCGCGGCCAGCTGCCCCCAGCCTGCGGGGGGCTCCGCCCCTCCCCCTAGGGGTGAGCGTCGGTATAATCGGTCGGTATTTGGTCGAACTTTTCAGTACTTTTTTAAATCGGTATCTAAAAAATCAATATCAATATCATACCATTTAGAATCGGTTTTTTTCGGTTTCGGTTAAATCGGTATTTGGTCGATTTTTGTTCGGTATCGGTATTTTACCAATTAACATTTGATCAATCAACACACTTAATATTTTAGAACCTCTTAACCTATGATTTTTTTTTTTTACTTTTTTGGAAGCATTAAATTTTAAAGCCAAGGCTCTATCAACCAAACAATTAATCAAAATTATGGGAACAATATGTAGCAAGTCGCAAACACCTAAAAATGAGCTTAAAAGATCAAATGCGGTCATTAAGTTTAATCTTTAATATAAGTTTAAGAAACCAAAGTTCACTTCAAAATTTTATGAGCACAAAAACATAAGCTCAAAAGATCAAAAATAAATTCTTAGCATTCTTAACATAACTTCAAGTCCACTAAAGTCAATTCTAAGTTCTAAGAAACTGACAAAAAAAAGATAAAAATAAAAATTAGTAGTATAAATCACGAACAACATTCTAAAAAAAGTGTTATATATATATATAGAATCGGCTCGGTATTTTCGGTATGCTATTACACTCAAACCGCTACCACTACCATTATACCATATTTTAGTCGGTTCAGCAATTTGGTATCGGTACATAATTTCGGTTCGATTTTTCGGGATATTTTTAATCGGTATTCGGTTGATTTTTCGGTATCGGTCGGTATTTGCTCACTCCTACCTCCCCCCCTCCTCCTGCTCCGCGTCCGGCCGGTCCGCTGCCAGTCGGACCGCCACCTGCGTGCACTACGCGAGCAAAAGCGCGTGCCAACAACAACGTTTGTTTTAAACCACTAAAAGAATGAAAATTCCATATTAGTAATATATACATATGAAAATAAAAATTAGGAAGCTTCAGATGTTTTGGACCTTGTACGAGTCTTGGTCCGTATGTTTTGACAATTGCGGCTAACTTGTAAAAGAAGAATATTTCATGGTATTCAAATGACAGAAGAGTAATTTACAAAACAACTAAGATATTATCCCTCGATTTTTTTTATCGGTTCCGTTTCACTCAGACTCGAAAACCCGACCCGACCCGACCCGACCCGACACATACAGCTGGGGGGTATGGGGGATGAATAATTTTGTGGCCATCAAGTGACGCGCCCTCCTCTTATCCTTGTATTCTTATCCCATCCCAGAGAAGAAAGCCCAATTTCAATTCCAAGAAGCAAAGAATCACAAGACAACAACAGACTAGACACACCAGGCGGCGGACGCGAGGTTTTCTTCGCTCACTCCCCCTTTTCTTCTTCTTCCTCCTCCTCTTCCTCTTTCTGATCTTATATTTCGAAAACCCTAAATTTTAATTCTCTGCTTCCTTTCCTCTTTTGTAGACCTATACTCGCTGCCATGTCTTCGGGAAATCAAGGTCGGTAGATCTGCTTCCTCTTCTTGCCTCTGTTGCTGGAGTTGTGGATCTGAATCTTTTTTTCTTCCCTTTTTCCAGATGACAAGTCGAGTTCCGCGGAGAACAAGAGCCCCAAACCCGAGGCGTCGTCGCAGTCGGGACGCCGACCGGCCGCCCCAGCCGCTGCCGGGATGCCGCCCGGGTTCCCTCCTGGAAACTCCTTCGACTTCTCCGCCATGACCGATCTACTCAACGTAACTTTTCCCCCTCACTTCTTCCCCTGACCTAGAGTTTGACCTAGAGTTTTAAAGAATCGAAAAGAATTTACGTGTTATTTTTATCTCGGTTGATGGATTTTACTTGCTGTGCCTATTAATTGTGGATCGGATCTTTTTCTTTCTGGAAAAATGTTGAGAATAAAAAAATTTATGGTAGACCCTTCAAATTGGGGGAAATTACCAGTCATTTGAATCCTTGGGAGGATGTAGATCTCCTTTATCCTTGTTGTACATCTGTTGGCATTAAAAGTGATTAGGAAAAAAGAAGAAGGAAAAGAACATGCTTGAAACATTTCATCCTGCGTGAATTATGAACAAGTGAGTGAGGTTTGATTCCGAAATCCCGACAAATGGGCCAGGTTTGAAACACAAATTCATACACAAACATACATAAGAGAGAGGAGGGGCACACATGCTTATGAGGAATAAGTGATTCCATGAAAACAATAGGAGACACAACAAGAGTACACCACCACCAAGTGGGTGGTCTAGTGGTAACACTAGTAGGGAGGGGAGGAGTGGGTTTGAATTCCAGCTCGGACAATAATTATATGGGGGGGAGGGGACCAAGGGACATCCCAGGGCAGCTAGGACGACAGCCGAGGGTTCAAAAACTTAAAGGACACAAACATGAACGTATCTAACTATAATGTACTACAGGCTACTCTTAACTCAAAAGAGTTGTGTTGTAGTGGTTATATGTTAGACTTACACACTAGAGGTCCTTGGTTTTATTCCGGGTGGCAACACTTTTTTTGTTATATTCTTTTATTTTAGTTATTTTTTTTCACATTATGAATATGGGCTCCATTTCGAAAGTTTGCCTTGGGTCCCCATGAGCTCAGGGCTGCCCGGGGTTGGGGGGGGGGGGGGTCTTGGTGATAGTAGTCCAAGACAGAGGACGGTCATTAGACTAGCCTTACCTCAAAATGAGTTTGGGAGTGTTTACTTTGCACTCGATAGCTTGACACATATCAGTCCACATATTTTTTTTCCTCTCGACAACATATCATAACCGAATATGCCCAACAGATATTCAACATGTATCACTTGAGTCTTGAGTACGATTCTTTGCTAGACAATATTCAATGTGTCTTCCCTTTTAAAATATACATGGTAAAATTCAACAGCTTCTACAATAACATACATTGTACTGTTTGTACTAATATGCACATTGTATGGACAAGGTAAGGATTTGGGATTACAAAATTTTGATGATATATAGGATACAAATGCGAAATGGATACATCGAAAATGAATAAAAAAATAATCCAAATCGAAGATAAATAAAAAAAACTTGATATTTATGTTTGTGTGTATTATAGATACAAAAGTTGTAAATAGGAAACAAGTGATGTTTGAAAAGGAAAAGGAACTCACCCACATCTTTTCAGTTACTTGAATATTGATTGTTTCCTGCTGTTCGCTTGCCACTGATTGCAGTGTCTTGCCATTGCTTGCTTGAAACTGTGTCCGCGAGAGATGACTACTGCAAGTCAGTTGAAATAATCTTTTATTTGATAATAGGGAACTGCTATTTTGACCGCCCGCGGCAGGTGCCCGTGCCGGTCCACGGCCACGTGGCACGCCGCCGTTGGCCCCCGGCCCGGGGTGGGCCCGTGTTAGCGGGAGGAGGGTGGGGGCAATGGCTGGCCCCCGCGTGGGCACAGGCCAGCGCGGTCACCCCCCGCGGGCGGTCAAAATATCATTTCCGTTGATAATAACCCAAAATTGTTATCAAATAAAAAAAATGTTAGTTTGTTGAAAAGGGAATTCTGTTACTTCTCTCTTTGGCTTAATATGTCAGGGAGATGAATCCAGTTTCCTATAACAAATTGTATTATCATACCTCTTCGCCTAGGCCCTTTTATAGTCTATGGGAAATTGGAGGATGTGTGGTTGCACAAGCTTAAACTGCATATCCAAAAGGTAAGTCTGCTTACCAATTGGTTGTATAGGTTTTATGGCATGGTCCTCTCATGCTTAGAGCAACTTTTATAAGGAATTTGGCGCTAATATAGAGGGTTGACAACTGGCCATAAAATCTGTCAAAAACTTCTGCAGAGTTTCTGAACCCATTCTGATGGGAGACGGCTTGGATGGCGATGACAACTATTTGTTTAAAGATTTTTTTTTTTAGTAAAATATTAGCCAACTTCGTAACTTGAGTTGTTGACGTCTGTTCTCGGTGTTGATCTTCTTTTAGACTCCATAGAGAAATATAAGTTTCCTTATAAGTTTTCTTTTAGACTCCATAGAGAAATATTAGCCAACTGGCCATAAAATCTGTCAAAAACTTCTGCAGAGTTTCTGAACCCATTCTGATGGGAGACGGCTTGGATGGCGATGACAACTATTTGTTTAAAGATTTTTTTTTTAGTAAAATATTAGCCAACTTCGTAACTTGAGTTGTTGACGTCTGTTCTCGGTGTTGATCTTCTTTTAGACTCCATAGAGAAATATAAGTTTCCCGTGGTTTTAATAAAACAAAACACTAACCTTTAGTCTTCGTAACTTGAGTTGTACGTCTCTACTCATCTTTTATGCTCCTCTAAATATAAGTTTCCTTAGAGTTTTAGCCTTTTATTCCATTTGAAGGACACAATTGGTCAAACTGATTAGGTTGGTGTTTGAATCTTATTAGGAATGCTTTGGGATTGGAACCCATAGTGTTTGTTACATTAGTCAACATCCCGTGTTCATGGTATACTTACGTCAAAAGTTATACGGTTGGCTTTAGTAAAGGGGATTACGGATTATAATTAAAATGAATTGAAAATGTATTCTAATGTGGAGAGAAATGGATCATTAAGATATAGGTTTGGGTCCAAAATCCAAATAAGTACTAACAATTATTTTATGGAAGGTGTAGACAAAACTAAACTGATTTAATTATTGACTACTACATTTATCTAATGATCCATAATATATGACATGGGCATTTGTTTTCTTTTACAACAACAACAGCAGCAACAACAACAACAACAACAGAAGCCTTTATCCCAAATTTCTGCGGTCGGCTGTTTGAATTCTCTTCCATTCGGCTCCGTTAAGGGCCGTCCTCTGTAACGCTCACAAAATCCATGTCATTTTTAACATTTCAAGTCATGTTCGTCTAGGCCTAGTCCTAGCGACTCCATTAACTACTATATTATCGCTCCTCCTTATGGAAGCTTCTATCAGTATGTTTTGTGCATGTCCAAACCACCTAAGTCAATTTTCTCTCATCTTGTCATCAATTTGTGCCACTTCTAACTTTCCATGGATACATTCATTTCTTATTCTATCATTTAATGTATTGCCATTCATCCATCTTAGCATTCTCTTTTTGGCTTTCTGGACATGTTGTTTCCATTTGGTTTCTGATACTTATCAGAAAAGATTTGAGGTTGCAACTGTTGTATGTTATAATATGTAGAGTCTCGAATTCATAACGAATAAAGCTAATTTCTACTTTAGCCAATTAGACAGCGCCAAAAACATCATTTTCTTATCCCTGTCAATTCTCCCCCCCCCCCCCCCCCCCCCCCCCCCCCCCCCCCTTCAAACTGGTTATTCTGTTGGTTTTCTGGCATTTTTTTCTGATTAATATATATCATATTCTTTGTATCATGGATTCATTAGAAAGCCCCACAAATTGGCGTTCATTCCCGCTGATTCTTCCAGACATAGGGTACTTAAATCTTTTAAATAGAGAACCAAAGAAAATTTGAACCAGGATTCGGTCTGGATATGGTAGATCGAGAACCTTCCGTAATTCATCGAGTCATTGCCATAGTCTTTCTCACTCTCACAGTCCCTCTAATTTTATGCTGGCTTAAGAGTTGCTTGGGGAGTAGGAAACTGTAACCCTATCCTTACATCCATCGATGGATGGGCCTGGTTTGGACTCTTAACCCATCCACCCACTAGAGAGAAATAAGGCTGGGGCTAAGGGTTCATGGTTCATACCTAACTCTTGCGTGAACTTAATTCTTACTCTAAATGGATGGGGTCATGTAGTCTAATTCGTTGTGGATAGTTTGACATATCCAATGAATTATGTCCTAGATTTTTTTGGGGAAAATTGCTAATTGCTGAACCCCAATGTGTCATGAATCCTGTGTTTCAATCTGAATCGGTGTTACTTATAATAGATGCAAGCGTGAAGTCTTTAGCTCTAATATGGGACTTGTTTGCGTCTTTGTGATGACCGAGGCGCCACTTCATATACCATGCCTGTGTTTACTGTTACTTTATACTTGAAAGCATCTATTTATTTTAGTAACATGCAGTTCATATAGTTAGGTTTTAGTTGGTAGTGATTATTACATAACTTACAGTATCAATTTGTTTAACTTATCAACAAATGTAATGAGACGAACTAGTGATCTACTACTTCATATGCATCTAAAAGTTGACAGTCACACCTTTTCTACTGGCTTGTTCATTTCACATCTGCTTGGGAAGTTGATAGTCACGTACGTTCTACTGGCTTGTTCATTTCACATCTGCTTGAAATTATGCGATTTTTTTGTTGCTGAGGTGTTTCTTTCTCTTGCAAGTTTTTTGAGTGATTATATGCGTATCCAGTTTCTTCAATGATCATGATGTTCCTTTTTAGATATGTAGAATCATATGTATATTATTGTTGCTTTGACATGATGAGTGCAGGATCCATCCATAAAAGAGTTAGCAGAGCAGATAGCAAAAGATCCTGTATTCACCCAGATGGCTGAACAACTTCAGAGAACCGTTCAAACTACAGGACAAGAGGGCGTGCCTCCGTTGGACTCCCAGCAATATCTTTCGACCATGCAGCAGGTGATGCAAAATCCTCAATTCATGACTATGGCAGAGCGTCTTGGAAATGCTCTCATGCAGGTACGTAGTATTTGAACAACATACAATTATTGCGTTCTCTCTCTCTTCTCTATATATATGTGTGTTGTTGTTGTTGTTGTTGTTGTTGTTGGTATTATTATGATATACGGTATATATATCTTATATTATGGTACAATCCAACTAACAAAATAATATTCCTTGGACGATACGAGTAGGGTTGGAAATCGGATTCTGGTTGGGTCAATTTCGGGTCGACCAGTTTAGACTCGACCCGTACCTGACCCATTTATGTCAGACCCGTGTAGTAGACTCGACCCAAACCTGACCAGAATAATTGGTGACCCAAAATTGACCTCATGCAGGTACGTAGTATTTGAACTACAAACAATTATTGCTCTCTCTCTCTCTCTATATATATATATATATATATTATGACTAGTAGCAAATGACCTCTAGCCTAGTGGTTAAGAGAGATGCATGCGGCCCGAGTGGTCAGGAGTTCGATTCCCAGTGGGAGCGATTCCAAAAAAAATTTACCTGTTTCAAAAAAAAAAAATATTATGACTAGTATATATGCACGTGCGTTGCACGTAGTTTAATTGCCTTTTAATTAACTTTTTTTGTGTACTTGGGAAGAGCAAACTACATTTTCCTTAATTTTTTCTATACATAATTACGTATTAATGAACAATTTTAATTAATAAAGTTAGATAAGGACATTTGGAAGAAAAAAATTCACGGTGAAGCCAACTTTTCTTATTATACAATAGTATAGATAGATAGACATACAATATATATTATGTTACGGTACGATACAACTAACAAAATAATATTCCTTAGACGATACAAGTAGCGGTGGAAATTGGGTTCCGATCTGGTCAATTTTGAGTTGACCCTTTTAGACTCAGCTGGAACCCGATCCGTTTTATGCCTTGACTTCTGGAGCCCGACCGTTTTATGTCTGACCTGTATAGACTCAACCCAAACCAGACCCACAAATAATTGGTAGACCCGACCCTTTTGACCCTTTATTTTGATGGGCTTGGTTTGGCCTGGCCTTTTGCTGTAAAGAAAAAGAAAGAAAAAGAAAAATCCATCCATCCCTTCCTCTAGAAATGTTGTTTTCAACTGGAGCCATGATGAGCGACATGGGTGGCCGAGGCTCAATGGAGCATCGATGTGTAATGGAGTCGTTCAATGGAAAGAGGGAACCACTAACAATGAAGTGAAGAGAACAGTGGTTCTTTCTACAAAGCAATAAATGAGCCCATTTGAAATGAGTTCAAATGTTGTTTTGGCTGCCACATTAGGGGATGGATAGTTTACTAGTAACTATTGTTGAACGGGTAAATGGGTCAGACCAAGTCGTAGTCTAAACCCGAACCATTCATTAAATAGTTTGCAGGTTGACCCGTTTATCACCTGAACCAGTTTACAGCTGACCCTAACCAGTTTAAAATGGCAGGTTGACGGGTCGGGTTGCAGGTGAAGCTCAAATTGCCACCCTTAGATACGAGGGAGATAATTTATATTACAATACATTTTCTGTATCTCACAATACATTTTATCATAGAGAAATTACCAGGTTAACCATAATTTTAACAAGATAAACCCTAATCTTAAGTGATTTATAAATTAATATTTTGTGAACTCTTTGGACTAATGTTTTCTTTGTAACGCCCTTCATCGACTTCTAATATCTCTAGCAACGACATCTAACATCTTCGGGAACGCATGTAGCATCTCTGGGGACTTGAACAACTCAAATCAACTTATTTTCTACAGAAAAGAACTTTTTTTTTAATGTTTCTAATCGTTTCAACCTTTTGTGAGTTTTATTTTGGTATTGTTTTTTCTTAGAAGAGGTTTTCCTATCTCTGTTTTCTAGGGTTTTTATAAGTACATGGTGTAGAAACTAGAATGTGCAACAAAAATATATATTAAATGTCAACATGTTGATTTTTAAGAGTCAGTCATTGATGCAATGATATTATAGCAAGAATATTTTTTTTTTTTTGCTCTTATTGTGGGCTTCTTGGTAAACTTGTCCCTTAATGCTCAAGTCTTGACAATGCTCATTATTATCGTTCAATGTGCAAAACTTATATATATATATATATATATATATATATATATATATATATATATATATATATATATATATTGGTAGAAGATGTTGTGACCATTGCATATTTCCTGACATCTTTTACAGGATCCTAGTATGTCAAGTATGCTTGATAATTTTACTAATCCGGCGAATAAAGATCAAATTGAGGAACGGATGGCCCGAATCAAGGAAGATCCATCTCTGAAACCAATTCTTGATGAGATAGAGAAGGGAGGTCCAGCTGCAATGATGAAGTAACAGTAACAGATTCTAATACACTGTTGATTTCTTTTCCTATATACTGTTATTTATTTAATTTGGTCATGTGCTTATTTTTCATTTTCTTAGGTACTGGAATGACCCTGATGTTCTACAAAAGCTTGGCCAAGCAATGGGCGTGCCGACTTCAGGTGAAGCAGCATCTTCAACTGAACTTTCCGGTCCTGAAGATGCAGAAGAGGAAGCAGGAGAGGATGAGTCTGTTGTTCATCACACTGCCAGTGTTGGTGATGTTGAGGTATGAACAAGAAATATATGCTTGAAAAAGGTTTTCCTTGTCTTATTTATAATTCTCCATGTAGTGTCACTTTGTTTGCACACTTTGTTTGCACACTTACTGAAGAGCAATAAGCTAATGTATTCTGATTTATTAATGCTACATTTATATGTAATTGTATCAATAAAATCCTGTAACTGGCACATGATAATTGACACAATGGTCTTTCTCAAAAAGATAATCGACACAAAGGACATGCCATACCCTCAAGGTCTTCTGAGACTCTCATGGTGTGTCTCAGTTCTTCTTTCTGCTTGGACAGTTTATGGTGGTCCAGACAATCAAAGTAACCAAATAAATAATGGGAATAATCCCCAAAAACCTGCATACGAAATGTTTCAAACCAAAATAGAAATAAAAAAATCAAGATACAAAGTTGAAGTATATCAGATTAGTGTTCGGTTTAATGCTAACCCAAATACACATCACGGCAACTATCATGCAGTTTTGATAAATGGCAAAAAGACAATTCCCTCGTGTTCAGATGCTATGCTTCAACCTGGTAAGGCCTCTTTACTAGGTGTCTCCTTTTGGTATCATAAAAGATGCTGTGATGTATGGGGTCTTCCTTATATGATCACTATATACGCTGGATGTTCACCATCATCTGGATACATTTTTACTAGATCACCTTCACCTTCGACATCGTCACCTTCAGCATGCTCCACAGAATTTGCTCTCGCTCTCTTTGTCCCTCGCTTTGGACACTTCTCAAGAGTAACACCCTATCTCACCACAACAGTAGCAGTGGCATGGGTTGTCGGAGCGTTGACTTTATGTGTAGGAACTGCCTTCTGGACAAGAGATTCTACCACGGCCTTGCTTGTCCTATTGGATCGGTCAGCAGATTGGATGCCAGGTCGGATATATGGTGGATCATGCCTACTGATACTGATTGCAGGTCAGATGGCAGGTCTGATATATGGTGAGAGGCTATGTGGGCAAGGAGAGTGATTCATGTGCCACAGGGGGTACATTTGGTATTCTCAAGGAGCATTAAAAGGTTCATCATTTACTTGTCCTAGTGTCTTGCCGGATAGTTGCATAGTTCGAGTGCCTTACCTTTACATAAAGGGGCGCGGGATGACTCTTTTGAATTCTATTCTCTACCACCCACCTGCCTTCATGAATTGTTAGAGATAACAAGGCGAGCGGATGTATAAATTAACTGTTATAAAGCTTATCTCGAAGTCCAGCCACACATGGACCCACTAGTTGTGCTTTTTCTCTCTTTTAATACAATAAATACTTGGAGCCATGAGGAATTTTATAAAATCCATGTTGGTTACTGATATTTATGCACTTTGCTCTTCGATAGGGTCTGAAGGCTGCTCTTGCTGCTGGTGCTGACAAGGATGAAGAAGATTCGGAGGGCAGAAGGGCTTTGCATTTTGCTTGTGGCTATGGTGAGGTACGTAGGGTTCATGTTGATTTTCAACCTGGCATTATCAAAATGACGCTTATGCTTCTAGGTTGTTTGACATGTTCTGTATTCAGCTATCTTGAAATGCCTAGATAAGTTAGACAAGTGGTAACTTAGGAAATTTGTTCTTATATTTTATTGTCCAAAGGGTGGGTTGTTGCATATATAATTAGTGACCGTGTCCTGACCTTTTGCCATATCCGAATCTGCATTTCCATCTAGGTGTCAATTTCAAAAGGAAGCCTTCTTTCTTTATAAGGAAAGTGAGTGATGAAATATGGCTGTTATCCATGACATGTTCTTATTAACAGCCTTGCTGAATGCCCAGACACTCCATATAAGAAACTCTTCATAGTGTACTTCGCCTTCTGGCATTCCAATCCTAAAGTCCGTAATTCTATGGCTGTTATCCATGACATCTTATTAACAACCTTTCTGAATGCCCAGTCCCTCCATATAAGGAACTCTTTACAGCGTACTTTGCCTTTCTGGCATTCCAATCCCGTAATCCAGTAATTTCATGGATTATGACAACTGAAATATAAGCAAACTACGCAGCACTCATACATGAGTTTTGGTCCGAAAAATATTCACTCCCCAAAAGTTCTCTGTCAAGTTTGGATAGACAGAGATTAGAGTAGGCTGAAATACCTAGTAATATATTGTCGAAGTATAACGACTATTACTGACTGCATTAACGTGGAGGGAAATATTTGCTAGGATTAGCTTCTGAGATCGTGCCATTCTCTCTTCCCAGATAATATGAATTATTTATCTTAGTGTTTGCGTCTTTTTATTCCAGGTAACATGTGCTCAAGTCCTTATAGAGGCTGGTGCTTCTGTAGATGCACTGGACAAGAACAAGAACACTGCTCTCCATTACGCTGCTGGTTATGGGCGGAAAGAGTGTGTGGCACTTCTGTTAGATAACGGCGCTGCAGTGTGAGTTATTTTAGCCTTCTCTTTCACCTGTATAACCTGGTATGATACAAGTTGTGTGTTCACCTTTTCATTATTTTGGTGCAGTACCCTGCAAAATTTGGACGGGAAAACTCCTATTGATGTTGCCAAGCTGAACAACCAGGAAGACGTGCTCAAGTTGCTCGAGAAGGATGCCTTCTTGTGATCTGTGTGTTAATGGCATGGTGATGTTTCTGATGGTTGTTGAGATTGCGGTACCTGTCTTTGAGTATTCAGTTGGTGACTTCTATTGCTAGTAACGCTCCAGTTTTTTATTTTTCTTTCGTGGACATATGTATGTATTGGACCATTGGGTGAATCTACATTTGCGTTTTGTTTGTTTTCTAGTGAATGGTCTGCTCCCCAATGTTCAAGAATGTTGATTTGATTTATTTTCCATATAGGGGTTGTGCCAAATAGTACCAATAAAAATTGCTTTGAAATGCATTCGAATATGTTTGGACGTTTGATATGTTGAGCTGGCGTCTAAACAAAATACTTGAATGATAATGTTAAATGAAGACAACATAGGTCCTTCTTCCTTTAGGCCTCGTTCTTACCCCTTTCTTTCGAAAATTATAAATTTTATCCATTTTTCTTTCCAGTGTTTGGAGAGGGCAAGGAAATTAGAAAGAGAAGTCCCTATATTGGGAAAGTGAATTCTTGGTTGGATGGAGGAGCTACTTTTTCCCTTAATTTTTTTTCTATGTTGGATTTTTTTTTTTCTCGTACTTTCATTTGACATCAAATGACTTTTCTTTCCAATTTCATGATTCCGCCAACCAAAAGGGGTTTATTCTAAGAGGACGTTTGGTTCAAGTTTTTGAGGCTTGGGAATGGGAATTGAATTTCTTACCCATGTTTGGTATGTTTATGATTGGGAATGAGGAGGGAATAGGAGGGGGTTAGGTGGGAAAGCTATTCCCATGGATGTGGGAAAGCTATTCCCAAGTCCCCCTTGGGAATAGATTTGCTTTCTTAGGAATGATGTTTGACTATTTTGTTTGGACGGTTATACCCTCGCTTTATTTTCAAATTTTCAACTCTCATCCCAAACATGTGAATCATCATGAAATTAGTGAAAGGGTATTAAAGTAAAACTAAATAAATTAAGATTCCTATCCATGTGTGAACCAAACATGAAAATAAGTTTTTTTAAAATTTTGAACTACCTATTCCCAACCTAACCAAACATGGGTACAGGAATGTTGAATTCCTTTCCCATGGGAAAGGAATTGAAAATCTATTCATAGGAATCCAAAAACTTGATCCAAACGAGCCCTAAGAGGAAAGGGATTGATCGTAATAATAATTTTGCATCCGACTATGGTGATTTACAAGCATATGATGATTTATTTTTGTTTGCAATCGAGAAAGTAAAATAAAAGAATCAAACTTACGGCAGATTAGGTTGATTATTTTTTAAGAGAAGGTTTTGTAGGGTTTTTTTTAGGGGCACCACCACATTTACTAGGGGGCAGCCCTTACTTAGGGGGCAGCCCATTTGGTGGAGATTTTACTAAGGGGCAGCCCAAATTTTACTAGAGGGTAACCCAACCCCCCAAACTCACATTTCCTTCCCATTTCATCATTTCCTCTCTCTCTCCTCCAAAAGAAAAAGAAGAAGAGCTCTCTCTCCCTAAACCCTAGAAAATTCTCCTCCACCACTCTAATCCTAATTCCTCCACCAAATTTCTTTCAAGAACACTCCCACATTCGACGAGATGACACGCAAGTCGAAGAAATCGGATTCTAGGTACGTTCTTCCCTAATTTCTTCTATAATTTTCTACAGTTTATTCGAAACCCTAGAATAGTTTTAATTGTCCAAAAACTTTTGATAATTTAGGTTTAGAATGTCTTTAGGGTTTATGAATGGCATTTTCGAACACGACAAACCCACGATTTCTCTTCAAACCCTAATCCTAGAAAACGACAAACTAGCGAGTCGTTTGTCTGTTGGCCGAGTACAGTAGGACTGCCAAGCATGTGGCAGTCCACATGTAAACAAGGACTGCCACAGGCCTGGTAATCCTCTTTCAATAGAGGACTGCCAGGCCTGTGGCAGTCCTTGTTTACATGTGGACTGCCACATGCTTGGCAGTCCTACTGTACTCAGTTCTGAGGGTGGGGGATATGGGGTAACAGTTCTATTTTAGTTTGCATTAGTTATTAATTGTACGGTCGCACAATCCATTGTTCTATAGGGGTAACAGTCCTCCGGACGCACCAAAAAGAATACGCCCCACCGCGTCAAAGCGGAAGGAACGCGCGGAACGTCCTCTTGAGTGTCCGATTACAATTTCCGAACCGGAGCGCCAAGGTCGGGATGGGACACGGAGACCCCCACCGGTTGCACAAGCTCGGTCGAAGCAACGAGCTCGTACTCCTTCTCCTTCTTCCAGTGATGACGACGACGTGCCAATTAGCCAACTCCTACCACCACGTCAACCGTACTCCTACGACGACGGCCATCTGGCTTCCATTCGTGAAGTACTTGACAATTTGGTACCAGAAGAGGTAATAAATTGGGACTTATTTTTTCATGTTAATTTTTTTTTGCTGTTAACTGTTTTCCTACAAATATTTTGGGATCCATACCGGGATTTTCGCGAGGGGAGTCGTGCCATGCAACAAGTTTCTTTATTTCATGGCATGATCACTTGCTATGATATTAAGGAGCCGTACATGCCTGATCGTGTACTTCGGCAGTTTGGCTTCGTGCAAAGTGTGCCGAAGCGCACACTACAGATGTTGTAACCTCCCCGTGGGACCCAACCATTGAACTACAAACCGGCGTATTTCGACTGGGTGACCGACTTCTACTCCGAGTGGCAAAGGCACCTGCTTGGGGAAGATGAGAGTCAACCGGTCACCCAGATGGCCGACTGCAGCGAGGACTACATGTCGTACTTCCGGCGGGTCGGACATCCTAAGTTGTTGAACCCTTCAAACCCGGGTCCCGAGGCCGTAGTAGCTGTTGGAAATCTTCCTTCGAAAAACATCTTGTATGCTTCATTGGTGAAGATGGCGAGTTCCGCATTAGTAGTTAGTTCGAGATTTTCATGTTTGTATACTAAATTAAAAATATATCACATTTACAGTCTAGAAG
Source organism: Iris pallida (assembly GCA_029216955.1). Taxonomy (NCBI): domain Eukaryota; kingdom Viridiplantae; phylum Streptophyta; class Magnoliopsida; order Asparagales; family Iridaceae; genus Iris; species Iris pallida. The sequence continues at coordinate 6,501,252 of JANAVB010006596.1, read as the reverse complement.
GGCGAAGGAACTGGTTAAGACACTTCGGAGCGCTTGCCAAAGTGACACTAGTGTCTTGGTCGACACTAGTGCCTTGGTCGCCAACGAGCTTGAGCGCATCGACGACGAGGTTGAGTTCCCATTCATGCGTAATGCGGAGTCTCGTTCGAAGGCCCGCCATGATATGTAGTATGATTGTCTGACGTCTGATTGTATGATGTTGAATACTTGTGTCGAGCATGTTGTTGGATGTTGATATACTTCTGTTGGATATGTGTTGGAAATGTGATATTTTTGGGTGTTGACACTATTTTGGATGTTGAAAATGTGTGGGATACTTTAGATGACACTATTTTGGGATATCTATTGAAATAATTCTTGTGTTGACACTATTTTGGATGTTGACACTATTTTGGATATTGAAAATGTGTGGGATATCTGTTGAATATGTGTGGGCTATCTGTTGAAATAATTCTTGTGTTGAAATTCTTATGTTAAACAAGTACTTGCTAAAATGTTCTGTGATTTGATCACAGAACAATTCAACTAGGACTGCCACACACAGGGCAGTCCTTCACATGTGTTGGACTGCCCTGTGTGTGGCAGTCCTAGTTGAATTGTTCTGTGATCAGATCACAGAACAATTCAACTAGGACTGCCACACACAGGGCAGTCCTTCACATGTGTTGGACTGCCCTGTGTGTGGTAGTCCTAGTTGAATTGTTCTGTGATCAGATCACAGAACAATTCAACTAGGACTGCCACACACAGGGCAGTCCTTCACATGTGTTGGACTGTCCTGTGTGTGGCAGTCCTTGCTAAAATGTTCTGTGATCTGATCACAGAACAATTCAACTTGGACTGCCACACACAGGGCAGTCCTTCACAAGTGTTGGACTGCCATGTGTGTGGCAGTCCTAGATAAATTGTTCTGTGATTTGATCACACTTCAATTCATCTAGGACTGCCACACACAGGGCAGTCCTTGACATGTGTTGGACTGCCCTGTGTGTGGCAGTCCTAGATGAATTGTTCTGGATCAAATCACAGAAGATTTTAGCAAGGACAGCCACACACAGGGCAGTCCTAGATGAATTGAAGTGTGATCAAAACACACAAAACACACATGTATGACACACATGTATAACACCCAAAACACACAAAACACACATGTATAACACCCAGATAAAAGACATATAACAATGTATCCGCTTGAGGAAAAACAATGCGAATAGCATTAATTAGGGCATACTCTCTGTCGGTCACAAGAACTGACGGCTCTGTATGACCGCTGTAAAGTGTTTTCAGTTTCTCCAATGCCCATGTGTAGTCTTCAAGTTTTTCACTCTTCATGAAGCAAAATGCCACCGGAAATGTTTTCCGAGTAGAGGTGAATCCGACAATATGAAGGAGAGGCATCTTGAACTTGTTGGTCTTGTACGTGCAATCAAGGATTAACACGTCGGCAAAAGACCTGGCCAGACTTGTGCAATCTGGATGAGCCCAAAAGATTAAAATTACTTCCTTACTCTGGGGATGTGTTCTATGGAACTCAACGTAATGATTATCGGCAAGCAACTTCAGCACTTCTTGCATCGCCATTCTTGATTTGGTCCGGACAGCGTTCGAAGAAGATAGGGCGTTGTATATTGATCTCATCGTAGACATGTTCTTCTCATCTTCATGCCGTATGACTGAATATATTTGTCTCGGTGCAACACCGGAAGTGGACAAGTCTTCGGCTATCTTCTTCTCCGTAGGGTTCAACCGTCCGACATACGGATGACCCAATAGTGTCTCGGCAATCTCATGATTGTGGGTTCCATTCTTCACTTGTACTGACCACTTCCCTTCTTCTTCTTTTCTAATCTGGATCGTGAATGGACAACCACATTTTCTCGTTCCAGCTTTCTTTCTTGGAACTTTATTTTGGATAACTGTGTCTTTCTTGTGCGATCTGAACACACCACCTCTTTCACAGCCAACCATCACACTGTGTCGTCCCGGGCGATTTTGGACCGATCTGGATATCACTAGAACCAACTTGTTTTCTCGTCCAACTTCTCGACACCATTGTACCGCATCGTCGCTTGATTGAAACGAAAGATCGGTCCAAAATAAATGCCCTACATCGATTGCAATTGGAGCATGTACCGCAACCTCGAAAGATCGCAAGTCCTACAATAGAAGTTAAAAGCCAAAACTAAACAACTACATAAAGCGTATTATTATTTATAGAGGAGTCTGTACTTGGTCACAAGTTGAGACACTTCAAGCGTATCTGTCTGCAACATATAATCCTTAGTTCTCTAAAATTTAGTTATAAATATAATATAGTTGCTACTTGAAAGTAACATCAGTATTTGGATCAATGTTCATATTTGGGTTATATATATATATCTGGACAAGACGTGATACGATTGATCCCTATAAATTTTTTTACTGTTAAAATATGGTTCTGTATTTACTCTTTATGTGATATGTCTTCATTTCTCCACTTAAGTGAATGGAAAATGATACTCATATTATTATTTATAGAGTTAGCTAGAGGATCATGTTAAAAATATTGGTGATAAGTTGGTAAGGCAGGCTGCTTAAAAGAGGAAATGACTTGGACACAGAGGACTGCCACAGATGTGGCAGTCCCTCACATACAGAGGACTGCCACAAATGTGGCAGTCCCTCACATATATAGGACTGCCACATCTCTGGCAGTCCTATATATGTGAGGGACTGCCACATTTGTGGCAGTCCTCTGTGTCAAAGTCCAATTTTTCACCCGAAGTAAAGTTCAAGTGTAGTTACCACGAGGGTTTCCGATGCGTCAAAGTGTTCTTCGGACGTTGTGGGAGGAGAGTATCCAGCATTTGATGGTCCGGGTTGTTCCATTTTCTATTTCTTTCTACATTAAACACAAAATTCAACTTTTATATGTAAAATTTAGGTTAAAACTTAAAATATTACATAATAATAAATTCGACGACTTACAAATAAATGGGAGAAGTGATTGACACTGTATTCTACCAAAAATCTTCAACAATTTTAGGTTGGGGGACAATTTTACCTAGGTTAGGTTAATTATAGGTTTATATGAGGAGGAGAAAAAAAGAGTGGAGGAAGAGAAGTAGTAGAGGAAGAAAGAGAGATGAAATAAAATCAAATTGGCTTTTATAGTGTTTTTTGGACTGCTCCCCTAGTAAAAAAATCAATGGCAAACTTGTAATTTTTTCAAAAAAATTTCGGATTGTCCCCTAGTAAATGTGGTTGTGCCCCTAAAAAAAACCTTTTGTAGTTATGTATGAGCGATCACGTTTGAGTTATTTAACTGAAACTGTATTGATTTGAAGCAGTTAAAAATCCACGTGTTTGCAGCTTTAACCAAGTAGAATAGTGAATCAAAATCATATATTTGCATCTTTAACCAAGCAGAACAATCAGTGAATCAACAATACATACCAAAGCGAATCACTATCCAAGCTATACCATCTAATTGATCACTAAATGATTGATTTGCAGAGCGAGCTAGATTGCAAAACATTAAACAAGCGAAATTCTAAAAGCACATCAAAAATTATTTAGGCTAGCCAATTTTTTTTTTTTTTTTTTTTTACTTATTTCCAAATTTGCCACTGGAAAAATTGTTTCAGGTTAGCCCAATTTTCTCCAGGATCCTTTCTATTGGAAGGACTTTCAAATATTTCGACTGTCCTAATTTTTATGATTGTCAAAAAATTTAACAGTCCATCCTATTTGAAGGACTGTCAAATATTTCGACAGTCCTAATTTTTATGATTGTCAAAAAATTTGACAGTCTATTATATTTGAAGGACTGTCAAATATTTCGACAGTCCTAATTTTTAGGACTATCAAAAATTTTGACAGTCGACTTTCAAATATTTCGACAGTCCTCCATTCCTCCTTCGCCTCTTCTCTTCCTCCTCCTCCTCCATTCCTCCCTTCGCCTCTCCTCCTCTCCTCTTCCTCCTCCACCTCCTCTTCTCTTCCTCCTCTAATCTCCTCCGCGTCTCCTCTTCTCGACCGCCGCCTCCTCTCCTCTGGCTCCTCTCCTCGACCTCTTCTCCTTAGCCTCCTCCACCAGGTCGAGTGTCATCGGAGTTCGTCAGCGAGGGCGTTAGATTAGGTTGGGAGGGGGGAGGAGGGATGTGGGCAACCAAAAAAAATTGAATTGTCCTAAGTTAAAAATGGATAAACCTGAATTAACATCAAGTAGTGAGTTGTCCTAACTAATCTTTGAAGTGCCTATAGAATTTTCCTTAAACAATAATATCATATTTAGACTAAGTTTGGTACTAAACAATAACAACAAAATTGTTTGGTACATTAGCTTTCCGTTAGGACGCGATTATTTTCGAAAACTGCTTTTGATTGTGTTTTTTTTTTTTTTTCGAAAAGCAGCAGCAAATGAGGCTGGATTTGAGAGTTCTCTTTTTATTTTTTTGAAGGAAAAAAAACCAAGCCAAAAACCTGTTTGGTATAACAATTCATCAAATTGTTTTTGAGAAATTTTGTTCAAAATTGTGACAACTTTTGATAGCAGGAGAGAGACTGTTATCAAAAGCTTCTTCTATTACTATTTGACAGTTTATTTCAAAAAACATTTCTCAAAGCAACCTCTTTTTTACTTTCAAGAGCTTGTCATATCTCGTCTCGTACTACTAAAATAAGACAACTTTGGGAGTTGCTTATGAGGCTGCTTGTGCAATTTTCCCCCCTCTCTTGAAAGGAGATCTAGAATTGTTTGATAACAATTACTTATCAATTTTAGGACAATTTTTAATAGCAACTCCATCCAATATATTGTCAAAAGCTGCTTCTACTGTATGCTTTTAAAAAACTGTAGCAATTCCAAATCAAGCTAAGCCTAACAAGAAGCAATTCAGAAAGGGCTATATACCAAACCCAGCCTTGGAAAACCCACTGTAAGAGCATCATTAGTTGATAGTGCTCAAAATTTCATCTTGAGATCCAAAATTTTAAAATAAAGTTAAGGCTGTGTTTGATTGAGCTTTTTTTCATCATTAGTTGATAGAACTCCCCCTACGATAAGGGTGACGAAGGCTGGTACCATTACTTTCAGGTGCAATGTTTATTTACTATTAGAAAGTTATATTTTTATTTTTTTAGTTAAAATTAATAGAAAATAGTTTTTGTTTTTATAGGATGCTGTGGGTGCCATCGACGGTACTCACATTGCTGCAAACGTGCCTGTGCATGAACACCCTAGGTATCGGAATAGAAAACAAATAATATCTCAAAACGTTTTTGTGGCATGCACATTTGATATGAAGTTTACCTACGTGCTTGCTGGCTGGGAGGGGTCTGCGCATGATGGTCGTTTGTTGAGGAGTGCAGTTTTACGGCAATGACATAGACTAACGGTTCCAATTGGTATGCTTTACATCCAGTGATTGTTCATAAATTTAACAACTTAAACATTAACATCTAGATGCATTAATGGTTATTTCTAATAATAGGTAAATACTATCTTGCCGATGCGGGGTTCTCCTTGGTTCCAGGATTCATCACACCGTATCGGAGTACGCGTTATCATCGTAGAGATATTGTGGGACTTCTTCCTCAAAATAGCATAGAGTTGTTTAACTTTCGCCACTCATCTCTCCGTAATGTTGTTGAGAGGACGATTGGCTTGTTGAAGAAACGATTTGCTTATCTTAGACACCAACCGTTCCACGATATTGACACGCAAGCGAAGATAGTTCTTGCATGTTGTGCCTTGCATAACTTTTTACGGGTTGATGACAATGATGATCTCTGTGATGAATATACAGACGGTGATAATTTCGAAAGTGAAGATGAAGATGAAGTTAACCCTCCACATGTCGATGTACCCGAAGGTGCCCTCGACAATACCCACATCACTGTCACACTTGAAGCTGCGTGGACCAATAAGAGAGCTACGATCGCTAATGATATGTGGGATGATTATAATCCCAATACTTATGTGCCAATTGATTGAACATTATAGTACTTGTTTGAGACATGTAACAAATGACAGTATCAATTTTGTTTCTGAATCCCCTTCTATTATCTAGATATGTTACTGATACCTTTGAACCTGGCTATTATCTAGATATGTTACTGATACCTTTGAACCTTTGAAAATTGTTGTCGTGTTAATGTCATATCAATGTATTCTGCTCTTGTTAGAGTTAAGGTAACATTGTTTGAGACATGTAACAAATGACAGTATCAATGTATTCTGCTCTTGTTAGAGTTAAGGTAACATTGTCCCCATGGACAATTTGATTCAAATGCCTGGACAGGGGGATTTTTATTTTATATTTTTGCACCCATGGACAATTTGATGAAAATGACTGGACAATTTGATGAAAATGACAGTAACATTGTACCCATGGACATAGATAAAAAAAATATGTGTCTTGGTAGCCTTGGCTAAGGCAGAGCTGCATCTAACCTGTTACAATTCATCTGCAGGGAAATTTTTTCCTCATGCTGTTTTGTTCCTATGACCTTTCTGAAGGGAAATTTATGTTATTTAAATACCTATGATTTTTCTACAAAAAATTTATGTCATACTGTACTTGTAAGAGAAAGCTAGATTGTTATCTACAAAAAATTCTTTATCTCTGGCATTTGACTTATGTGTTCATTTGGCAGCTAATAAAACATTGCACATTATGAGAAGCAATTGATAGCAGTTCTTTTTACAAACTTACATTCCCAAATCCTAAAAGCAGATAGCTTATATTTACAATATGAGATTGTAGTGTGATTAGTAGATCTGATTAATAACATGATGAGAAGCAATTGATTTATGCTCAAATAACATCATGTGATAGTCTTAATTGGTCTGCTATGTGATACTCTGTAGGACTATCCTGTTACATTACTTGGCAGCTAATGAAACATTGCACATTATGACTTCCAACCCTTTGCAGCAACTTAATACTTGGCAGGTTTACATTATTTGATCCAGGAAGACATCCATATTTGATTTTCTAAAGTCTCAACAGTTGAGAGCCTTTCAGTTTTACTTGTTAATCGAGTCTTGAGGCGTTCGGTTTACTGTTGAATTGTTGATCAAAGTCCTGTACCTTGAGATTTGAATGGAAATAGTAGTTTCTTTGAGATTCAAACTGTATGTAGATTTTTATAAGGTTTGTAATAGATTTTGGTAGGCTATACTTGACCGGTGGGAGAGCGGAGGACCTGCGGTTCCTATCCTGTCCGAATTGAAGAATATCCAAATTTGTAAAATTTGAAATTTAAACAGGACGGACTGGGACGGGTCGGGTCGTGTGATATTACGGTCGTTACGGGTCCTATTTTCAAAGTAAACAGGTTCCCGGTCTGACCCATTTCTAGTGGTCTATTTTTCTGGAAATGTATATGTAATTTTTAAACTGTGCATCAGACATGCTATTTGGCTATGTGCATCATGCTAGTTAAAAGTTCACAAAGCCTATGTCTAAAAGGATTATAATTCACGTCTCCAAACAACAACGAGTTATAAATAGAATGTCTAGTTGAACGATAAGTTTTACCTAGTTGAACGATAAGTTTTTCCTGGATCAAATAATGTAACAGCAACTTAATAATGTCTTCCAACCCTTTGCAGCAACTTAATCCTCTATTGAGATTACAAATATGGATGTCTTCCTGGATCAAATAAGCAGACATCACCTAACAGTAAAACTTACAAGGCCAGTTTGCAATCGCAGTAGACTTACCTCATTGGATACATAGTTTAACTATCCAGATTTTTTTTTTCCTGAACTGGGAGCAGCCCTAGTAGGCCACTACAGCAAATTATTAGAGCAAATGCCAGTAAAACTCTTTTCTGCATATGTAGTACATTATAATCATACACTTGTTCTATCTTTGACACTGTATAACTATTCTAAATTCCTGTGGTGCCTGCATCATATTATCATATTATGCATTCTAAATTCCTGTGTAACAGTTAATATGGCAAGCCAACAAGTTGGACCCCAAGTCAAAAACAATCCGAGGAAGCAAGTAAGATGAAGTGAAAATATGGACCAAGTGCTAATCAATGGTCTTCTTGAGATAGTGTTGGCCGGACCAAAACGAACCGAAAAGGGGTTCAAGTCCGAGGAGTTTACAAAGGTTAAAACGCTATAGTTTTCTTACTTTCAATAATATTTAAAATGTGAGTATGTGAATGTATAATTGATGTATTTGATGTTCTACTACAGGTTATAGAGAAAGTGAGGGAACCATGTCATATTTCTGTTTCTGTTGACAATGTGAGGGGCAGATTAAAGGCGTTAAAAAAGGAATGTGATGACATCACGGAATTGTTCAAAATTAGTGGCTTTGGATTGGACCCTAGCGGACGAGTTTCAGCCGATCCCATCACTTGGGAGACATATATTAAGGTAAGACATATAAATCTGAATGCATATGTTGACTGATACAAGATCTGGGCTTTGTATGTAAAATAGGGGGTGTAAGATTCTGTGCAAATCTGGGTGTATGTTAGCCTTCATCATTTGACTGATACAAGATTATTTATCTATACTCATTTGACTGATACAGACCCTATATGGACATGTTGTCCTGCCCACATGTCTGCATACATTCAGTTTGACACTATGAGCTTACTGTTATGTGGATTAGTCCTTTTTTTTGTTAAGTTTGTGCAATGTTTCTCCTTGGATGCCACCAGTGAGGCTCACCTACACCATAAGTTGGCATATGAGTGGCAAAGGAAAATAATGTGTTCAACTTGTTGAATTATAAGTTGGCATATGAGTGGCTCACCTACACCTACACAAGTGTACTCTCAGGATACAAGATTAGAGTATCAAAACCATTTGATACACGATTAGAGTATCAAAACCATTTGACTGATACAAGATTGTTTATCTATACTCATTTGACTGATACAGATCCTATATGGACATGTTGTCCTGCCCACATGTCTGCATACATTCAGGTGACCTTCATAATAAAAGACATGTTGTCCTGCCCTTGCATCTTATTTCACTGCATTCCCAATTGTCCACTGAGCAGGTTGCATGTCCTACATCTGTCTTAGATATCATCTTTGGGTCTCCAAGAGCTCATCAATTATTTCTTTTCAGTGTTATTGGTGGCACTCCAGCATGTAGATTCTTGGTGCAACCAAAGGTTTTAACTGTAGACGCAGTCATGTCAGCTGTCCATGGGAGCATAGGTGTAGGTGGTTCTCATATTTAAGACTGCAGTTCAGGAAAGGGAAGAACTGATAAGATTGCAGTTCAGTCTTGTACACATGATATATATAAGACTGCAGTTCAGTCTTATATAAGACTCAAGTTAAGGATATATATAAGACTCAAGTTAGGATATATATAAGATTTGCAAGTTATGAAGCATGCTTATCATTTTATTAGATTTTTAACTTTGGTTCTTGAATGTCTACTTTCAGGAGAAACCTGATGGAGCAAAGATGAAAGGAAAACTATGCCCCAGGTACTATGATTTGCTTACGGTCTTTGGTAACGACGCTGCGACAGGTGATCGAGCGATTTCGGGGAATGATTTTCCTCTGATGAGCGAACCCGTGGATGACTTGGAGGGCGAAAATGATATGGAGGAAACACAACCAAGTCTTTCAACAAATGCGCATCCACATCGGTCGGTTCAAGGGGGTTCTTCACAACGACGAAAGCGTATAAAACCAATGGAAGATGCTGCATTGGCCCTTGCAAAGATAGCGAAGTCCTCCGAGATGATCGCCGTTGCTTTCGACAAACAAGCCATTGCTTTCGACAAACAAGCATCACAAAACTATGTGAATGGACAAGCACTTTTGGAAAGGCTAAAAGAGATGGACATTGACCAAGGAGACATAATGGATTTGATGGAAGTATTTGAGGGGGACGAAAAAGCGGAAAAGTTCTTTCTTGGGATTACAGATGTGGAGTTCTGACGACTATGGGTGTACCGTAAGCTTGGACGAGATCCGTCCCGATGATGGATGCATTGGGTATTTTTTAATTTGGCCAAGGAATGACTAGTTAACAAATTTGTACCTATATGATACATATGTTTGTTGATGATTGTGGAGATTTGTGATGGACTAATGTGCGGTTATAGTTGTATTGTCATTTTGAACTTGAACTTTTATGATACATTTGTTTGTAGATAATTGTGTAGATTTGTGATGGATTGATTTGGAATTATTGTTGTTGTCATTTTGAATGTCTCGTGTTTTAAGTTTGTACGAATTATAAAGTGTATATCTTTATCTCTTTTTAAAATTGTTGAATTGAGCATTTGTAGATGTGGAAAATGTAAGTTTTTCAATAGAAAATGAACAATTTCCATGGAAAAAAAGTGCAATCAAACAGCAAAATAGCATTTTCCAAGAAAAAATGACCATTTCCATGGAAAATAATGCCAATCAAACACCCAAATTAGTTTTTCCATGAAAATTTGTTTCATTTTCCACAAGAAAATAATTGCAATCAAACACCGCAATTATGGAAAATTTAGAATTCCACGGAATTATTTTCCTAGTAAAATAATTCCGTGGAATTAATTTCTTTTCCACCTATTTTTCAGCTTGCAGTCAAACGCACCCTAAATGTAGAATGAGTTGGGTCTGTATGAGAATAATAGAAAATGATAAAATAAACTTTGGTCTCAATGATTGTGTGGTCAAAAATTAATGTGAAAAATAATAATATAAACCTAGAATTGAGCTCCAAACTGAGACTTACTATTCAACAAAATAATTTTATACATTCTAAATCTAGAAACTTTCGGGTCCAATCTATAGCTCTTGTGGGTGGGTTGGACCCGAAAATCTAGAAATTGAAACCTATGATGGATCTTACTATTCTATAAAATGAGCTTCTACATTCTAAATCTAGAATCTAGAAATTGGGATGGGATGCTCTAAGAGCATCATTAGTAAGGCTTATCCCATTTTATAGATTCTAGATTTAGAATATATGAGCTCATTTTGTAGAATAGTAACACTCATATCTAGTTCCAATTTCTATAATTTCGGTCCCATTCCACCCATAGGTGCTAAGAGCATCATTAGTAAGCTCCATCCCAATTTCTACATTCTACATTCAGAATCTAGAAGCTCATACAGTAGAATAATAAGTTCCATGTTTGGTTCCAATTTCTACATTTTCGGGCCCAACCTACCCACAGGTGCTATAGGTTGGGCCCTTGAATTTCTAGATTCAGAATGTAGGAAATAATTTTACAGAATAGTAAGCTCCAATTTGGAGCCCAAAATTTTAAATCCTAGATTTTATAATTTTCTTGACCACTTTTTATTTTACATTGGGCCTGAAGCATAAAGTACTACTATTCTTATGTAGTCACAACCCGTTCCACAATTTACTTTCTAGTAATATTTTGGACCTGAGATTGCATTTCTCAGCCCCAACTATTAATGATGCTCTAAGGATTGGGCATCCCAATTTCTAGATTCTAGATTGTAGGAACTCATTTTGTAGAATGTAAGTCCCAATTTGGAGCCAAACTTTCTAGATTTTTAGAATTTACATTATTTATTTTTTACATCAAATTTTGACCACACGATCTTTGAGATTAGAGCTCTATTATTCTCATACAAATCCGATCCATTCTATATTTACCTTTTTTTTTTTCCTTTGAAATTTTGGGCCCCAAATTGCATTTGAGAGTCCCAACTACTAATGATGTTCTAAGAGCCCGCTTGTGATGCGACTCTTGCAGGCCGGGCCGTCGGTCCATCCGTCCATCCAATTCTTGCGGGGTGTCGAGTGAGGATCGACTCCTCAACGTCGTAATTTTAGGGCGAAGAAGAAAGAAGAACCCTCTCCTCCCTCACTGTACTACTAAAACCCCCTCTCTGTTTTCTTCCTTGGGGGCAGAGAGAGAGAGAGAGAGAGAGAGAGAGAGGAGATGGTGAGGCTTACTGCGGACTTGATATGGAAGAGCCCGCACTTCTTCAATGCCATCAAGGAGAGAGAGCTTGACCTAAGAGGTACGCACTCACCCACCCCGAACAAATTAGTAAAACCCTAACCCTAATTACATCTTCTTCTTCTTCTTCTTTCGACAGGGAACAAGATTGCGGTGATAGAGAATTTGGGCGCCACCGAGGTATATAAATTATAATGTTTCCTATCTTCACGATATATTATTTTATATTTGATTTTTATTATTATTTATTTAGGGTTAAATACGCATGATTGTTATGCATCTAAGAGACAGCAAGACCATGGGATGGGATGAAACTATTTTCAACCTCATCGAATGTTTGATAGAGGGGGTGTGGGGTGGGGGTGGGGGGTGTTGGGGGGGTGGGTGGGGGGAGGGCATACTACAACTGGACACACCCGCCCGCCGTGCCATGGTTCTACAACACCTATGTTTCACGGGGCACAGCACAGACGTGATCCGTGCCGCTTCCTAGACGGATGAGAAATAGAGTCGGTAGACCTTTGTTCGTGCAGAAACACTCAAAACATAATTTGTTCTAACAAACTTTCACCATACTTTAACTGGCCTTCTTCTAAGTAGGACTCGGGAGAAGGAGATCTTTACCCTCTATTTATTTTAACTGGCCTTATTCTAAGTAGGACTTGAGAGTGCTACCCTGTTAGTTTCTATGCCCCTCTTTCCTAGCACACAGGCTGTTTTGATAACACGACGCGTCAACTTCCTAACTCAGCACCTTCGGCACCGTACTCCTTACGCATTGGCGTAGCTCTCTCTCTCTCTCTCTCTCTCTCTCTCTCTCTCTTCCTTCTTCCCTGCTTCTATGGCACGGTTTGTATAAGTCGGCCAGAGCGTGTAATGTCCCGCTCCGCACGGTGCATTACGCTGAAACGTTGACTCAACGAGTTGCGTTGACCGAATGAAATGTATCGATGCGAATCGATACGAGAGTTACGTTGTCCCGAGCAACACATCGAACTAAGTCGATGCGAAGAGTTGCATTGTCTCAAAGTATGCATCGAGTTGAATCGATGCGAAGCGCTGCGTTGCCCCGAAGGATAAGTGCGTTGAGACGGCTCGAAGATTCTAAGAAATCGAATCGACCAAGGCGCAAGTCCGAATCGATGCAAGTATTAACTTTAGTTGGTTTCATGTGCAGGCTATACGTTTACGCTGAAATATTAGTGGTCGGCATTCTGCCTTATTCAGTAAGGGGTCCGCGAAACCAAATCGTCGCCTTGCGACGGGCTGAGACTTGGGCACGGTAAGCCAAATCGGACGTATAATTCAATGAAGCACGAAGTGCTCGAATGGCTAAGTCAGGAGAGTTGGCCGTGCAACGAAGTTATGAAATCGAGCCGCATCGGCTCGGCAAAACGACAAGGCGTGTCGACTCAAGGTGGGAGGATTGACTCTTCTTTTTACTCCTTTATGCTTAAGTAGAATATATCATTGTATGCTAAGTTAACCTATCGATGCCGCGGACGTGGTCCGATCGGAAGATAAATCGTAGTGTGTGTTGAACACTAGTTAGAACAATTGAAATAAAACGTGCATCATATGCACGAGTCGCTATGGACCATTGGATATCGTAAAGACAAGCGCCTCAGTGCGCAAGCCGCAAGAACATGGGATAACTGTATTCGGCGAGTGTCTTAGTACACGAACCATATCATGCCTTCGCGCACGAGTTAGAAGGCTAGAACATTAAAAGATAATAGGCGAGCGCCCTAGCGCACAAGCCACGAACATTGAACACTAAGGCATAGACATGGAAATACGGTCGAAACGTGCCTACGTGCACGAGATCATAAAAGATGGCTTCGTTGCGAAAGAATACAGTTGTGGCATGAATGTGGCGGAACTGTCGGATATGACATGATGTCTCGAAAGGTGTTCGGGACCTTCGGGTCGTTCGGTTGACGAACATTGAGTTGAGGGATGATGCCATTGAACATTGAAACGAAGTATGAAACGTAAGAACATAGAAAGTTAACAGAAGAAATACAAGATGATAAAGTCTGAGTCTCGGACTCAATGGACTTGAGATAATTGAGATAATAAACCGTGCATGGGTGTTCCCTCGAACGGTCAAATGTCGGGATGTCGGAACCGTTTGGCCTAGGAGAAAATGTATCTTTGATAGGCGCACATCCGTAAGACGATTAGCAACCGCTTAGCGAGATGTGAAAAGCCGCAAATGATGGTATGCAGCGGTAAGTTTCGGTTGTTTGGGATAGGAACCCAACCTGTGAAACGCCGGGCTACCCAAATTCGTGAAAGAAAAGGAGAGAAAAGAAAGTAAGAAAACTAAAAGAGAAACTCCTTTAGTCCATTCCGGCGCGGATACGCCAAGACCTTCATATAGCTAAGGAACGATGGGTTGAAAGTGCAAGGCACGTATGTGTCCTGTACACATAGATCCTGCATAGAGAGCACTTATAACACGACATGGAAGGAATGGGGCGTATTCACCTTGTGTCGGTGCAAGGGCGAGTGCGTCCATGCTGGTAAGCCACGAATCAAACACGAGATTGCTTGTCTGCTTGCCTATTCAATTCGAATAACATGCTTGCCATGATAACATGCTTTACGCTTTCGAATATGCCATGAAATCGACCCTAAGGAGAATATAGCAAGATCATAAGCTAAGTTGCATGATTCAACATAAATACTACAATGTCGGTTTCGAAAGAAGGTCTTTGCATCAGTACATGCGAGGACGAATCTACTGATCCCCTACCAGCTTTCATGCAGGGTGCAGGGAATGGATTGCTCGCGGCGAAGCATCGCTTGATCGAGCGCAGAGACTTGGAATGCCGAAGCATATTGAAGCGTGCGATCGCATTGACGTTCGGACTTGCAACAGGATTGATGCGACCGAGATATAGAAGGCATGATGTTTGGAACGGTGAAATCCTTTGTGGGCAAGAGAGAACCTGAGTATTGTAGCCAATCTGGCATATATTGTTGGGCTATCAAAAGCCTTTGTAATCTCAGTTTCGAATATCAATAAAGAGAATTGTTTCGTATACTCTGTTTTTCTTTCGTTGTTAATATCAATTCAAAAGATAACCATTTGAGAACTTGTCATCTTGCCTTGCACGAGCGCAACTCCAGGCTCGTGCGGCATCACGCCCTCTGCGAGGACGATGATTCGAGTGATTCCGGGTCGGGGCGTGACAAATTGGTATCAGAGCTTAGGCTCAATTTCCTCTGGATGCTCGCTTCATTACAATTCTAAAAGTTGCCCACCACAAATCGATTCACTCTTGACTCTACTCGATACCGCACTGGATGTTCCATACAATAAGTCTAATACAAATCGTGTAATTTTGCCGCATGTGTTTTGGAAATTACATGATGTTTGCTAAGAAAGTCGCGAAGGGTTTATTGAATTAAGTACAACGAGCCGTGAAATGTTAGTTGTTGTAAATGCAACAAATTGTGAAATACGATTTGAGATGTTGCAATGTAACATGTTGAACGAGAAATAAAATGATGCACGAAGTGCTATCAGTTGTGAATATTGGTTGCACCAATGCGAAAACTAAATAATGCGCTACAATGAAAGCGATAAGTCAATATTGAATGTGTTGAACGGATTTAAGCATTGACTTTGAAAGTCGGGAATAGATTGTTGCACGAGGTGCAATGAATGTCGAAAAATAAATCGTTGCACGAGGTGCAACGCTTGTCGAAAGTAAAATTGTTGCACGTGGTGCAACGCATATCAAAATAATCGTTGCACGGAGTGCAAAGGAGATTGGAAATGAATCTTTGCACGAGATGCAACGGAAGGAACTAAAATCATAAATCGATAGAACGAGTCGTTCGGCTGCATACAGAACTCGTGTTGGCAAATGAAAATATTGGCCGAATTGTGTCGGATTTGATTTAATCAAAGATACGGTTGTGATCAAGCACGATCAATGCGGAAATCGTGAGTCGGAAGAGATTGTTGGTTCATAGTGAGTATAATGCGAGGGAAATAACTTAATTTCCGAGTGGTATATGTCATACCACGACTCGATTCCGAGTGGTATATGGTATACTACTTGTGCGATGAATTGCATCGACGCGTTGTGAGAATTGCGGAAGGTTTGTCCGCAACGGACGGGAGAGTACCGAGACTCGATTGAAAATTTGTATGACGGTATGTTGATGCAAGTGTTCTTCGAAAATCGGTTGGGACGATAAGGCGAGACTCGTATCAATGAATGATACGTCGGACGAAAATTATAAGTCGGTCGGACGACCGAGACTAGCGGAACGATTATGCCTTGAATCAATAATCGGATCGACGGGAAAGGAAAACTTGAACTTACAAACGAGTCGCACGACTTGCGAGCTCAATGAAAATGTTGGGCAATACAAATTATAATCGAATTGCACGACTTGCGATCTCGACAAAAATGATAGAATACGCGGAGTCGAAATCGAATCACACGACTTGCGATCTCGATAGAAATGTTAGCCGATGCAAAGTGTAATCGAATCGCACGACTTGCGATTTCGATAAAAACATTGGTTGATTCGGATAGCCGCGCCTAAGAAAGATGGTTATGTCGAGACGAGGCTCACTGTGAGCACGACGAAGTCATATGAAACTTAGAGGGCACGTTTGCATGACTCGAGGGTTCGATGTTGGATAATCGGTAACTCAGTTACGCGATCAAAGCATAGCGAAATGCAACGAATCGAGAAACGATTCGAGACGTACGGAAATATTTGTGGAGAACTTGGACGTATGCAATGCAAGTGGTCGATGTTGAAACAGAATCAAAGTTGACCCTTACGCTATCGAAATTGATACAACGTATCGAGATCGATACGTAAGGAAACGTAAGCACGATGTGAGAATACAAAATAGAGTGTGCCTCGCGCTATCAAATTTTTTGTAAGTAACAATACGAGGAGGAACGAACTGGTTGATCATGAACTTTGTGATTGATCAAGACGAGACAACAAGTCATCGATGATTGTTCGATGCGTATTGTATCTTGTGTGTCGACCGCAAATAAGAAAGACTCGAACTCAATGCGGTAGATGCGTCGTGAATAGCAGAATCATCGACGGTAGTGCATGACTTTACTCGGAGGATAGTTGCGCATCAGTTGCGCCGATAGAAACGATTTTGTCCGAAATTGGATAGTCGCATAGAAATCGTTGGAACGTGATTTGACTCCGAAATAAGATATAGCATGGTTTGTAGTAAACTGTCCTTCGGTGATGATCCACAATTATCGAGCGTAGCTTCGGGGCAGCTGACCATTGAAGACTTAACCGTCAAATCAAATTAAATGTTGCAGATCGTAAGATGACCCGTGCGATGTCACATATGGAATTGCATCGAGAAAGAAAATGTGACGCATATAGACGATAAGTCTAGGCGATCGAAAATTGTTGGAACAACTTTCGATTGAGAATGATGTAGCTAGATTTTGAGTATTCGTCGGATGAATGCTTGAATGGTTATGTTAGCCGACGATCGAACTAGAAGTTCACCAACGAACTTAGCGATGCGAATAGGCGATTGCGAGAAACGTGCTATGCACGAGAGAGAGAACGATAAGGGAATGAATTACGAGTTATGTCGTTAGAATCGGATTCACCTTGCAATTGAGCTTGCGCGAATCGAACCTATATTCGATGTTGCGAGGCGGACGAGTATAGAATTTGGTTAGGAATTTTCTACTCGATAGGAATCGAATATAAGACGCGTCGTAAAGACCTTCGTGTTAAGGCGAATCGTTGTCTTGAGCACCGTCGCTGCGATATAAACTATTGTGTCGGATAGATTGTGGCCTTTGAGCAATGTCAATTTAAAGTTGCGTCGGGAGAAGTTAAGCACGGTGTCTAGGTAAGTAACCTACCGGGCGTAGTCCCGAATATTGATAAGGAAATCGTATCGAGATAAGTTGCATAGCTAGACTTCGGAAATAGTTGGGCGGCGACTTCGAACGCAAGGCGTTGCGGAGACTCGTTGTGATTGGATGTGCGACGGCTTGACGCGACGCATAGAATTGATAGTCCCGATGTAACATACGAAACGAGAAATGCGATTTTGAATCGCGTCGCGTGCAGTGACTTTATTGAATGAATCATGTATGTATCGAATATACGTATGCGATAAAATTTTGAGAACAATTGCTAAAGACAAGTCCGATCGAGAGTACGAGATGGCAAGCATAGGATTGAAATTTACCTGTCAGCTTTATTCCAATTTGCTACCGCTGGACTTGGTCGAAATACATATATCTTCGGGACGCCTTGAATATAGGTACGGATCCAAATCGAGTTGTATACAAATTCAAATCGAGCTGCAGGAAGGACTTGAAATGTTAATGAAAAGCTTGCAAGATAGAGTGAAACTGAACAACATTGGTGGGACGAGATCGTGAAACGATCTATAAAACACTTAATCGGAGTGATGGTTTTGGTTCGAGGACGAACCTTGTTTTGAGTCGCATATTCTGTAATGTCCCGCTTCGCACGGCGCATTGCGCTGAAACGTTGACTCAACGAGTCGCGTTGACCGAATGAAATGTATCGATCGAATCGATACGAGAGTTACGTTGTCCCGAACAACGCATCGAACTAAGTCGATACGAAGAGTTGCATTGTCCCAAAGTATGCATCGAGTTGAATCGATGCGAAGCGCTGCGTTGCCCCGAAGGATAAGTGCGTTGAGACGGCTCGAAGATTCTAAGAAATCGAATCGACCAAGGCGCAAGTCCGAATCGATGCAAGTATTAACTTTAGTTGGTTTCATGTGCAGGCTATACGTTTACGCTGAAATATTAGAGGTCGGCATTCTGCCTTATTCAGTAAGGGGTCCGCGAAACCAAATCGTCGCCTTGCGACGGGCTGAGACTTGGGCACGGTAAGCCAAATCGGACGTATAATTCAATGAAGCACGAAGTGCTCGAATGGCTAAGTCAGGAGAGTTGGCCGTGCAACGAAGTTATGAAATCGAGCCGCATCGGCTCGGCGAAACGACAAGGCGTGTCGACTCAAAGTGGGAGGATTGACTCTTCTTTTTACTCCTTCATGCTTAAGTCAGAATATATCATTGTATGCTAAGTTAACCTATCGACGCCGCGGGCATGGTCCGATCGGAAGATAAATCGTAGTGTGTGTCGAACACTAGTTAGAACAATTGAAATGAAACGTGCATCATATGCACGAGTCGCTATGGAACATTCGATATCGCAAAGGCGAGCGCCTCAGTGCGCAGGCCGCAAGAACATGGGATAACTGTATTCGGCGAGTGCCTTAGTGCACGAACCATATCATGCCTTCGCGCACGAGTTAGAAGGCTAGAACATTGAAAGACAATAGGCAAGCGCCCTAGTGCGCAAGCCACGAACATTGAACACTAAGGCATAGACATGGAAATACGGTCGAAATGTGCCTACGTGCACGAGATCATAAAAGATGGCTTCGTTGCGAAAGAATACAATTGTGGCATGAATGTGGCGGAACTGTCGGATATGACATGATGTCTCGAAAGGTGTTCGGGACCTTCGAGTCGTTCGGTTGACGAACATTGAGTTGAGGCTTGATGCCATTGAACATTGAAACGAAGTATGAAACGTAAGAACATAGAAAGTTAACAGAAGAAATACGAGATGATAAAGTCTGAGTCTCGGACTCAAGACTATGCTTGGTTGTTTGAATAATAGTACGTTGCATGGTCGAATGGAATGGACTTGAGATAATTGAGATAATAATCCGTGCATGGGTGTTCCCTCGAACGGTTAAATGCCGGGGCGCCGGAACCGTTTGGCCTAGGAGGGAATGTATCTTTGATAGGCGCACATCCGTAAGACGATTAGCAACCGCTTAGCGAGATGTGAAAAGCCGCAAATGATGGTATGCAGCGGTAAGTTTCGGTTGTTTGGGAGAACAGTCCAACCCGTGAAACGCCGGGCTACCCAAATTCGAGAAAGAAAAGGAGAGAAAAGAATGTAAGGAAACTAAAAGAGAAACTCTTTTAGTCCATTCCGGCGCGGATACGCCAAGACCTTCATATAGCTAAGGAACGATGGGTTGAAAGTGCAAGGCACGTATGTGTCTTGCACACATAGATCATGCATAGAGAGCACTTATAACATGACATAGAAGGAATGGGGCGTATTCACCTTGCGTCGGTGCAAGGACGAGTGCGTCCATGCTGGTAAGCCACGAATCAAACACGAGATTGCTTGTCTGCTTGCCTATTCAATTCGAATAACATGCTTGCCATGATAACATGCTTTACGCTTTCGAATATGCCATGAAATCGATCCTAAGGAGAATATAGCAAGATCATAAGCTAAGTTGCATGATTCAACATAAATACTACAATGTCGGTTTAGAAAGAAGGTCTTTGCATCAGTACATGCGAGGACGAACGTACTGATCCCCCACCAGCTTTCATGCAGGGTGCAGGGAATGGATTGCTCGCGGCGAAGCATCGCTTGATCGAGCGCAGAGGCTTGGAATGCCGAAGCGTATTGAAGCGTGCGATCGCATTGACGCTCGGACTTGCAACAAGATTGATGCGGTCGAGATATATAAGACATGATGTATGGAACGGTGAAATCCTTTGTGGGCAAGAGAGAACCTGAGTGTTGTAGCAAATCTGGCATATATTGTTGGGCTATCAAAAGCCTTTGTAATCTCAGTTTCGAATATCAATAAAGAGAATTGTTTCGTATACTCTGTTTTCCTTTCGTTGTTAATATCAATTCAAAAGATAACCATTTGAAAACTTGTCATCTTGCATTGCACGAGCCAACTCCAGGCTCGTGCGGCATCACGCCCCCTTCGTGGACGATAATTCGGATGATTCCGGGTCGGGGCGTGACAGAGCGCACTAGACTTTGAGTGCAATCAAACACTCGACGGCACATATAGATGCCAGACAGCCGATTATTGCGAAGTGACAACATATAGATGCAACCGTTCCTTGACAATATTCATTGTTATGTTTTATTTTCCAAGATGGAAGTTTCACACCAGCGAACCCCTTCCCTAGGGGAAATGACATGATGGAGTTTCACGGTGGAGGATAATACGATCGCCTTGGCTGAAGATACGTCTTTCTGGCCTCTGCTCAGATGATATGTTAGATATCGTAGCCACCTCTCTTTGCATACCGCTAGAGACAGATGTTGCCACTCTGCTAACTAGCATTATTTGTGCTTTCGTCTCTCTCAGTCTGATCTGCACTAGGTTTCTCGACCAGCGAGGCTTACAACCAATATGACTAGTTTCCTTTTACTGTGTTTTTAGATTGGATGATTTGGTTTGAAAATGAGAACTTCTGACAAGTGACAACTCCATGCATTTCTATGTTGTACTCGTGTAACTATTTATTTATTTCCTTTGTTCTTTCTTTGGCAGAACCAATTTGACACAATCGATATGTCTGATAATGAGATTGTCAAGCTTGAGAACTTCCCTCACTTGAGTCGTCTTGGAACACTGTTGATCAACAATAATAGAATCACTCGCATCAACCCTAACATTGGAGGTGAGAAAATTTGGTGAGCATAGTATTTTCTAATAATCTATATTTTGACATGCTATCCTCTTTTAATACACAGAGTTCTTACCTAAATTGCACACTTTGATCCTTACAAACAACCGTTTTGTAAACTTGGTGGAGATTGACCCACTTGCATCGCTTCCAAAGCTACATCACCTTAGTTTACTGGACAATAACATTACGAAGAAACCAAATTATCGTCTATATGTGATCCACAAACTAAAAAAGCTGCGGGTGCTAGATTTCAAGAAAGTTAAACAAAAGGTTAGCTTTCAATATACAATACTTGCATCTTTCTTTTATTCTCATTGTTTCTACTAGATCTTTAATCAAGTGCTGAACTACCATTTGAAGTTTCAAAGTACAAGTACAAATAACATCCAACCTTGAAGGACATTGTGTTGATCATTTGACATACGAACTGGATCAATTTTCTTCAATTTCATGCATGAGGCTTGCTAGTGATATAGTTTAATTATACTGTCTAAGAAATTACGTCATACTTTTTTCAATGCTTCACACTGTTACAAATTTCTGTTTGCCATTATCTGTGGTAACAAATGATTCTGTTTTGTGCACAAGGATGTCCTTGTCTTTCTTGATTCAAAAGAATCTGTAACATGACCGGCTGTTACTTGGCTGATCCTTATCCAAATTTAAAAAGGGCACATCTGATATATTTGTGAAAGTAATATTGGCCTAGGGCAGAGTGATTGCCCTAGTTATAGGGAGAGCTTTTCTGAAGACCATTAGACGATTATAGATTGTTCACATTTTGCTTTCAATACTTGACAAATATTGTTTTTGACGATCATGACAATTATTTTACTATCGTTTATGAGTGCTGAAGTTCAGAAGACCATATGCAAAAGCTCTGCTCAATTCTTTCCATTCTAAATGATTGTTGGATGGTAATATCTAAATCAAAGTGGAATGTCCATGTGTTGGATGTTCTCCTTTAGATAGTGGTATTGAACTGTCTATCGTAGTAATCTTATTTTCTTTTTGTGGTGCTTCCTTGCATGTCGGTATACTGAGACAGTTGCAAATATCTTTCCTTTTGGTAGGATGCAATTTATCTAAAAAATGATGCAGTAGTTTAATTGGTTTCAGGGTTAAAACTTGAGGATTATTTTATTCGAACTCACATTTATAAGCTTCGGAGACCAATAAATGCACAGGTTAGGTTGAGTGTTAAGATTGTTACACATAGTTTGCACTATCAGCCGATACTGATCCAATTCGGCCGATACCGATACGGTTGTCATCTCTCGATCCGATACCGACCGATACATGATACTGACCGATACAGACATTGGGGGTCTCTTTTCCGGTAAATTTGGCCAAGAAAATTGAACGAAAAGAGCATAGTAAGGTTGTAAAAGCATGCAAAACCAATCAGCAAGGGTGACTACTATTTCATTTAATTTCAGAACTAAGAAACGACACCTGAAAATACTTCAAATAATGCCGATACCGATACAGTTGTCGTCTCTCGATCCGATACCGACCGATACATGATACTGACCGATACAGACATTGAGGGTCGCTTTTCCGGTAAATCTGGCCAAGAAAATTGAACGAAAAGAGCATAGTAAGGTTGTAAAAGCATGCAAAACCAATCAGCAAGGGTGACTACTATTTCGTTTAATTTCAAAACTACTAAGAAACGACACCTGAAAATACTTAAAATAATGCGTAAATGTATAAAATATATTTTCTATAATATTAATAATTATTTGCTTTTTGATATCAAAAAATCTGATACTCCGATCCGAAATTGCCGGTACCTCCGATTCTGCGATACTCATAGGAATGGTGATACCGATACTGCGAACCTCATCGTAGTTAAACAAGATGTTAGAACTAGGAGCAAAACTAAATGAACCCGGATTGAGGTTGTGGCTAAGGATAGGAAATTTGCTAATGTTAAAGAGGCAATGGCCCTTAGCAGCTGAATGGAAGCAAAAGGACGATGTAGCTGATTCCAAATTGGAACCATATAAATGGAAGTTCCTCTAGTTTTCATCACCTGGACCATGGAGAAGTTATTGGATGGGGCTTCTATTAAAGAACTTCCAATAGTCTTATATATATATACTAGCATATGTGCACGTGCCTTGCACGTATTTTAATATTTCTTAATTAGTTTAGAAAGACTTTTTAGGAAGATCAAAGGGTAGTCTTCCTAATTACTAAGTTATCCTTATTAAAATTAATAAACTATTTTTAATTAGTATAAGTAAGTAAGGGTATTTTCGGAATTCAAAAGTTTCACCATCTAAGTTTTCCTATTATATAGTAGAATATATATATATATATATATATATATATATATATATATATATATATATATGAGGATAAGATAAAGGAAGTTATAATTCAAAGGAGGTAAAAGCTTTATATTCAGTCTGAGGAGTGTGTATATTCTAGTCTTTTCCATTATTTTGCCTCTGGTAGCTGTACAAGTGCTATTGACTTAAATTAAAAAAAAGTATTTGTCGTGCAGATCATGATAGCCGTAGATGTGCTTTTCAGTTTAATAGCAGAAATGCAATCACCATCTTTTTTTTTTGCACCTAGTGAATACATCTACCACAATGCATCAACTTAGAAATGCTAGGTTGCTTTTCAGGTTTCTACTATTGATGTTTCAATGGCATACCTTTGACGTAAGAACTGAAACAGTAGTTGACACCTTTACATGGATGAATTGGAATTGTGGAAATTGCTTAAAAGATTTTCTAACTGCATGTGCAGTGCCAGGCACAAGACAGATATACTGTGCATTGGGCGTGCCCGTGGGAAGGCTGGCACCACGCATGTATGAGCACGTGCTGTGCCCAGATATCTAAGGCCCGAGCATAACACGACAAACGACATGACTCCCTTGCCATGCCAGTGTCGACACAGGCTTTATGTGTTGACACGGCTTGGCTGTGCCCGCTGACCCATAGCCCAGATTCCACATTTAAGTGGGCTTCCATGCCATAAATGACCAAAACACTCCTAACAGACATAAAGTAGCTATTTTGGGGGGTATTTTGGTCGTATAATCAACCCATTGATGATGATTAAACATAAGTTGTTTGGTTAATTACAAAACAAAATAACCAATATATCTTCAACGTTTAATAACGACTAAATTGATAAATAACGACTAAGTTGATAGGGGATCGTTAAATTGGTAAATGTATTTATTGACAACCCTTTATACCAATTTCGTGCCATAATGTGCCTCACCACGTGCACTGTTGTGCTGGCACGTGCACATGGAAGCCTGACATGACATGGTGCATGGAGTTTTCTGTGCCTGGCACGACGAACGAAGAGGGGAAGGGGTGCCTGGCGGCTGACACATGCACGCCACAGTAACCTGCCGACATACCTTTACGATTTGTCTCCAGCTGTGTTGGCCCATTGGCATGCACAGCATGCGCCGACATTACACATCTTTCACCTCTTATTTCTCGTAAAATTTAGAAATGTATGATTTCATGAATTATGGTATTTAGAGTAAAGTACATGCAAATATGTGTTAAAAGCGAACATTTTAGCTTAATTTTGAAAGAAATTTGCTGTATTTTAAATCCGTTTATGTACTTACATGTGGATGGCTAGCTCAATTCTTAATTTAGCATAAACTATGGAAATGATGCCTTTTCTAATATTGAGCCGAATCAATAAGGATTGCTGGTTTTCATAAGAAGTGCGAGGATGCTGATTTTCTTAAGTGCTTCCTTAGTTCCTTTAGCTCCTCAATATGATGTGCCAAGACTTTCTGGACCTTTGGCTTTTGGCAGCTATGTGCTGATTTGCATATGTTGAACTTATTCCTTGGTATATTCTCCTCAATTTAACATTTAAATAATTGAAAAATAAAAGAAAAGTTTGTTCAAGATAGAACATGGTTATTAGCTGAGAATTTTTTTTTATATCATGAAACATCTTAGTCATTGTCATCATCGTCCAAACCTTTCCCCGTTACAATAGGCTCAGCTATGGAGCATAAGCAAGCTCGATAAAAGATCTACAAAGTTTTTATGACTGACCGTCGATCTTATGTCAACCACAATTGTTGGTGCCTAATTCCTAGCCAAGGTAGCTACGAGCATGAGATGGTCATGCAAAAAAATCTAGGTGGACAGTTGGTAGGTAGGTAGACCTAACTTTTGGATATGTAGTTTAAACTCATGCATGCAATCAAGGAGGTTAGGAATGCGATATGCACGGGCTTGGCACAAATTGATACAAGGGAAATATTAATAAATACTCCCACCCACACACATCCACCCACCCCCACCACCACACATACCCACACACACACACCCACTCCACACACACACACCACCCCAACACCGGTTTTTCCTTATTAAACTGTGGGGGATATATGCGGTTAATTTTTTTAATTAACCTAACAAGAACTTATATTTAATCATCATTAATGGTTGATTATTGTGTATTTTGACGAAAATACTCCAAAAACTAGCCGTTTATGGCTTTTGAGGGATATTTTGGTCGTTCTATGGCATGGCAGCCACTTAAATGCACGATCTGGGCCTAAGGCTTGCCACATCGGCATGACAAAGGAGCTGTTCCGTGCTGGGGTCTTAGGATATTCGAGTCACGTCACTGCACATGCCCGCATAGGCATTGTGCCAGCTGGACCCCACACAGTGCACATTGCACCTCTACCGAGTCCTGTTTAAGTATATGTTCAGTTCTTAGTGGAAGTCCATTTCGAGGATCTTGTTGAAAAGCTATAGATCCATGTTTCATGCTAGTAGAGCATGCAAACTCCTCCGTTATAAACATACACCATGGGTTCAAATTCATATATTTGTGGGCATATAGCTACCAAGGGCATATAGCTACCAAGGGAATGCGAACAAAAAACAGCAGGAATTTGATCACTTTTAGTGGAGTTCAAAATCCAGAATATATGAAACCAAATCTGAATTGCATTTTCATTATTCTAGATTTCAAGTTCTCTAAAATCACATTTGTTAGTACATACTACATACAACAAAATTGGCCTTTAGGTAAATAATGTGTTCTTTAATTTCTACTTTGCCTGGGCTATTTCCCTTGAATGTTTTGTATAATATTTTCTCTCAGTAAATCTTGTTGGATATGAATGATAATGGCTCTGTCGATAATAGGAAAGGACTGAAGCAGGAAACCTGTTTGCATCAAAAGAAGCAGAAGAGGAGGCTAAGAAGGTTCCTGCAAAGACATTTACTCCAGGCGAGGTTCTAGATACGCCAGATGTTCAAAAAGAAGAACAGACTCCAAAGGTTGTTGCCCCCACACCAGAGCAGATTACAGCAATCAAGGTAACATGGCTAAGTATTTTGCACAGTTTTATTGAAGACTGATATCTCTTGCTGGATCTATGAATATGTTGGAAAGTGAGCTTAATGGCTTTATGTCTCTGTTTTGCATGCAAGTCCACCTTTATGATGCGTTCTGTGAATGATGATATGTACTACAATTCCCCTTACCTAGATTTGGCGTGAATATTTGTCAACCAATACAGGTGTCCATTTGTGTCCACCACTTTGTTTCTTTGAATCATATTTTTTTGATAAGGAGTCATATCTCCCTATTTCCAAAACTATAATATTTCAATATAATCTTCCAAATTTGTACTTATTAAATTCCTTGAAATATAAGCACAAGCTCAACCACATAAATTTTCATATTGAATATTTATATCCACGAAAAACACAGGTTACTGTGTCTTTTTGTCTGGATTTCGGGGAATTGCCGCGTCGGACACCTGTTGTCTTTGCAATTTGTGATGCAATGTTCTTGGACGCTAATCATATGAAACATAATTTGATCATGCACTATTAGTAACAGTTTATAACTTAATTTACCTACGTTCTTTGAAGTGTTTTTTTGCTAATCAACCATCTTTAGAGCTGTTAGTACTTTAGTCTATGCACCTTTTTCTCACTCTTCTGGTGCATCTTTTTTTATTGAATTTCACGACAAATTCTCCAATTAATGCAAAAGGCAAGTGGTCTGATGGGAAATAAAGAAGAAAGAGAAGATCAAAGGAGGGACGACCTTCAACTAGTGTTTGATCAAATTTGAGTAGTCTCGACTCTTAATTCATATCGTGTTCCTACCACATTAACACATATTTTTCTATTGAGTGTTCTTTCTTACAAGTTAATGGAGCCGCTAGGACTAGAGGTAGGTCTAGACGAACATGGTTTGAAGTGTTAAAGAAGAATATGGATCTTGTTGGCATTACAGAGGACATGACCCTTAAAATGGAAGAAGATGATTCAAACAACCGACCCCAAAAATTTGGGATAAAGGCTTTGTTATTGTTGTTGTTGATTCTTTCCTAAAAGTTGAGTTTTGGTATTCCTTTCATATATATATATATATATATATATATATATATATATATATATAAGGTGGCCGCTTAGGTGCCGGGTGTCCGTCCGATGTCCGCTTAGGTGTCCGTCTAGTCTCCCTGACGTCCGACTATGCATGTTTTGGGGTTTTACGAATTTTTTCTGCAATTTTTAGTAGATTTTTTTGGATTTTTTTTTGAACCGCCTAGATCTAGGCGGCCACCTGGGCGGGCTAGGCGCTAGGCAGAAGGTGCCCGTCCGACTAGCGCCTAGCGCTTTTCACAACCTTGAATTATATATATATATATATATATATATATATATATATATATAACTTGCTAAAACTTATATCGTATTCAGATTTTTCATGAACATCTGTCTAATTCTTTTAGGTCTAGTTTTCTTGTTCTACCTTTTATTTCAATTGTAAGCCAAATTCCTTGTTCTTAGCCTCGATGTTAAACAAATTTACATCTTAATAATAAAATGACGAGAATTTATAGATTTGGATGGGTCACCCATTGGCAGGGTATTTAGAAATTTATGGTACACGATAAAAACTACAACCTAAATTTGTGGTTGTAAAAAGCCACTCAGTATCCTGACCTTTTTTGGCTAATGCCACAAGTTCAATGGAAGTTTCGGGAGACTCTTTTAAAGATCCAAAATGCTATAATATGAAAATAGAAATTATACTATATAGCATTTAGGCTCTTAATTGTAATCGCTAACTCGACCTCTATTTATAACAAAATCCGAATGAATTCCGGGCTGGGTTTTGATACAACATATGAAATCTAAGAATTTTTTGCGTAAATATGAAATCTAAGAATTTTTTGTGTTTGGTTCGTATTTTGCTTAAATATTAGTGTTGTCACAGAGCAAAGCGATTGGCGAGGCACAAGGTACACCCGACGCTAAGACACATAAACACATGTCGTGGTGCACACCTCACTCAAGCGAGGCCAAATTTGTAAAAGTCCCTAGACGGTAATTGCTTAGCGCCTAGGCGCCGTCTAATTCTAGGAGGTCCAAAAAAACCGATAAAAAATTGTTAAAATTGTCTATAAATTCCAAATAACCTGGTTGTCGGACGTCAGGTGGGGCTAGGCGGAATTAGGCAGGCACCAGGCGCCTAGGTGCCGCATAATCCTGACTTTTAGAACAGCCACCGAGGCACACATTTTCTAATTTTATTTCAGAACTTCTAAAATACAACAAATTAGTAACACTATCTTAATCAACAATTTATTGCACAGATAATTCAAAAGGAAACTAATTGGAAAATAATTTTAAAGAAAAGCCAAGAAGGTATTGTTAAACTTAGGCAATGACGGATGACGACAAAGGAAGATCTATAATAGTTCTTGGGCCGAACGATTTGATAGGGAGAGAGTTGGAAAGAAAGCAAAAAAGAAATTGTAAATAATTCAAAAGAATTTTTCTAAAACTAAAAGAACTCACAGGGGAAGGTTAGACTTTGGCAATGGAGTTTATCTGTGGAGCAAAATCAACACTTAGGCCTCGTTTGGTTCGCGGAATCTTCCGGTTGGGAAAGGAAAGTGATTACTTTCCTATGTTTGGGCGCCCAAGGAATTGAGGAGGAAAGGAAAGTGATTACCAATGGAAGGGAAATTAGGGGGGAAAGTGATTCCATCCATCCAAGGAAGGAATCACTTTCCCACATTGAAGTATTCACTTTCCATTCCAAATTCCTTGGCATTGCCAAACATCGGAAAGGAAAATCAATAGGAATTAAAGTTTCCCAAAGGAAAGGAAATGACAAGGAATTGATTTCCTTTCCCTTCCATTC
Organism: Iris pallida; assembly: GCA_029216955.1. Taxonomy (NCBI): domain Eukaryota; kingdom Viridiplantae; phylum Streptophyta; class Magnoliopsida; order Asparagales; family Iridaceae; genus Iris; species Iris pallida. The sequence goes on along the minus strand of JANAVB010006596.1, from coordinate 6,471,587 downwards.
CGCGAACCAAACGAGGCCTTAAGGTGAAATTAAAGAAATAAAATAGGAGAAAAATAAACAGAAAAAATGATAAAAAAAAAGAAATGGTAAATTAAAAAAAAAATAACTTGATAATGGGTTACCAAAATTCTACGAAAGAAGATGAACAATGATTGCTGGGGAATTGGGTAAGGGTTGAAAGAGTAGAGGAAGGAGAATTAAGTCAGATTTGAAAAATTATGTGCCAATAGGTTAGGATGAAATATGGGTTAGGATTAGAATAGAGCAGGTTTAGGATCGAGTTAAAACAAAATAAAACCCATTATTACATGTTAGGTTTCATGATAAGTCACCTCGGCGCCTTGCGTCATGGCATGTCTGAGACGCATCTCGATAAAGCGCCATGCCTTGTGCCATCGTGAGGCACCTCGGTGCGCCTCCCACCTATGGCACGTGCCTCGATGCACCATTGTCAATACTCCTAATTATAGAAGTCCTTTTTATATATATAAGCTGGTGTATGGCTAGTTTCTTGAGACAGATACCTGGTTCACTCCACTAGCTACACTGTGAATGAACTTATTTTTTCCTTTTTTATTTAACACGTCAACCCGACCCAATTTTAGATCGAGTTCAGATGCTATAACCAGGTCCCGAGGTCGAGTTCTGGTACAGATTTGGAAACCCGAAATTTTTTCGGGTTGGATTTGGATTTTACATAAATGCGACTGGAACCTGACTTATTGATAGCCCTAATAGCATCCATAGGGTTATAGAATAATCTAAGAGATATCAGAAGAGGCACACAGAGTACTGGATTGGCTTTGTACTTAGGCAGCAGCATACTGTTAGATACCAATCAATAGTTGAGGAGGCTTGTTATATACTGAACTTCATATGTAGCTCCATTTCAAGACTAAATCATGCAAGAGTAGTAGTTTGGGTGTTTCTCGGTCTTGCTTGTGATGAAGGTGTGATGGTTGATGTTGTTGACTAATGCACACTATTTTTCCTTGTTTATGCACTCGTGTGCATTGAGGTCGAGATATACATGTGCTCCTTGCATCAAAAAATGAAAAAGCCATCCGTGACAAATGAAGAACCAGAGCTTCAATGTAGATGTCATGTTGAGATGACCCATTTTCTCCTTGAGCGAGGGGTACAAAATAAATAAGATTGGTTTTTCAGTCAACAACCTCGTTCCTCCGTCTAATAATTGCAATAAAATTGTCTGATTGTATTGCGTCAATGGCTCGATATGAAAGACTATCAACTCTACAACTTTTTGTGTCATATCTTCCAAAATCACTCACTTATCCGTCTACAAAGGGAAATATATCGGTACAGTGTCACGTCAGTTGTGAATATAGACTAGGCTCGGGAACGAAGTATTAAACTATGGATCCCCCAGAATTTCATATCTTGCAAGCATCTATTAGACGTGATGTTCAATGGTTTTTTCTTCGCAGGAAAGTGACGAGTGAGTGTGCGATAGGCAAAAAGGAGATCTAGGTTACCGAAGTAGAAGAGTAGTCAGAACTGGAGGAAGGATGCCTTACACCTTGGAGTGGATTCACTCGCCCCCCTCCGCTCGTATGTCCTTATCGAAAAAGCAATGCTTTGAGTAGGACAAAGGTTCAGAACTAAGATAAAATATTTTCTCAGCCAAAGCGACAAGTGTGGACGAATTGGGGATACAATTCCAATAAGGTATGGATGGGAACCTTTGGGCGCCTAACGATCATCTTACTTCACCTGCCTACGAGCACCTAATGGTTACCGTGAAGTGGGCTTGTTTGCCTTCAAACACCTTTTTTTCTCTCCAATTTGCTTTTGCCATTTCGGAGAGTAGAAAGAAAAAAGACTATACTCTCAATGGAACAATAGAGCAAAATATCAATGGACAAGAAAACAAGGATGATGAAATGAAGAAGAAAGAATGAGAGGCGAGTGTTAGTGAGGACGGAAGGACCTACTTATTGTCCTGCCCATTGAAGGAATATATTACACCATTATTCTGCTCACTTTATTGAACTTGTAAAAAGTTGCCCACCCGCTTCCATAGAATAATATCGTGGCAACATAGACCTAAGTGTGTTTATTAGATCCTGGGGAACCATCACAAGTACAAGCGAAATTAGTGTAGAAACATGTCCGAGCCCTAACCCGCTCGCTTCACCCTCCCTATTCTCAGTGTGTTCGCCTCACTTTGATTATTCGATACTCACCTGATTCTAACCTATGCTTGATTAAGACAACTTGTTTATCCTACTCTTGCTTTTCCCTTATCTTGCTCTGCAAGATGACTGAAATGTTTGGAGTAGTAGAAGATTGTTGAGAATTTAGGGCTAAAAAACGGATTTATTTGTGGTGCACTTTTTCTTAGTGGGAACGAGTCGTGATATAATACATTTTGTTTATCTTGACAAAATCTAATTTCTTCACAATTTCATTGTTCAAAATCCATGTATTGTTTGAGCTGTCAGTTTATTAGCATCCCTCTCCTGCCTTGGGAATTTTCCGAAAGGAATATGCTCTTACTGTTGCAGGATACCCTGCAATAAGGCTTGTTTGGCACCCCGCACTTTTGATCGTCTGTTGCACACGTCTGTTGATCGTGTGCATGCCTTAGTTGGGAACAGGTTGTGCACACAACTTGATTTTCAAAGAGATGTCACTAAAAGTTGTAAAACTGGTCATCTTTCATATCGAGCCTTTGAAGGAGCGTGTTGAGCTACTCGACGCCGATAATTTTGGATGTATCTGGGTCGATCAGTGTTTCGGCTTGCTTCTCCCCCTAAGTAAACAAACGAATTCCAAGGCCCCCTTCTGACAGTGGCAAACAAACTCTAGCCCAAGCAATCCATCTGTGGCGATGCTCATTCGTTATTATATGTTTTAAATCAGGTTTCCTTGATGAGTTGCCAGAGAAATGGTTGATTTTGGCACCTATGGTTTCATTTTTATGTGCAACTCAGCAGAATTGATGCTGCTTCTCATTTATTTTGCTTTTATCTTTATGGGCGTATATTCATCTTAATAAAACATTGTTAACCACTTTGGCCCATCTGGCGCAGAATGTTCAAAAGAATGTGAGGACAGATTGATTGTCTGGGTTGTTCCACAGTTCCACTACGTCCCAAATTTTCTCGTTCTTTTCTATACTTTTTTTACTTAAGCTGTACAGCTCCAGGCGGAAACAAGAGATACCATCAGATTTGCACGTCATCTATTTTTAGGGAATTTTTTTCTTGATTTGTGTGTATCAAAAATATATCAATGTTCCTGTTACTTGCTAATGATTGTTACTTGCTAATGATTATACCATTTTTCACGTCTACCAGTTCTGTTAGGCCTTCTGTCACAAAATTTAACTCATATATAAAATTGAAGAAGATACCAGGTAAATATTAAGATTTAAGTTAATACTGTATTTGAACTTCTACAATTAGTAAAACAGGAGAAAAGGCTGTGTCAGTTAATCATGTTCACCAATTCAGTTCTAACTTGAGGGCGTAGCCTGGCGCGATGGTAACGCTTGCTACTTGCATCTTGGAGGATGCATGTTCGAGTCACCGAATCAGCCCCTCCATATATATGGGGGTTGAGGCTGCATTCATCTTGATCCTCCCAAGACCCTGCGTAATCAGGAGCCTAGTGGCACTGGGATGCCCTTTTAATTACAGTTCTAGCTTCTGATTATAAATTTAGCTACTAGGGTGAAGCGTTGATTGTAGAAAATAGTTGTAAAATGTTATTTGTGTAAATGTAGAAACTATGAAATGCCATTGTGTATATCAAAAGATATCAATGTGCCTGTTACCTGCTTATAGAGAGCAATTTTTTTTCTTGTCTACTGGTTCTGTTAGGCCTTCTGCCACAAATTTTAGCTTTTATATCAAATTGAAGAAGTTACCAGATAAATATCAAGATTAAAGTTAATACTGCAATTAGTGAAACAGTAGAAGAGACTGTCAATTAATTATTTTCACCAATTACAGTTCAAACTTCTGATTATACAATTTAACTACTGCGGTGAAGCGTTAATTGTAGCAAATACTTGTAAAATACTGTTTTTGTAAATGTAGAAACCAGGAAATGCCATTGTGAAATTTTAAGACTTGGCTGTGAGAGTGAAACTTCCATTTTAGTCTTCAGCATGATTAGATGATATAGTAGAATCCATAATGCCATTGTAAAGTTCTATATCCCATCCAACTGCATGTGATAATTATGAAAAACAATCAATACTATGAGTTAACAACTATTGGAAAGAGGGGGTTTTAATTTTTAATTGAAGGTGTTGGTTTTAAGCTGTTGATGTTTTTTTTTGATCTCTTTGCCTTTTGATATACTCGATGAGTTGGTTCCTCTCTCTCTCTCTCTCTCTCTGGTATTTCATAACTCTGCACAAGACAGGTCAAGTCTTTTTTTGGTCCATTTTAGTTTCTGGCAGTTTGAAAAAACTCCTGCATTATTTCGCCCTGCTCCATGCCTGTGGTGTATGGCAATTTCTAGTTTTATTTGGCCATTAATGATCGTACTTTCCAAAGACAACTGTTTGAAGTGATTAACACAATTACCTTTCTCCTTTCTGCAGGCTGCCATTGTAAATTCTCAAACTCTTGAAGAAGTTGCAAGGCTGGAAAAGGTATTGTATACAGCAACCAGCTGTTCTTGAGTGTCATTTGCTTACTTTTAACCGTCTTCTTTAACCACTTTCAAGGCTAATATTTGACTGTCATAAGCAGGCATTGCAATCTGGTCAACTTCCTGAGGGTTATTTGATACCGGGCAATGATGTAGACATGGACTCTGCCAAAGCCAAAGATGACAAGATGGACACAGATGGTCCTAACGAAGTTGATGATAACCAAAATCAAGAGAAAATTGACGGCCTTGCACCTATTGAACAAGTGAGACTTGCATTCTTTATTGACGCCTAATGTTTTTTCCCAAAACTATACTCAATTGTCAAGGGCTGTTTGGTTGTTTTAAACCTTTGGAACTTGAAGAAGCCAAAGAACTCTAGTATGTGGGTCCTGTGGCCAAGTTCTCTTCTTCCTTCATTAACTTATTCTGTTCTCCAAGCCAAGTTCATTTTTGGCTTGGAATTTGGCCAATGAAATTGTAGAATTTAAGGTCCTATGTGTCATGGGACAAGCCCGTGTGGGACAATTTCTTGTCAGCACCCCCTTAACTTTTCCATATCAAATAAGAGAACTTGGAGAACTCATCCCAATTTCTCCAAGTTCTTGGCTAACTTCCATGATCCAAACAGGCCCTTAGTTCTTGAGATTCAATTCCATTTATTTACTAGATACTGTGGCTTAAAAGATATTATTGAGTTGATCTAAACGGGGTATGTGGAAAAGATCGTGTCAATTGAGTAGGTATCAAATTCTACCAATGGTCAAGTTTACTAGAAGTTGGAGAGAAAATTCCTAATTCCTAAATATTGGAAAAGTATGGTGTAGGTATGTTGGGAATAGGGTATTGAACATCATTTAGTATAGATGAAAATTAAGCAAGAACTTGTTAGGTAGCAAGTTTCCAATATCTTTAACTTGAGTTGATGTCAACCCGAAGTAACAAAACTTTTTTGGTGGACTATACTTTGTCGTGCAATCCTCTAATATGAGTGCCTTAGTTTAAACTGCGTGATCTGGAATTCTGCTAGATTTGCAATGGTAACAGAAGATATTTCTTTCAGAAGATCTCTCCTAATTGTTGTTTTGCATTTTTTTTTTCAGGACTGAGAACCACTGTGCTGCCCATTTTTCGGAGAAGTTTCTTTGAAATTCCAAGTTGGTGTTTGATCAAATTTACTTGAGAGTCTTGTAGCTCAGCATTCGAGAATGTACCTCACGCTCTGATTAAATTCATAATTGTGTTACAATTAATCTTGGACAGGCTGTACTAAGATCTTGATGTTTTCCTGTGTCCTCTGTTGTGTATTGTGGCCATGTAATTTTTGGTTTAAAAGTATTCTGAGAGGATGGCATAGTGGAATTAGCATATAGCATTTGACATGCTAGCCCATGGCAATAGCTGATGATTCGGAATCTAATCTGTTGCTTTATAGGTTTGTTTTGTTCTCCTTTGTTTGCTGTGCATGGATTTAAGGTCTAACAGATCTGTATGGCTGGTTAATCCTGGGTTTTTCTGGTATTCATCACCAACTGTTATCATAGGCCATAACGCCACTAGCATTGTGTTCTTCGCTTGGCTCTGAGTTCTAAACAAAAACCAATGTTAAATCATAAAGAAATTGGACTTGTTGCATTAAGCATGACATTGGCTGGAAGTTGTTGTCATTGATGTTTTCGCATCTCGTTGATAAAAGAGAGACGGTGGTTTTGGCATCAAGTCTTCGATAGACTGTTCACTCGGACCATTCTATTCTTATATTTCTTATATGTGAATGTCATGGATCAGATAACTGTCCAAGTGTACAGCGAACTAGCGAAGGGAAATGGGGATAGGGTGCTTCTCATGGCGTAACGCAGAGTTCATCCTCTACCTGCTGGTGGCAGAATCAATAGCTGCAGCTGCTGTAACCAGAGATGACTTTCCCAACGGCTTTATATTTGGAGCTGGTACTTCAGCTTACCAGGTTAGAACAACGCCCAGTTATTGTTATGCATATCCTCATGGATCCTGAATTCTTAGTGAGCAATGTAAATTTCAGATGCCGCTTAAATGACAAGTCCAATGCTCGTGAGATTATGCATTTGAGACTGGAAGGGAGAAATGGTTATATTGCAAACATTTTCTAGGAATTTTTCTTCTTCTTCTAAACTTAATGATATTTGTTTATGAAGTAGACCCGGTAATGAAATAAGTGGCTAATTACTAAGTATCATGATCAGTTGATGGTTTCATGCTATAATTGGCCTTTTAATTAGATAATGTCGACATATCTATGATTTCTTGACGATCACGAGGTGGAGATGACACTTAATATATATATATATATATATATATATATATATATATATATATATATATATATATATATATCCCAAGTGTGTTAGTATGATCATTAGCTTTCTTGTGTTTGAGTTTCAGGTGGAAGGAGCTGTTGCAGAGGATGGAAGGAAACCCAGCATATGGGACACCTTTGCGCATGCCGGTACCTCTCTCCCCCTCTCTCTCCCCCTCCCCCCTTCCTCCCATGAGAACACAAATATTCCTCGTCATTCCTGATATGTTGTGCAGGAAAAACAGAAGATAAGAGCACAGCAGACATAACAGCAGACCAGTATCACAAATACAAGGTAACACAATCCTAAATCGTCTGTCGGAAAGTGTTAGATTATTTGAAAGGATATGGGGGAGGAGACATTATGATCTTTACTGATGACAGGAAGATGTGAAATTGATGCATGAGATGGGTTTGGATGCCTACAGATTCTCAATCTCCTGGTCAAGACTTATTCCTGGTAAGAAGGGAACTTGTCAATGTTTATTCACATACCGACCGAATGAGCAGATGGTTCCGAAACAATAAGTTTATATTCACGGTGACAAACTTTGCAGATGGCCGAGGACCTGTGAATCCCAAAGGCTTGGAGTACTACAACAATCTGATCGACGAACTTCTTAACTATAGTACCGTCTTGCTAGTCATTAGCCAAAAACCCTACCAAATTGTTCTATATCACATTGAAAATGACCATCATTTTGGCTGAGGGTTTGTCTTTTTAATCCTGCAGATATAGAACCTCATGTTACTTTGCATCACTTTGACCTTCCACAAGCACTTGAAGATGAATATGAAGGTCTCCTAAGTCGGAGAATAGTGTAAGTATTTTCTACTTCCAGTCCATCTTCTGCAATTGTGACATCTAGATAGAATTGGGACAAATAAAGCTAACGAGTTCTTACACACTACAATAGTACAACATCATCATGGAATTTTATGATCTATAGCCATGACATATGAAATTGAAGTTACATCAAGGACGCATTAACTTAGAAACTTATTATCTGCTATATGCTTAAAAAAGTTTTGCATCTTGATCTTTGATCCAGAGAGGACTTCACAGTGTATGCCGACACATGCTTCAGAGAATTCGGCAACAGAGTGAAATACTGGAGTACTTTCAATGAACCTAACATAGAGCCAATCTTAGGCCATTCTGTTGGAAAATTCCCTCCCCTCCGCTGCTCTTACCCTTGCGGTAATTGCTCCAAAGGGGACTCCACAAGAGAGCCATTTATAGTTGCTCACAATGTTCTGCTATCACATGCATCAGCTGCATCATTGTACAAACAGAAGTATCAGGTAACGACGCCTCCACTTGCAGCCAAGAACTCCTAGGCAGAAATTTTGTGTTTTGGAGGGGTTTTTGCGAGTTAGTTCTATGACAATGTTGCGTATTGTAGGCAGATCAAGGAGGGAAAGTAGGAATTACAATCTTGGCTTTCTGGTTTGAGCCTTTCTCGGACTCGCCAGAGGATATTGCTGAAGCAGACATAACGAAGGAATACCATATGGGATGGTCAGAGCTAGAATCATTTACTAGTGTAATTTCTTCAATTCATTTTGGAGAAAATTATAATGTTTTCTTCTTCTTTGGACCAGGTTCTTGGACCCGCTCGTTTATGGAAGCTACCCAGAAAGCATGAAAGCAGCTCTAGGATCTCGACTACCTTCGTTTGATGCCGAAGAAAAGAAGCGGTTGAAAGCATCGTTGGATTTCATTGGTCTGAATCACTATTCTGTAGCATATATGAAAGCCCATTCTAACAGTTCAGACGAGAGAAGATGCTTTAATATATTTTCCATAACATGTAAGTTTCAAAGTATCTTCCTTGTGTTGTTTAAGGGGTAGTTAGCATACTCATCACTAGTGAAGGTTTAGTCCTGAGTTTTATGTTGCGGTAATGCATATTATTTAATATCAAGGGATATGGGCTGGATATTGCAGAGGTATAATTTATTCAAAAACCGCTTAAAGTGCTGGTGAGATGATTTGAACATGGGTTGCTCCGATACTATGTTAAAACTCCTGCACCAAAACTCTAGAGTATAAGTTAGGGTTGGGGGTTATGTATTTATTAAAGTAAGCTTTGAAAGATCTCTCGTGTTTCTTAAGGAACAATTAATATACTCAATACTAGTGAAGGTATGTATAACACTTAGTTTTATGTCGTGGTAATATACATATATTTGTATCGATGACATTCCTGAAGGATAATGGTCAAGCTGATTAACAATATTTCTCTTTCACTTTGGATGCAGCTTCGAAGGGATTGTTTGGCAAGGTATACTATTCAATACATGAGCTGATCTCCAATGGTCTTATTCTGGAAATTCTTATCTGAAGCACACATTTCTTCAGGTTATTGATGCAAGAGGACTTCCTGACTTACCTATTGCTCCATGGGCTCTGCAAAAAATGCTCAAGTATGTCAAAGAAAAGTACGGAAACCCTCCGGTTATGATTCATGAAAATGGTATGCCATGTTTTTTCCTTTTTTTCGTGTAAAACCACTGAAAAGAAGTATTGCCTTGTGTGAATTTATACTCACTTTGGTCAGGATACGGGGAGTCCAATTTCAACCCTGCAAGTCCTGGTAACAGTACTGACGATGAAAGAAGAACCTACTACTTACAGGAATACACTAAAAGCTTGCTTCAAACAATAAGGTCTTGTGCATTATTACACTAGTTAATGTCCAATGAAAATTTACTCACACACATTTCAGTTGGAAATGTAAAATCCACAAAAATTGAGAGAATAGAAAACATCTACAACCCTTCCTCAACGAAAAAGAAACAAAAACCTTCTACATTGTATATCATCTCTCATGTTTTATTATCAAATATTTTTTTTGTTTTATATGCAGGAATGGTTCAAATACGCTTGGGTATTTCGTATGGTCATTCGTAGACTGTTTCGAGCTTACGTTTGGCTATACTACTCGCTATGGCCTTTATGGAGTTGATTTTAGTCGAGCAGATAGGAGGAGGTATCCCAGGCTTTCAGCACAATGGTACTCCAGCTTCTTGAGAAATAGTACTAGTTTGAGAGCCAGTTCTTAGTAAACTTACTAAGAATCTGCCAGAATAATTTTGACATTCAGTGAAGTTTGCTTATGTATGTGCCATTTGTCATAGAAGTTAATGTTGGGAATAACAGATAAATCCATATCGCAAGATATGCGACCGCGACGAACTAATAACCAATGATGAACCTGGTGATGACCGACTTATACAAAAAGTAATATTTCACAAAATAGAAGCACGAAATTGCAAGAATTAAACTTGGAAAATTCTAACCGGTAAAAACTACAGGGAGAGCAAGATCACTACTAAATTATGGTTACGAGGGTTCAAAATTGTTACAACTTTTTCAACCTCTCTCTATTTCTTCTCTATTTCATTCTTTATCTACAAGAACTTTGAACCCCTTTATCTAGCATGTCATGTTATACGTATAAATTCAATTCTAAGTAGACATGCCATCAATTTTTAATTTGGAAAACTAATATGAGTAAGATTTGGCTGACTTTTTTTCCAATTCTGTTAACTAGGATTAAATATGAGCCAAATATAACGATTACCACCTTGGAACATATTTACTATCCAACTCAATAAGCATATAGCAAGCTTCTGCATTCAATCTTCAAATAGTAGTCTCTCACGAACCATCCCGCCTCCCTGCAGTTGACTAGTTGTAGGTCGACGCCAAACTCAAGTCATGGGCAGGCAAGATTAAAGTTGGGACTGTTCCGAATAAAAATTACAAAAATCTGGAGTGTCCTAAGGTAAGGAACTGTCCTAAGTAAAATATGAAGTACCTATAGAATTTTTCTAAATCATATTAGAATGAATATCTTTCTCCAATCAAACTAATAATGGAATATATCAATATGATCAACATTACAAGTGTTTAAGTTGGACACGGTCGGACCAATGTTTACAATCGAGGATGAAGACTGAGAATAAGATCCCCTTAGAGCATCTCCAACCCTATTGTCTTGTTAAGTGTTGTGAGTCTTAGGTGGCTCCTATGTGGCATGAGCCACAAGACAATGTCTTGTTTATGTGGCAAAATTATATCTCAAAAGACAATGAGATAGAAAAACTCTCTCCAATGCAAAAGTATTGAGAAGACAATAAAAAATATTTTTTCCAACTTCCAAGGCAACTTTTAAGACAACTACTCATCTTCTTTCTTTTTTCTAATATTTTTTATTCATAATTGATGACATGGAAGAGAAGACATTGTCAAGTGCATTGTCTAGAACAAGACAATCAACTTCACAATGTCTTCTTTAATTTTTGCCACATAAGCTTCACAATTGACTTGACAATTGCATTGGAGATGAACTTTTGAATAAAATTTTGTCATTCCTATGTCAAGTTGTGCATTGGGCCGGTCTAGCCCGGGCCCGCCCCCCTTATAGCCCGGACCGGCCCGCTGTTGGCCCGAACCGGCCCGACCCCCCACTTCCATCCGGTTCGGGTCGGCCCCCCCCCCCCCTCCAGCCCGGCCCGGCCCGGACCGCTCCATTTTTTTTTTTTTTTTTTCAAAGAAAACAGGCCCGGCCCGCTATAGGCCCGGTTGGACCGGCCCGGCCCGGCCCGCTGGGACCGGTCCAGCCGACCGTTGGGGGGGATTTTGAATTTTTTTTTTTTTTTTTTTTTTTCCAGATTTGACCGTTTGGGGGGGGGGGGGGGGGGGGGGGGGGGTTTCTTTTACCAAAATACCCCTCCCATATAACCGTTATTAAAACGTTGGGAGGGGTATTTTGGTCATTTTTGGCCTAAAATTACCAAAATAATCCCAAAAAATTCCTATAAATAGGCCAAAAATTCCATTTTTCAAACACAACTCATTCCTCACAAATTCTCTACATTTCTCTACGGTGCTCTGGTGCTCTACTGCTTTCCTTCCCCGGTGCTCTGGTGTTCTACGACTTTCCCTCCCCGGTGCTCTACGGCTTCCCGATCTCCCTCCCAACTCCATTCCGGCTCTACGGCTTCCCGATCTTCCTCTCAACCCCTTACTTTCTTCTAGCGTAGTTTACTTTATTTTATTTTATATATGGCTGGTGAAGGTTCAAACCCACCTGATCTTGCTGGACAGACTTACCATTATTTTAGTAATTTTTTTGACGGTAATGAAATTCCACCTGAGCAAGTAGCCACCCATCCGATTCCGGTAATAAAATATAGAAGCCAAATTCAGGAAATATTGGGGTGAAGTACCTCTTTTATATTGTTTGGCTTCCATATTTGATCCTACAATCAAATTGGATGGCGTAGAGGTTTTATTAGAAGGATATGGAGAATATATGGGTATAGACGTTACTGACATGAAGGCAGAAGTTAAAGTGGCTTTGGACAGGTTAGTTATACTGTACGAAGAAGGAGCAACGTCGACCCGACCAACTCAGGGGGGGGCTAGTAGTAGCTCCGGCTTGGCGTCTAAGCTATCAGCAGCCGGTCGCATACTACAAAGGAAGAAACAAAAGCAGTCTTCCCAACCTACTCAAGAGTTGTCTGCTTACCTTAACTCTTATCAAGACGAAGAGGAGACTCCAGATCACTTCGCCGTTTTAGAATGGTGGAAGAGACACGACAAGAGATTTCCTGTGCTTTCTAACATAGCACGTGATCTACTGATGGTCCCGGTGTCGACGGTAGCATCGGAGTCCTGTTTTAGTGCAAGTTCGAGGATGTTGAGCGATAGGAGGAGCCGCTTGAAGCCCGATATTCTGGAAGCAATCGTGTGCGTACAAGATTGGATGAATGCCGATAAAAGAACACAAAACCAGAAAGATGAAGAAGATAATGACATCCACGAGCTGGATTTGGAATCGCTTTCATTGCATGAAGGCGAACAACAATGAGGCTACGGTGCAAGGTATCAGGTATGTACGTATAAACTTATACATTTCAATTTTAAATTTTAACTTATACTTTCAAAAACTATTTTTTTTTTACTTGTACTATTCAAATTTTTAATTTTAACTTATAATATTCAAATTTTTTAACTTATACTTTCAAAAACTATTTTTACTTTAAAAAAAAAAACATTTTTTAACTCCGCCTATGCCAAACAAGCATTTGCCGGTCCCAAGCCCGGATAAAGAAAGAGGGAGAAATATTTTTTTTAAATTTTTTTAAATTTTTATAAACATTTGTAATATTTGTATAAACATTTTTGTATAAACATTTGTATATATTTGTATAAACATTACTTTTATAAATATTTTGTATAAACATTTTATAAACATTTAAGTTACAAATTTTTAAAATTAAAATACAAAAGAAAATGATTACTTTTACATGGTTTTTAAAATGGTTTTAAAAAGAAAATACATATTTTGTAAAAACATTTTATAAACATTTGTATTAAAAAGAAAACATTTTATAAACATTTTATAAACATATTTTGTATAAACATTTGTATAAACATAAAATTATAAACATTTTATAAATATTTTGTATAAACATTTTATAAACATTTAAGTTACAAATTTTTAAAATTAAAATACAAAAGAAAATGATTAAAAACTAAATTAAACAAAAAACTGTAAAAAAAAAAAAAAAAATCAACAAACCAGGCCGGTCCGGTTAACCCGGCCTGAACCGGCCCGAACCGCCCAAGGCCCGGACCGGCCCGTGGTCCGGTTCAGCCCGGACCGACCCCACTTGTGCCCGGTCCACTGGGCCGGGCTGGGCCCAGAACATTAAAACCGGGCCGGGCTTAGCCCGGACCGAATTATAGAGTGGGCCGGTCCTGGACCGGCCCGAACCCGGTCAGGCCCGCCGCCTCTGGACCGTGGGCCGGCCCGGACCGGCCCGAAAACACCTTGATTCCTATGTGGCATTAACTTTTTTCCAAAGTCACAATAGGGTTGGAGATGCTCTTATTGTAAACTTCATGACTTTCTTTTTTGGCACTTAAACTATCACAGTGCCATCATTCTCATGGTCCATACGACCATCCACATAAATTCTACTAGCAACCAACAATTCAATTGAAAAAAAAAAGTTTATGTACATATAGTTAGACTTAATTACAACTTGATACCTTCAACCATGTCAGTTTTTTAACTTAAAATCCTAACTTCTTTACTCAACACCTTAATATTATCAACTATAAAATATTTTCAACTTTATACCCTAAAATTTAAAAAATCCCAAGTTGTCCCAAGTTTAGGAGGGAGGGGGGCTGGAGAGGACAAGGGCGTTTTTGTCCTTTTTTTCAAGGGTATCAAGTTGTCCCAAAAAAGGTTTAGGATGTCAAGTTGAAAATCGATATAGTTGAGGGCATCAAGTTGCAATTAAGCCTATAATTTAGATTCTTAGAATGAATAACAAGCAACCGATAATTCAATGGAAAAAAAGAGTTTATGTACATATAATTTAGATTCTGAGAATGAATAACATGTCCAACAATGCACAATTAACACACATGATCTTAAATTTTAAGAGAAATTCCATTATTCCTGAAACACCCATCCTACTCATGTCAAATCATGAGCAATAAAAAAAGGAAAAGACCTGACAGTCCAAAAAAAAAAAAAAACAAATGCCACGTGTCAGGATGTGATGGTTTGAAGGAAAAAAAAAACACACTTCCTCTCTTAATGTTGTAAAAAAACAATCGGCCAATGGCAAACCAACACGTGGTGTCGGTTCAAGCGTCGGTTTTCTGGCACTGCATAGATGCGTTGATAAAAGAATGCTGGAAACCACAAGAAATCACATATATTAATTGTAATTTGACATGGAAACTTCAGAATCCTAAGAAGACGTGCTATTCACAATATGCATTTACCATACTGTCAGAAGATGATACAATTATACAAATGCGATTCAAGTGGACGCAAGAACACAATCTGAGAACAAGTGACAGAAGGATAATACATTAAGGCCTCGTTTGGTTCGCGGAATGGAAGGAGAAAAAAATCAATTCCTTGTCATTTCCTTTCCTTTGGAAAATTTTATTTCCCATTGATTTTCTTTTCCGATGTTTGGAAATGCCAAGGAATGTGGAAAGGAAAGTGATTACTTCAATGTGGGAAAGTGATTCCTTGCTTGGATGGATGTAATCACTTTCTCCCCTAATTTTCCTTCCATTGGGAATTACTTTCCTTTCCTCCTCAATTCCTTCGGCACCCAAACATAGGAAAGTAATCACTTTCCTTTTCCAACCCGGAGATTCCGCGAACCAAACGAGGCCTTAAAACAAAAAAGGGGTTCCTAATCGAAACAAGCATGAGATTATAATTTATTGAATGGCATAGTAATCAATTATGAACAACAAAGAACCAACATTTTTACCATTAGCCTTATATCATTATATGTAATTTCGATCATCCAGTGGAGATTGGAGAGCCAACGTCTTGTTGTGCTGACGGAAGGAAATCGTGAAAGAAGGAAGGATAGAGAAACCACAAACATACTCGAGAAAAGAGAAAAAAAAAAAATTGGTGCCTTGGAAATTTTGGACAAACATTTTTAGAAACATGTATAATGGACCAGAAAGTTATTTGGAGACATATAATGGGCTCTTTTTTTTTTGAAGACATAATGGGATTTTTTTTTTTTTTTTTTGAAGACATATATTGTGGGCTAAACAAATTTCGGTGTTTAGGCCATGAACAGTTGTCCTTCCGCCATGGGTCAGGGGCCGGCCTTGCAGTGGTCCCACTAAGAGCCCGTTTGGTTTGCAGGATTGGACAACGTAATGTAATTGGCATTACGTTGTCAATCTAACTCGAGTATTTGGTTGGACAAAAAAAAATTAGATGTAATGTAATCGCGATTACAAGTTTGATTACATTACATCAGTTTCTTCTAAACTCAATTACATCATAAAACCTATGTAATCCCAATTACATTACAACTTAAACGGAAGGTTGGTATGCTATAATTTGGTCGTTTTGTTCGTTTTTGGTTATTTTTTGTTGTTTTTGTTTCTTTTTTGTCGTTTTTTTGCCCTTTCTGTTCGTTTTTGGTCTTTTTTTTTGTCGTTCTTGTTCATTTTTTTTGCCTTTTTTTTGTTTTTTGCCATTTTTGTTCGTTTTTGTTTGTTTTTTGTCGTTTTTGTTCATTTTTTGCTGTTTTTATAGTTTTTGTTTGTTTTTTCTCTTTTTTTACCCTTTTTTGGTTTTTTTTTTCCTTTTTTTTTTGCCATTTTTGTTCGTTTTTGTTTGTTTTTTGTCGTTTTTGTTCGTTTTTTGCCTTTTTGTTAGTTTTTTGCCCTTTTTTTCGTTTTTGCCATTTTTGTTCATTTTTTGTCGTTTTTGTCCTTTTTTGTTCGTTTTTTTGCCCTTTTTTCGTTTTTGGCCGTTTTTGGTTGTTTTTGTTTGTTTTTTTTATCGTTTTTGTTCTTTTCTTTTTTTCCCGTTTTTGTTCTTTTTTTGTCATTTTTGTTCGTTTTTTGCCGTTTTTGATCGTTTTGGACCTTTTTTTGATTTTTGGTCGTTTTTGTACATTCTTGGCCGTTTTTGGCCGCTTTTGGTCGCTTTTGCACGTTTTTTAAACTTTTTTTCGATTTTGTACATTTTTTGTCGGTTTTGCACTATTTTATTGTTTTTGCTTTATTTGCACGTCTTTTACCTTTTTGTACGCTTTTTTTATCAATTTTTGTCAAATTTGTACGTTTTATCGTTTTTAGTCGATTTTGTACGTTTTTGACCATTTTTCACCTTTTTATCATTTTTTGCCTTTTTTGGCCGTTTTACACGTTTTTTAATCTTTTTGGTCGATTTTGCACTTTTTTTTGCCGTTTTTATCTTCTTGGTCGATTTTGCACGTTTTTGCATATTTTTTTTTATCGTTTTTGCATTTCTTTTATAGTTTTGGGTCGGTTTTTTGCATATTTTGTTCGTTTTTTGTCGATTTTGTACGTTTTTCGTTTTTGACCGTTTTTTTTGCATTTTTCGTTTTTTGTCACTTTTGCACGTTTTTTATTGTTTTCGGTCGATTTTACACATTTTTTGCCGTTTTTGCACGTTATTTATCGATTTTTTGTCGATTTGTACGTTTTTGACCATTTTTCTCGTTTTTTATCGCTTTTTGCTGTTTTTGCACGATTTTACGTTTTTGGTCGATTTTGCACGTTTTTGATCATTTTGTACCCTTTTTTGTCGTTTTTTTGTCTTTTTCCACTTTTTTTGTCGTTATGCTCATTTTTGTTGTTGTCGTCGTCGTTTTTGTTCCTTTTTTGTTGTTTTTGGTCTTTTTTGCAAAATTTTTTAATCTTTTTTGTCGTTTTTTGTTCGTTTTAATTCCCTCTTGTTTTTTGTCTTTTATCATTTTTTTGTCATTTATGTTCCTTTTTATCATTTTGGATCATTTTTGTTTGTTTGTTTTTTCTTTTTCTTTTTTATCGTTTTTTGTCATTTTTTAATTTTTTTTCGTTTTTGGCCATTTTTGTTCATTTTTTGTCGTTTTTGATCCCTTTTGATACTTTTTCCATTTTGATCGTTTTTTGTCATTTTTTTTTCGTTTTTTTGTCATTTTTAATTTTTGGTCGTTTTTCGTCATTTTTTCATTTTTTGTTTTTTTTTTGTCCATTTTTTTGTTTTTGGTCATTTTCTTATCATTATTGGTCACTTTTGATGGTTTTCACCTTTTTTGTCATTTTTGATTTTTTTTTTTCGTTTTTCTATTTTTATCGCTTTTTTCGTTTTTGGTTTTTTTTCCGTTTTGTTCGTTGTCATTTTTGGTATTTTTTATTTTTTGTCTTTTTTTTTCGTTTTTGGTCCTTTTTTAAGCAGAAAACAAACCATTTTTCTCCTTTTTTATTATTTATTTTTCTTTTCTTTTTCTTTTTTTTTTCTGTTTTTCTTTTTTAATTTTTAAATTTTTGGAATTTTTTATTGATCAACTTTTTCTAATTTTATGTTGTATTTTAAAAAAATATTAAATTAAAAATTCAATTACATTACATGGTAAACCAAACACATGAATGCAATTAACATTAATTACATGGTTTGATTACATGTTTCAACCAAACATAGTAATGTAATTGTAATTCCATTACATTACAAACTTTTTTTTTTTTTGAGGTGTCCTTTCTCTAAGTTGGACCGTGGCTCAAAGCCACCCAGCCGCCCAAGGGGGGATTCGAACCCGAGACCTGTGCTCGGGCGCCCCCCCCGCACTACCACTAGGCTAGTGCCTTAGGGATATTACATTACAAATTCAATTACATTACAAATCCAATTTCATTATGATTACGATTACATTACAATGAACCAAACGCAACCTAAGATTGTTAACAGTTGGAAGTTTGTCGTGGAGAACAAGACACGTGAATTTTTGTTCGAAGGGACGTTGAAGTCAAGGTGTTCGTGGGCCGGGCCGGACCGGCCCGCGGTCCAAAAAACTGCGGTTCAGACCGGGCTCGGGCCGGGCCCGAACCGGACCGATCAACCAAGCGGGCCGGGCCTGGCCCGGCCCGGTTTTATATGGATGGGCCCTGCCCAGCACAGTGAACCGGACCAGATGGTGGTCGGGTCGGGCCGGAGCGGTCCACGGGCCGGGCCAGGCTCCGGTTTAGTGCAGGCCGGTTCAACCGGGCTGAACCAGGCCGGCTCGGTTCAGTTTTATATATATATTTTTTTATTTCTATTGTTTTTGTTTATATTTTTTTTGGTTAAATTATTTTGAAAAAATGTTTGTAAGAGTTGAAAAAATGTTTGTAAGAGTTGAAAAAAAAAAACATTTATTCCTCTTCCTTTATCCGGGCTTGAGACCGACAATGCTTGCTTGGCATAGGCAGAGTTAAAAAATATTTTTTTTTTTTAATTTAAAAGTAAAAATTAGTTTTTGAAATTTAAAAATTTGAAAGTATAAGTTAAAATTTTGAAATTTTGTAAGTTATAATTTAAAATTGTAATTTTGAAAGTACAAGTTAAAATTTTAAAAGTATAAGTTAAAAATTTGAAATTTTGTAAGTTATAATTTAAAATTTAAATTTTGAAAGTATAAGTTAAAAATTTAAAAGTATAAGTTAAAATTTTAAAATTTGTAAATTTGTAAAAAATTTGTAAAAAATTTGTAAAAAATTAAATGTACATACCTTGCACCGTAGCCTCATTCTTGTTCGCCTTCATGCACCGATAGCGATTCCAAGTCCAGCTCGTTGACATCAAGATCTTCATCTATCTGGTTTTGGGTTCTTCTCTCGGCTTTAATCCAATCTTGTACGCACACTATTGCTTCCAAGATATCGGACTTCAAGCGGCCCTTCTTTCTGCTTAACATCCTTGATCCTGCACTAAAACAGGACTCTGATGCTACCGTATACACCGGGACCATTAGTAGATCACGTGCTATGGTAGAAAGAACAGAAAATCTCTTCTCGTGTCTCTTCCACCATTCTAAAACGGCAAAGTGATCTGGAGTCTCTTCTTCGTTTTCATAAGAACTAAGGTACAGAGACAACTCTTGAGTAGGTTGGGAAGATTGCTTTTGTTTGTTCCTTTGTAGTATGCGACCGGCTGTTGATAGCTTAGACGCCAAGCCGGAGCTACTACTAGCCCCCCCCCCCCCCCCCCCCCCCCCCCCCCCCCCGAGTTGGTCGGGTCGACGCTGCTCTTTCTTCGTACAGTATAACTAACATGTCCAACGCAAATTTAACTTCTACTTTCATGTCAGTAACATCTATATCCATATATTCTCCAAATCCATCTAATAAAGCCTCTACGCCATCCAATTTGATTGTAGGATCAAATATGGAAGCCAAACAATATAAAAGAGGTACTTCACCCCAATATTTCTTGAATTTGGCTTCCATATTTCTCACCACATATTCAAAATTAGGAAGATCTCTATATCTAGAAAATAAATAAGAAATGTTACAAAGTTCACGTAAAGCTAAGCAATATGTGGGATAATAAACACCTGAAAGAATACATGTAGCATTGTAAAAAATTTCTAAAAATTCACAAATACTTTCAGCTACTACCCAATCATCAGCAGTAACTTGAAAGTCAAAGGTGATATCCGCATTACAATAATACGTAATAACATCCTTAAAAGGAATTGCAGATTTCAACATCAAGTAGGTGGAGTTCCACCTATGTGGTATATCCTTCACAAATCTTCTAAAAGTAATACCAAAATGTGCGCATGTGCATGCAAAACTTTGTTGTCTACTTGGAGACGTGTTCAAAGTGTGCAAGCATTGTCGCAGAGTGTCTAAATGGCGACCAAAAAATTCTAAACATTCTTTAACAACTAAGTTAATAATATGGCAAGCACACCTAACATGCAAAAGTCTACCTTCTAAAATAGGCTGAAAAATCAATGACAAAGAAAACATAGCAGCATTATTGTTTGAAGCATTATCCAAAGAGACAGAAAAAATTTTGTGGTGAATATCATATTCACGCACGTGATTTGAAATGACACTTAAAATTACAGCGCCCGTGTGTGGATATTCTATAATTTTAAGACAGATGATGCATTTTTTCAACATCCATTGTGCATCTATATAGTGTGCAGTAATACAAATGTAAGCATAACTTTGCTTACTAGTCCAAATATCAGAAGTAATAGACAACTTACTAACATTTTGTAAAACCGCTTTCAAAGCGGCTCTCTGCTCCTTAAAGAGACGAATAGCCTCATTTCGAGCTTGTTGTCTACTAACTCTAGTAAAGCAGGGATTTAGAGATAATGTTGCATAATCGCGTAAAGATTCACTTTCACCCGAAGTGAAAGAAAGTTCATCACGAATAATATATTTAGTTAATTCGGTTTTATGACGCGCAGCTGAGTAAGTAAAGTTACCCATTGAAGAACCGGTGGCACCTCCAAAGCTTATTTGGGTTTGGGACGTTTGAAGTGTGTCCTTCCCGTAGCAAGTGTCGTAGTGTCTGGATATGGTCCCGGTGCCACCGCCCTTCTTCCATGCGTACTGGTTCAAACATTTCTTGCATTGCGCCTTGTACGGTATTGGTTCACCCTTGGCATCTAAAACAAGCGAACCATCAGGATTAGTTTCATAAATCAAAGTAAAAAAATTCCAATACTTAGACTTTTTTCTTTTTTTAGGAAGTTGTGTAGAACTAGCGACTTCCGCAGGAGATGGAAGGCACCCCTCCGGATTGGTTGCTATTTGCTCAGGTGGATTTTGAGTTCCCTCAAAAAAGAATTAAAATTTTCGTAAGTCTGTCCAGCAAGATTAGGTGGGTTTGAACCTTCACCAGCCATTTATAAAAAAAAGTACAAATTTAAAAATAAAATAAATTAAAACTTTGTTAGAAGAAAGGAAGGGATTGGGAGGGAGATCGGGAAGCCGTAGAGCGCCGGAATGGTGTTGAGAGCACCGGAAAGCCTTAGAAGTAGAGCACCGTAGAGCACCGGGAAGCCGTAGAGCACCGGAAAGCCTTAGAAGCACCGTAGAGCACCGGAAGCCTTAGAAGTATAGAATTGTAGAGAAATATTTGGAATGAGTTGTGTTTGAGAAATGAGATTTTTTTTTTCCTATTTATAGGAATTTTTTAGGGTTATTTTGGTCATTTTGGTCCAAAAAAGACCAAAATGTCCCTCCCAACGTATATAAAACGGCTACATTTGGGGACATTTTGGCAAAATACCCCCCCTAACGGTCAGATTTTTTTAAAAAAAAAAAAAAAAAAAACTTGAATCGGCCGGGTTTCGGGCCGGCCCAACCGGGCCGGGCCAGTGGGCCAATTAAAAAAAAAAAATTCACCGGGCCGGCCTCGGGCTGGGCGTGGGAGGCCCGACCCGAACCGTGTGGGGTGGGGGGCCGGGCTTCCTTTGGCCGGGCTTCAGTGCGGGCCGGACCGAGCTTCGGGACAACCGGCCACAATGCACCTTGACGTTGAAGACTACCATTAGAATTTTGCACGAGACCAAGAAGAATTCTACATAAATTTAACTAAGAAGATCCGTTCGCTGATCACTTCAAGCAATGTTGGTCCTGGACTGCGCTCGTACCAGTTTGGAGTGAATTGCTCGAATGGGGACTCCAGTATTGAACCATACATATCTACGCTACAAGTCTTGTTAGCAACCGAACTAGAGTGGTGGTTACCAAGGAAAGGTATAAGATCATGACTAAATGACAAAAAATAAGTGGATAGAGGCATGGAGGCGTATTATTCATTCCATTTATAATAATGATGGAAGTTGGAGGTAGTTGATCCAAAAGAGATGCAATATAACGTGCGACGTATCGCCGGACATTTTAAAAAAAAAAAAAAAAACCTTCTTGCTAGCACATGCGTCAGCTGCAGGCTTATACAAACAGAAGTACCAGGTAAGTACGTGACAAGTGCAATGTAAAGCTCCATTCGATCCGTACAACTATTGAGTTTCATGGCATCCGTCACGGACAACACATGTAGGTCAAGCAAGCAATGGAGAAAATTTTCTGTATGTCGTGTCGGACTCACCATGAATCATCCATGTAAGCGTTAGATAGCATGGAGATAGTGTGCATGCACACATCCACATACAATCTAGCGATTGAGAGCAAAGTGTGCATGGTGAGAGTAATTTCTCCAAGCAAAGGAGCAAAAAATATGAATTACGACCTCTCACAGGTTCACTAGCTGATGTTGCAGCAACACAGAGCGATAGGGATTTCCATTTTGGATGGTAAGGACTAAAAATCAGAATCTACAATTTCTTGGTATTTCCTTTTCTTTCCTTTTTTTATTGTTTGTAAAGAACTAAAGTCTATTCCGCATTCTCAACAAGGTTCTTGAATCCTCTTGTATATAGGACCTACCCTAAAACCTAAGACCACGAAAGAGAGTTTCGGATTTGGACTGCCAACTTCCTCGGGCTCAATCACTACTATGCATGTTATATGAAAGGTGATACAAACTATTTGGATACGAATGACACTCATGTCACAGATGCTGGTATGGGCATATCAGTAAGCTTCTGAAGCTCCCTGGATATTAGAATTTTACATGACAGTGCAATTGTCAACTACTTTGCTCTGTTGTCTACTTGATCCAATTGTCAATTCTAAACGATTAAGCAATTGGCCAGGTCTTGGCGGCAAGGGCGGATTTATAGAGGGTCCAAGGGGGGCCATGGCCCCCGCAATTTTAAAAAAAATGTTTGTTACTGTATAGAAAGGTTCTGTAATTTGTAAATATATATAGCAGTTTGCCCTTGTTACACACAAGTAGTAAGCTAACTCTAGTGGTAGTACTATGGGTTTCTAAATGAGAGATTGGGAGTTTGAAACCCACATTTGCTAAATGTTAATATTTTACATATGTTGAATACTTTTCAGACTTTTTATGTACACTTTTATTAAATGTTAATATTTTACATATGTTGAATACTTTTCAGACTTTTAATATGTACAAGTTTTTCCTTCCTCTTTTATAACATTTTGAAAATATTGATTTTTCTTTTTTGCTCATTTTTGTTTTTATTTTACTATTTTTTTGCTATTAAATTTTAATTAACAGAATAATTTTAAAGATTTCTATATGTAGTAGCGCGGCCTCCCCATAATTTAAATCCTGGCTCCGCCCCTGCTTGGCGGCAATAAAGAAAACAGCCTCCAACCCCTTCAACTCCATCGGTTCTGCAGAAATTCCTCAACTATCAAGTTAATTAAGGAAATCCTCCGGTCATGATTCATGAAATTGGTAATGACTAGATTTTTCCTGAAATCCTCTAACAATTATAATCAGATTGCTCATGAGTCATGACTTGATAGAGTTTTAGTAATAACTAAATGTCATGGATTCAGGATATGGGCCGGGAGTTCAACATCAACTACACAACAACTGCGACGACGATGTTTACAGAGTGAAGTACTTGGAGGAATAGACCAAAAGTTTGTTTCTATCCATAAGGTGTTTTATAGCTATATTAGTTACTGACCAAACATACTGTTAACGTCCTAATCTATGGATTAGATAAAAGAACCATTCAACTGTAATGCAGTTCAGAGTCAATTACATCTTAATCAACATAAAACCAACTTTAGTCTGCAGCAAATGGAGAAGTATAAAAGAAAACAATTAGGCAGATGCTTATATCATACATCATAACGTCATGCAGTTATTGTGTAAAATTGCATGTCACTAGTCCTTATGAAATTGAAGTTTTTCTATGCAGGACTGAATCAAATACACATGGTTGCTTCTTGTGGTCCTTTATAGATAGTTAGGCTATACTGCTCATTATGGTCTCTATAGAGTCGACTTCGTCACCACAAGAACACTGATAGGAGGACCCCAGGCTTTCATCTGTGGTATTTCAACTTCTTAAGTAGTGGAGCCCTAAGAACGCGTCTTGAATGAATGTATTCACTAATTTAGGATCTACATCATTCTGGAAGCATGTGGAAGTTCATATGTATGTGTGTGTGTGTGTGTGTGTGTGTGCGCGCGCGCTCAATAATAGAATACAGAAATTATAATTGGCTTACTGCAATAGGATTACTACAGAAATACAATCAAATCGATGCAATAATATATATATATATATATATATATATATATATATATATATATATATATATATATATATATATATCGATGCAATAATATATATATATATATATATATATATATATATATATATATATATATATTTATGCTGTTCTTTGTGCTGGCCCTAATACCTTTATTTGTTACCAAGGTCCAAAATCAATGGGGGTATTTTCTTGGGGTTTAATGTTTGTATCACGGTTGTAGTGACCAGGATATATCAATCTCAGATGACACCTTAAAATAATTTAAGAACTTGTTCTAGTATGAAATTTAGGATTTACACGTGTACGCATATATTAAGTTCTAAGTGACTGACTATTTATGAAAATTAGGGGTATGGAGCCAACTTCTGGATCACATGATAGTATTAAGTGAAAATTATTTTTGAGATAAAAGTCACTCATTAATGACCTTTTCTGTCCTGCACTACTAGAAAATGACCGACCCCCTCTCATTTTAATTTTTGTCTGGGCAGGAATTCAAACCCACACCCACTTTCTATAAACACAAGACAAAATTATAAGACAAACGGAAAAAAATTATAATATGGTTTCAATAAAAAGAAGAAACAATTCAATACGGCTAAATCAATTTGGTGAACTATAAACAAAGAATAAACTTATGTCAATTCCAACCAATCTCCATTGGCGAAACAAGAAGATAAAATTACTTTTTGATTACGAGCAGTAGAATTAGTAGTCTACTCAAGTGTAAACAAAAAATGCAATACAAATATGGATCATAACCTTGAGCCGCTACTCAAACATCATTTTGATAGGTTTAAAAGTAGAAGACTAGATTCAGAAAATAACCAATGAATTTTAACTCAGTTTTACCAGCAAGTGTGGAGATGTTGTTGCTCAAGTCATTTGAAAGTTGCAAAAGAAACATATATAAAATACATGTAAAATGGCATTTGAACTTTATTGATAGTACTATAATCCAAAGATACCAAACAAAAACAAGCAACCGAACTGCCTTTATTAATGTATATAGGGATTATTCAGAATATGATATGGTTACTTCATAATCAAATAATAATAAGCTCATTTGCACTCAAATACCTTCCACACTTTGTTTTAGAGGCAAAAAAAAGTCCAAACTGGCCCGTGAGTTTCATGTGACTATTAAGTTACGGGAGGTAATCGAAAGGTACCTAACTGCAAGAAGTGATCAAGTTCATGATAGCAAAGTACACATAAAATAGTACTGGGTCGTGAGCTTCAAAAGCTTAAAAGTATAAGGTATTTAAGTACAAACTAGCCATAGCAATATATTGAGAGGTTATAAAAATTTGAAGGCGAGAGTCAAGAAATCTGACTATATTGAGAGGAACCTGAGCTCGTCTTACCTACGGGGATGTCGCCTCTGCCAAATAATCCAACGTCCATGTAGAGCTGGTAGAGCTGCAGGATTGTGGGCCAGATAGGGTTGTCCTCGAGCCTCATTAGATATTACGATGACTGGTAAAGCCAAGTCATCAAAGTTAGGTATGCAAATCGCCTTCAACACATACGCCATTGGGCTGCAGCAACCTCTTCCTCAGCCAAAGAATTTTGGATGCTCGAGCTGCAGGCAACAGAACATCACCAAATTGTCAGATTATGATTTTATCCAGATGCCACTATTGAGTTTTCGTGTCGTGATACTAGGTCAGTGGACTCAGTCACTCGTACTGCAGCATAAGAAGACATGTTAATGTTCTGCAAAACAGAGCCAGGATGTCAAAAAACTGAAGTTAAAATAAGAAGACGACAGCTAACTTCCTAGAAAGTAGGTTACGAGCAAGATGAGTCCTTGACATAAAAACTTGTAATTAGCCGCAAATTTTTGGCTAATTCGATTTTGAGCTCATGCAACAAAGAATCACCAACACGAGAAAATAGTTGTGATCATAATGCAACATAGATACAGGAACTACTTCGATGGGTCTCACCTATCAACTCACAGAAGGAATGAAATTCCTCATAATATGTCAAAAAGTTGGGAGCACCAGAATTCATGCCAGAGCTAAACCTGTACTATTAAATAAAAGTTTTTTTACCAGATAATTAAAAACGGATCACAAGAAGTAAAAGCCCTTGCACTGCACAAGCATAAAATCCATCCAGTAGCAGAGCCCGATCAAATTCCCAGCCAATGGCATGAGAGATCCGCCGGCGTCATTTTTAAGAATGGAACCTCACATTCATTCTGGCAAGGCTGCCGACAACATCAAATACCCCCCCCACCCCCACCACCACCAATTCAGAAACTGCCAAACCCAAAAAGTTCCAATGTCCAGACCGAGCAGTTTTCAGGATTTTTAAGTTATCAGGGATTTTACAGACAAACAGGAGATAAATCACAAAGCACTGTCTGGAGACGTAAGCAGCAGAAGCAGTCTCTCCTCTCACATGTAGGATGGCGGTGGCATCCTAGGCGCCGGGGGCATTCGCTGAAAACCGTTCTCTGGACGGCTCTGACCGACCCTCTCGGCATTAGCAGGCCTCTGAATGAAGCTTCCCCCAGACTGAGGGGTCTGGTTAGGATTGAAAGGGCCCCACCACTGGGACTCTCCCTCTAGAGGAATCCATGGAAGTGACGCGAAGCTCTCTCTACCGCCCCATCCATATAACAGGTCAAAATGCCTTGCGGCGTTCTCAGCTTCCTGGTGGCTTCTGCCGTTTGCCGAGCCGGAGACGGATGTGAAAGCATAAAACCCTCCGACTTCGGCAGAGGAAGAGGTTGTTGTTGCTAAGGAAGACGCAAGAGTTAGTCCCCTGGGCCTCGGCCTTCTGATAGGAGGAAATGGGGAGCTTCGGGGGGTTGAGGAAGACATGGGCTGCTGATACATGTGACTGTTGCCATTTCCTCGAGTGTGTGTATGGCCTCTTGCATCCCCAACAACTGGCGGACCCAGCGACGCCATTGGATTGCTTCCAGTTCGAGGAACAGACCTGTGAAAAATAAATACTGTGAACAGCCTTTTACCATAAGCCCAGCAAATGTTCTATTCTATATTTGAAGAAGGGATAAGTTCGATAGAATGCAACAAACCCATGAACAAGAAGGTGCGGGTGTACGAAAGATCCCAATCTCTGCTGGCTGCTAGCATCACTTCTGGATAACCTCGGTGCGAACAGGGCTGCAGATTGCTCAGAAGTATTTCCTAACAAGGAGAAAGGAAGGGAATGTTGTTGCTGCCAATTGTGACTCTGTGGCTCTGCTGGGGGGAAACTATGGGAGTTGAGCATATCAGCAGACGGTTGCCCTCCACCAAAGTTGGACGGATGTCTAGGAAATGGATTGCTCTCTGGAACTGAGTCGGCAGAACTCGAAGGTGCTGCAGCATGCATATGATGAGGAAACCCATGGAGGGCCAGGTAGGGACATACATGTGAACTGTTTGGAGCACTTAGGTGATCCCCAAATGTAGTGTTTCCCAACGATTCATGATCTTTACACATTAAGATCAAGAGGAGAAAACAGAAATTAATAGATCAACGTAAGTACCAAAGGTGCATTGATAAAACTGATAAAAGACAGAAAACTTACAAGAATTTAGCTGAGATTCTCCTTCCCTGCACTTGGAAAGATTTCTAACTTCAGTTTGGCAGAATCAGTAATCAAGAAAATAGAACAGGTATAATCATCTAGGTATCACTTCATTTTTAGACTTGTAAAGAATTGAAATCACTGTAGACTATTAAATCAAGCCTAAGATATTCTCTTGCCAGATAAAATCTCCTTTAGATGTTTCAAGGCCAAATGCAGAAGGAGAGTTCCACTCAAGGTTTAATGTCTCACGTAACTTGATATCTCAAGTCATTGTACTCCGTCAAGAAACCAACTTAGTGGTTCAACAGTAATCAAGATAACCAAACAAAGATCGATAATGGTGATGATAGGTACATTGCACATACAGATATATGCAACACAGATGAGACCTCACAGCAATCTAGATATGGAGGAGACAAAAATCATGGGATGGGTGCGGGTGGACATAGTCTTCCATATCAAACTTCGTTGTATATATATATTGTTATTGCAAGTATATGAGGTTCAAAATCAACTCCTGTGACAGATGAACAACTGTCTTATGTCCTGGGCATTCTGGTTTTAGTTCATTCATGTTGGCCACATATTCAACCAGGTTATGGTTACCTCTTGAGACTTGACCTGAGCCAGCTATGTCTCTCACACACATTGGGTAATGGATAAGAATCTAGGTTGCATATAGACACAAGGATTCGGATACGTACACGAGACGGGTATGACATGTTTGAAACTTTTGGGATACGGGTATGGAATGGATATTGTTATATATACACATGAAAACATATATATATATATTTTTTATATACATCTTAATAATATCTATATTTAACAATAATATTTTGGGTAGTAACTAGGTTACAAAATGTTCAAGAAAGGATTTAATAAAAAGAAATATTACTTCTTATATCTCAATTATGTTTCACAATAAGACAGAATTACTTTCAACTATGTTTTGGGTCTCTATGGAACCTACATGGGTGAGCCGTATCCGACATGAGTGTCAAAGAAGTATTGTGCCTAATACGTGTCTGATATGAATACGGGCACAGATATGGTCCTCCAAGTAGTACCGTGCAACATAGGTAAGAATTGTAGAGGGGTGTGTGAGGTTCAAATTGTAAAGGGTGAGCTTCTACAATTCTTCTCTTTCTCCTTTTCTTCAAAATCCTTCAACCAAAAAAAGAAGCATCATCTTTTTTCTATCCCTTATACTTCAGCCAGTAAATATCGCTTAATTCTCCTCTTTTCTTCCTAAAATCCTGCCAGACACACCAACACCTTGAACCTTCCATTTGCACTTTTGAATTCATCAATTATAACTCATTTCTTTCCTGGTTGTCCAGAAATTCCAGCACATGAACCCTACTGGAACAACTCCACACCCCCCCCCCCCCCCCCAAAAAAAAACCCCAAAAAAGGAAAAAAAAAAAAAAAAGAAAAGGAAAAAAAAAGCAAGATTTATCAATTCTCAAGTTCTGACCATAATTCCTAAAATACCCATAACCCAGACTCCTAAAAAATCCATTATTTTGCATCCCCAACTCCCAATATTAAACAGGTTACATATCATGTTTGGCTAACCTGTTTAGTATCCACATCATGTTCTCATTAGTATGACCTGATAAATAAACAGGGCCGGTCCTACATGGATGGTACCTTCAAATAACCAGAACAAGCTAACAGGATCCAGTTGGAGAGAAAAATATGACCAACCCAATGAAGAAAAAAGAGCCAAACAGTAGGTGCTCAAACAAAGAAGATCAGTAGGAAACATTTACAGATATGAAACCAGCTAAATTGGTCTGCTATCAGTTATATACATCAGCCATAAAGCATTAAAACCCACACTTCTTTACTTGATCGAGTAAACTCGACCAGTAGAATGAGAACAGTGGCAATCAGCAATAAAATAAAATAAAATAATCTGACTTAAGAAAATACAAAGCAATGATAACAATTGTCTTTGCTACCCAAAACGCAGCCTAGACACACAAGTCAGATGGTACAAAACATGGAACAATCTTTTTTATATTCATTTAGACCATTTTGAACATTCAAAATAATCATAGATATTGAAATATTCAAAAACTAGGTTGCTCTGGCAAAGGACTGTATTAAGAAGTTTTCAGAACTACATAGTATATAATGTGCAAAACCATATGATCTTCGTTAGTCTCCCGTCATACTTAACTGTCGTGTGCAAGGCACATGACTATTTGGGACAAATGTCCCTAAACACAATAAAAATTACTTTTCTTTTCATAAAAGATAAAATAAACTTCATCTTCTTCCTCACTATTTGCTAACTAACCCCAACTCATTCTCATTCTACCTCACCCCCACCGCATCCCATCTGCCTGCCTGTCCAGCCTGGGTCTCGCCACCCTCACACCTGCCTGAATGAAACAGGAAGCGGCAGTACCTCTCGCCGCGCTAATCAATCTATTCACATATTATTCTCTCTTTAGTGTTCATTTAAGCAATTTACTCTTGTTTTCTGTCCAAGAAAGATTTCATTTTTTATGGGTTTGAAGATCCCATGTGGGTTTTGTTTGTTCAAAGATTTAGTTGTAGGAGTAATGGAAATTTGAGGAGATTGGTAATTTAGGAAAATGGGCCTCTCTTATATCATCCCCCTGTCTCCCTTCATTATGTAATTTGTTGCAGTGATAGATTCTTGATTCTAAGATGATCCATATAGTTAGAGTGGAGGAAAAAGATGATTTCTTGTTTAATTAATTTAGGTCAAGGTTAGGGTAGAAAAGAGTGATTTGGATAAGGTTTATTGTTACCAGCATTGCTCATTCCCACGGCGCAGTAACGCATCCCCTTTATCGAGTTGAGGGTTAGGGTAATCGTTTTCAATTTGAAGTTTTCTTGCATATTAATCTTCATTTTGAAAGTGAAGATAGTAAGAGGCTGTTGGATGGAGTCCAAAGAACATTTGAAAGCCTCAAATAAGGAGGTTGTTAGTAATATATTTAGAAAAGCCCCTCAACCTATTATCTTTTATGACTCAACCAAGCCTAACCAAATCATCATATTCATGGTCACGACTGTTGTTGATATTGATTGAGTTGGAGGATTCCATCGCCACTCCATCTAAAACTGTCACCCCGGTGATCTTTGTAGCATCAACCATGTAACCGGGAGTTTGTTGAATGAAGAAAGAAGAAGGAAGACCTTTTGGTGGCCTTCTCACTTTTGGTACTATGGAAAAACAAATCTTGATCGAACTCATATGCGTCCAATGAGAATCCGCTCATGATAAGACTTCATATGAATATAATCTAGGAGTGAACGATAACTACAATTCGAGTGAGCGAGTAAGCAAGCAAGTACGTCCAAGTTATGTAATAGAACTATTAAATTATTAATCAATCTTTTAATCTCTAAGCTAGCGAATTCAAAGAAGATGATTGTTTAAATTAAGATTAGAATTAGGTTAGGGATGAATAAGGAAAATGATTGCTTTATTTTGATTTAACTTTTTATTATTATATTATGGGGCTATTATGGTCTTTTGATGTGTTCAGATAGAGCCAACTTGAAAAAGGAGTGATAGTTCAGGGATTTAAGTGGAAATTTTAATTCATAATATTTAGTTGATAAAAAATAGTATGATATATTAAAATTAGAAAACTTGATAATTCAGGATATTTAAGTGATAATTAGCCTAAACCAAAAACCAAACTAAGCCCAATGTCCAAAAACTAAATCGAACAGGACCAAGCTCCAATCAAACTCAAGTTGTCTAAACTGGTATTTTATCGGACAATGATATGCCCTAGCAGCCAATTTGAAAATTATTTTAATTGTACAAACATCACTTGATGTTACGAACATTTTGATTATTAGTTTAATGGCACATTATTTATCATATTTAAATTATCTTTTGTAAAAAAAAAATTTAATAATGTGATAAAGTCCTAACTCCCTATAGTAAAGACAATGGATTTCTTACTACATGAAATGACTTGGATGAGATAGGAATGCCTTAATACTCCAAATACATGTTCATGGCGATAGGTTCACCAAGCAGGGCGTTGGTGAAACCGGACACGTCGATGTGCACTGCATCGAATTTATATGACGAGTGCAACCAGTCTCATAAGTTGTTGGTACAGTTGATACCATAGCAAGAGTACGAATGCTCAATTAGTTGACTGAGTTCACTGAACACGATACCAACTAAGGAATTCCTAATGGATTATGTTAATGTCAATAGTGGCGTCATTGTGGTCTTCAGACCAGAGGTTATTACGATGCCTTACAAGTGTGCACCTACACTTTGACTATACACATTTAGAAACCCTATGGTTGCGGCGGTCACATATGTGAAGATAGCATATTGCCAATAAAGAATTTGTCACTCCAAGCATATAATGAGGAGAGTAACGACCTTATGTGCTTCGGCATGTAACACTCAAGAAATCCTTGTGCAAGGTGATGTGTGAGTAGAGGAGTCGTACTCATTGCACATGAGTGTTGAACATACGAGATCGAGACACATAGTTACTACGACGAATACGACTTCACATATTATCTTGTAAGCCTAGTCCGAACGTACTATGACATAAAGACTAAATTGTACGAAACTAAACATAAATAGGTCTTGAGTGGTTGACGTAACATCCTCGCATAATATGGAAGCCATAATGCAGGCCACGACACACTACTAGGTGCCAATCTTGGCCAGCAAAAAAAATGTTCCAAAAGAAAAATTTTTGGAACAGAACAACCAGAAGTCCGACAAACGTCCGTCAGAAGTCCAATATATCAGTGTCAGGCTTGTCTAAGGCCATATTAGTCCATGCGGCCATGTCACTATTGAGTCTAATGGGTCACACACAACTACACAAGAGTTGGTCGGTCATGCAGGACATACTTGGGTTCGAGTTGGGTCTAATAGTGATTGGCCCACGACCAATTAACCTAAGTTCAAGCGTATTGACATGTGGTAGCACGAGTCAATTAGATACTGACTTGGTCAAATCCTAATTAATCACATAAGGAGCATGTGATAAGAAATCGTAAGTCAGAATTAGGATTGCATCTTGAGTATTCTAGAAGAGTCTAGAATTGTTTAGGCAATTCTAGGAGAATCAAGGGTGAGCCCTACTCAAATCCTAATTAGATTACCAAAGTAATTACCAAATTGCCCTTTGCTAAATCCTCTAAATAGAAGGCAAGGTTTGTTAAAATCATATAACTTGTAATTCGTGCAAAGCCCCGGCAAAAACCGTAGCCTCTCCTCTATCCTATGTTTTCCATTCTCGACCAGAACTAGTCCACTGGCCTTCCATCAAGGCAATAAGCAGCAACAACGGGAGCTTAACTTGTTGAGCTTTGGATCTCTTTCGAGTAGGGCCTTTGGGAGTTTCTGATTTCGGTGGTAGCGAAGAGTTCGTAATTTGGATCGTCCTCAAGCCATCGCGCTCTCGTGGATACGGAGATTGAACACTTGTGTGCTTTCGACATTGATTGAGGTATTAAACCATAATCAAAGTAGTTAGACTAGTTAGAAATTTTTTAGCATGTACGTAATTGTTTATTACTAGCGTTGAATACGCTCTTGATTCAATAGATCGAGGTCGTATAAGTCCATGTGATAGATCATTATTTTGTCGAATCGAAGATTGATCGTGACTCATGAGATAAGCGCGGTGATCAAGATTCGTGGATATTTTAGATCTATCATGAACTTAGTTGATCCTTAGATAGTTCGCAGTAAACAACGTCCAGTCACATATGTGAAGGGGTTCGCATAAGATAGATCTGTGCATAGGTTATGTGGTACAGACACAAAGGTGTTCGTGTCGGGTGATCTAGCATAGCGTATCGGAAAAAATTAAAGATCGCTTCCGCCACTAATATATGTCGTTGACTTAAACTATCACCATACCTTGGATATATTAGATCTATCATGAATCTAGATTGATCCTTAGATCGTTCGAAGTCAACATGGTCCAGTCACATGTGTAAAAGGGTTCGCATAAGGTAGATATGTGCATAAGTTATGTGGTACAGACACGAAGGTGTTAATGTCGGGTGATCTAGCAAAGCGTATCGGAAAAAAATTAAAGATCGCTTTCGCCATCGATACATGTCGTTTACTTACACTATCACCATACCTTACATATCTCAGGACGTGTGAGGATCAAAATGCCTTCACGATGTAAAATATATTAAAAATGACCTTCAGGCAGATGTAAAATCCTCTGCTCAAGTGAGAACTTGGTCAGAAGTCATCAAATGGGGTCAAGTTGGGAAGTCCATCAAATATAGGAAGAATTAGCCAAAATGTGAATCCATTTCTTACTAATTTTGGATCTTTAGTAGTTTTCTTTTTAACTTGCCCTTTAAATATGGCAGTTTAACACGTGCTTATCTAGTATAGCGAAGGCTTTGAGGTTGTCCATTTTCTAATTTCTTCGTAAATATCATTCCATATAATTAAATAAATGCAGTTTAGGCATGTCTAGGTCCTAATTCTTTAAGTTTGTTGTCCTATTGTATGTTCCACTTATTATCCGCGCACTTTGCCAATGTCCATGCAAGAGCTAGATAGAAACAAAGTTACATAGGATTAGTACTTCATGTCGAAGCTCATAAAAATCAAGAATTGCAATCAATGTCACATTTACTTTGCTCATAAAATGTCATGTATAATATGTGAAAAAAGTGAGCACGTCATTATGTGCATTATCATCACAAGATAACAGTCTTTCCATTCTATCACACCTCTACTACGGACAAGTCGGTGAACAATTGCAGTGTGTTTTTCAGATAGGATTCCTAGGGATTGCTTATTTTCACAGATTTGTTAACAACACTATGATTAGCATCTACAAAAATAAAATAGGAATTACATACTCAAACAATCAAACATACATGTTTCGCAGGAAGAGAATCTAAATTAATAGAACTCAAACATAATTGAGAGATTGACTCAAGCTTACTCAAACAAAGATGCTAGTTGTGTAAATCCACGAAAAGGGCACCACTGAATTCCAAAGGGCTGCAATAAAAATAATATTCACCACATTGATCAATTAATCTACATCGGGAATCATGTAATTGATTTATGATTTCAAGAAGCTATGCGAAGAACAAAATGAAAGGTAACACTCTTAACAATATAGCATGAGCAAAGACCATATTTAATGGCACACTGTGCATCTCTCTAGTGCACATATAATCTGAATCTTGCATATAGGGTCATTGTCACTTTATTTACAAGACCACATACAAGAGATCCCCTGTATACACTAACGCATTATCAACACAATAACGCATTACCAACACGAGCACACGTTCTCAAAAAATTGCATGACAACTACTTCGAATTATAAAGTGACTCATTTTCAGAAGGTAGCTATGAAGCAACAATGTGTGTTGCTTATCTAAATGAATTATGAAATTTCATTAACACGAGGTAATTTCAATATGTAAATCAAGCTCCCTATCAACCAAAAGGACAGGGTCAAACCACAAAAAAGGTTAACTGACATACAAATTACAGTAGTCATGTATCTATCCCACTCTTAAGGACTAGTGGTCATTTAAGATGCAGGAGTTGGAATTAAACCGAGGTGTCCAGCAAGAACACAGTGTGCAGGTATCCTAATGTACATAAGTGTGCTGTCAACCAAAGATGTTTGTCTATATCAAGGATATAGAATATACTCATATTAGAAATAGTTTTCCACAATAAAACTGTGCACAAATGCTCATTATTTTGGACAAATTTTGCAAGTGCTGTAGGGGATGCTTACTAGCTCAGAGTAACTTAGATCATAGATATCTTCCATCACCCAACCATCAAGATCAAAATCAGATGATGACCGATGCCCATTTGCATATAGCCATCGGCCCTTCTCAACTTTCCTACAATTCGGGCACTGCATTGCTCCCTTCGCATTAAATGCAGAACCAATACAATCTGCGAATATAACACATACACATTAGATAATAAAGAAATAACTGAGATAAATTAATCTCAAAGGTTAACAAACCAACAAGCAAACATGAACAAGGTTGCGAAAATTTTGTAAGTAACGATGACAGTTATGGGAAAACTTCAGCTTCCATTGTTGCAGATGTAAGGTAACTGGTTAAAGTTTCTCATACTCAATGGTAAGTTAAAACTACAAAGCATAAAAATAACTTGGTCATTACAAAAAAATTCGGCATAGTGCTCAAGCCCATAGGAAAGCCTTTTCAAGAAGAAGTTTATCACAGAACAATGTTAACTTTGCCAGGTTGTATAGTCAGATATGATATGACAGGAGAAACATTTTAAACAGAAGCACATAATATAGTGCAACTTCCAATGATATTTTTTTTAGTGTGCAGAGTATTCATGAATAATACCATATGTATTTCTGACCACCATTACCATCATAGTAATCATTTCAAGCCTCCTCCATCAGAATAGGTTCGACTAAGGAGGATAAGCAAGCTCCTGAAAAGAATTGACACCGTCTCTATGACCAGCTACTAACCGGATGTCAACCTTTTGTGCATGTGCCAATTTCCATACAAAGTTGGAAGGGGAGCTGGAAGGTTGATAATCTACATTTTGGTCATGCAGTTTAAGTGCAAGCAAGAAGGCACCCTCCAAGTTCCCTAGACGAGGGAACAGTATACATTATGATTAAGCGAGATGGAGATGGCATAAAAACCAAAAATTGATATTCTGACCATGTGAACTGCCAGATCGTTAGGAGGAGAAACACTGTTGTAACAGAATTTCTGTTTTACTTTTCTGTTGTAACAGAATCAAGGCTGTTTTCCTGTTACTAGAATCAAGGGATTCAATGACATATGTGTTGTTATGTCTTCCTATATATTCTAATTTTTCCCTTTGATTCAATAATATAGGAAAAACTATTTCTTCTTCTAAAATTACGTTTATTCTTATAGTATCAGAGCCAAGGCTCTTGATCCATTTTTCCGAATGGTTAAAACGGCGATGACCGGAACTAGACGAACAACCGACTCTTCTGAAGATACCACATAAAACTCCAACACATGGACTGCCATGCCAAACAGTGGAACATGCCATCTTTCCCAGAATCCATCTTTCCCAGAATCCCTCTTTCCAATTGACTTCCCACAAGTTAAATGGAAGAAATTATCTCGAATGGGCTCAATCCGTGAGGCTGGCGATTAAAGGCAAGGGAAACTTTGAGCACTTAATAGGCAAATTGAGGCAACCAGTACCTGGCTATCCGCACTACAATACATGGAGGTCTAAAAATTCATTGATCATTGCTTGGTTAATCAACTCAATGAGCAAACAGTGTTCTAAATGGCGTCCGCCTATGCCGCCTAGGCGGCGTCTAGGCAGTAGGCGGTCTCTCTCCGTACCGCTTTTCGGTAGGCGGTGGAGTAGGCGGACAACGGAGGTTGGCGGCATAGGCGAAGGTGAGGCGGCGTAGGCGGGCGCCTAGGCGGACCAATACCTAACAAGATATTTTGGCCTAAAAGGTTTTTAAGCATTATGGGCCTATGGTTCACTTTTACAAAACTAAATCTTTATAAATCTTCGTTCTACAACTTAGTTATGCATGGAACACCCTTAAAATATGCATAATATGCACACACACAAAAAACAGTTGTAAAATAGTAAAAAAAAATGTTCAAAATATATCGACCGCCTGGGCGGCGCCTAGGCGCTAGGCTGAATCTCTTCGCAGCGCACCCGCCTACCGCCGTTTAGAACCTTGTGAGCAAACAATAGGTAAATTGTATCTCTTTCTAGTCACCGGAAATGATGTGTGGGAGGCAGTAAAAGAAACGTCATCAGATTTAGAAAACTCTTATTATATTTTTGGCATAAAATCAAAACTCGAAAAAACTAAACAAGGAGAACATGAAGTCACAAATTATTACAATGAAATGGTCTCACTTTGGCAGGAGTTAAATGTTACAATGATGAGCGGCATTGTCCCACCACTGACAGTGTGAAGATTATGAAAAAGGAAGAGAATGGTCGTGTTTCTCTCTTCTTGGTTGGTCTCCATCGAGAACTGAATGAAACCACAGCTCGAATTCTTAGAAACCTGTGTCATCTCTTCAAAGGTTTTTT
This sequence comes from Iris pallida, assembly GCA_029216955.1. Classification (NCBI taxonomy): domain Eukaryota; kingdom Viridiplantae; phylum Streptophyta; class Magnoliopsida; order Asparagales; family Iridaceae; genus Iris; species Iris pallida. The sequence continues at coordinate 6,433,489 of JANAVB010006596.1, read as the reverse complement.
TTTGAGATTAGAAGCGAAAAAACGAGGAGAGTAATGATAAAAACACGAGAACCCAAGCCTGTTGCAGAAGCCAAGACATATGCCCTTGTATAAAAAAAATTCGAATTTGAAGGTAAGAGGAAGAAACCATGGTGTGATTACTGCAAGAAGCCATGGCACACAAAGGAGACATGTTGGAAAATCCATAGCAAACCTGCAAACTAGAAGAAAAAAACAAAGGAATGAAAACATGGCATTCCAAGTCTCCCATGAAAAAAGTCAGGGACAACAAGTCAACTCAGAAGCGTCTCCATTTACAAAGGAACATGTAGAGCAGTTGTTCAAGCTTTTACAATCTCCACAAATCTTTTTAGAACCTTCTTATTCTTTGGCTCGGAAAGGTAACTTCGTTATTGCTCTTCTTAGTGTCAATTCTTAAAATACTTCTTGGATCATCAACTATGGAGCAATTGATCATATGACAAGTTACTTCAATTTTTTTTTTCACTTACAATCTGTGTAGAGAACAAAAAAAAATCAAGATTGTCAATGAATCATCTCAACAATTGTTGTAGTATCTATTCTTATATATTCTTCCTTAACCCAGCATAATGTCCTCATGTGCCTAAACTATCATGTAATCTATTAGCAAATTAACTAATTATCTCCAAGGTCGTGTTAACTTCTAATACTTTCGGTGTGAGTTTCAGGAACTAGCCTCGGGAAAGATGATTGACAATGCGGGAGAAAATGGTCTCTATACCTTGAAGATGGAACCGAAGTGTAAAAACAAGTTAAAAATACATAAAAATACATATTTGAATTCTATTTATGTTGATAATAATGTTATGTTAAGGCAATATAAATTAGGACATCTAATTTTTATTATTTAAAGCACTTATTTACAAATTTATTTACAAATAACAATTCATCTTCATTTCAATGTGGGTGTTGTGAATTTACCAAACATTATCGTTCGTTTTCTCCCAAAAATCATACAAGCATCAAAACAAGTTTAAAGTACCTTCTACGATTTCAACAAGCTCGGAACAAATAGTTTTTAACTTTCATTGATGATCACACAAGAGTAAGTTGGGTATATTTGCCAAGGGACAAGTCTGACCTCTGACGTCGAAATTTTTTAGGAGTGACAATTGAATAAATATATTTTAACAAAGTCTTGGACGATTTTTTCTTAGAAAATGGCATAGTACATCAAAGTTCTTGCAATGACACACCCCAACAAAATTGAGTGGTTGAGCGGATAAACAAACACAATTTAGAAGTTGCCAGGGCCCTATTGTTCGCTAATAAAGTTCCTAAGTAGCTATAGGGCGAAGCAATTATAACGGCTACATACCTTATAAATGGAATGCCTACAAAGATCTTAGTATTTCAAACACCATTAAATATTCTTCAACAAAGTTTCTCATTGTCAAAATTGTCTCATGACCTGCCCTTAAAATTGTTTGGTTGCACTGTTTTTGTAGACTAGCCATAAACGACCAAAACAGGAGCAAGTTAGATCCTAGAGCAAGAAAATGTGTTTTTGTTGGGTATGCTCCAAGTCAAGAAGGATACAAATGTTATTATTCTATTTCCAAAAAAAAATATTTGTCACTACGGATGCTACATTCTTCGAGTCCTAACGGGTTTTTTAAACTCATCTTCAGGGAAAGACACAAAGGAAAAACGCATTGTACTTGGATATAGTCGCAACTAGAGAATGTCAATGTCAAAACTTCAAATAGACCAATTTTTTCATTAATACAGATCCTAATGTTTTAACGAATGAAAATCAGAAACCAAATTCTATGGAGTCATCTCATAATCTTACTAACTCAGACAATAGAACAAAAACGAGTACCCAGAACTCCTTGTCTACTCATTGAGAAAACAAATTCGAGATAATGAGATCCAGACTCCCCAATATTGTAAATAATTTAAACCAAAGACTGGCCAGAACCCTACTGAATCTTCTAGTAATTTCCAAATATATAAAATTCAAGTTAGTCATTCTACTTCAAAGTCAAATCAACCTAAGCCTAATTTTTCTGACCTTAATGTTCCTATTGGTAATCGAAATGGTGCCAGATCATGTACCAATCATCCCATGTCAAATTTTGTCTCTTACATAAATCTCTTCTATTTTTTTGTCTTTACTTCACAATTGTCGTGTGTGAAATTCCAAGGAGGCTATTTTTTAGGAGATCATGGCTCTTGAAAACAAAAACACATGTGTTGACGACCAAATACAAGTCAGATGAGTCACTAGAAAGATACAAGACTCGGTTGGTTACTAAATGTTTCACTCAAACATACGATATTGATTACCTTGAAACATTTGCACATGTAGTAAAGTTAAACACAGTCAGAGTACTCGTCAACTGCAATCAATCTTGGCTGGCTTCTGCAACAACTGGATGTGAAGAATACATTCCTTAATGGAGACTTTAAGGAAGTTTACATGGATCCACCACCAGACTTTGATAAAAGGTTCGGGTTGAAGGTTTGCAGCCTGAAAAAATTCTTGTATGGATTACAACAGTCATCAAGGGTCTGGTTCAAAAAATTCACACATTTAGTAAAGAGTCATGGCTATGTATAGGGACAGAGCGATTACACTATGTTCACAAAACTTCATCCAATCAGAAAATGGATGTTCTCATAGATTATGTGAACGACATTATTCTGATGAAAGATGATGTGATTGAGATTGAACGCGTGTCTTACCTTAAGAGTTTGAAATCAAAGACTTGGGTTCACTAAGGTACTCTTTTGGAATGGAAGTAGCTCGATCAAAGAAAGGAATATTATTGTCACAAAGTATGTTATTGATCTTCTCAAAGAAACTGAATGAGTGGATATCGTCATGCAGATACTTCAATTGATCCAAATAAAAACTTGAGAATTCGAAAGGTAATCCAATAGACACTTACGGTACCAAAAGCTCGTGGGAAAGCTGATTTATTTGTCATTGCATTTGTAGTAAGCATTGTAAGTCGGTTCATGCATTCTCCTCATGAAGAACACCTTGAAGTTATATACCGAATTTTGAGATATTTGAAAAGCACTCCATAAAACGGTATTCTTCAAAAGAATGAACAACAAAATATTTAGGCATATATAGATGCAGACTAGACAAACTCAGTTACAGATAGAAAACAATATCAGGATATTATACTTTTGTGTGGAAAAACTTAGTGACCTAGATAAGCAAAAAACAAAGTGTAGTTGTCCGAAGTAGCACATACGCAAAATACAGATCGATGGCTCATGGAGTGTGTGAATTATTGTGGTTGAGAGGTTTTAAAGGAGCTAATTAGATATATGACCATGCCTATGAAGTTGTACTGTGACAACAACGCAACAATTAGCTTTATAAAGGATATTGAAGTTGACATGCACTTTATAAAGGAGAAGCTTAAAGTATGAGCTATTTGTATGTCATTCATACCAACAACGCAATAGATAGATGATATTCTATCAAAGGAATTATTCAAATCTAACTATGAGTTTCTCCTCAACAAGTTGAGCATGATAGATATTTACGCAGCAACTTAAGGGGGAGTGTCAGATAATTAGGAGGAGAAACATGGATTAGTTTCAGATATTATTTTTGGTTGTAACAAATTTTTTGTTTTACTTTCTATTGTAACAAAACCTGTTGTAGCAGAATCAAGGTTGTTTTATGTCACTAGAATCAAGAAATTCAGTGACATACATGTCTCCCTATATATGCTATCTTTTCCCTTTGATTCTAATATAGAATAAAATGAATTACTTCTCTAAACTTACATTTCTTCTTCTAAACGTAAGTGAACCGTACACATGGAACTAAAATATATGATAATGAAGACTATACAAGGGAACCGAGAAAACTCAGGAGGAGCGGCCTACAACAAAACCGAAACTCAGGGAAAGTGCCTGCTTCCCCTCATCCTATAGTGGGTCCACCCCTGAATGCAAGTTAGTCCTTCCTCACCCCCATTAGATTGGCTAAGACATGGATGTTGTTACTTGTTAGGCAGTGAGCGAACCGTACCGTTAAGTGTAACTAAACCCACTAACATGTGGCGGACATGACTAAATATATGACTTGGAGTCTAGAGAAGTTCTTAAAATAGTGAAAGCAATGCTCAAGAGTAAATAAAATCTACATCTATCAAGCCCAAAAGAAACAGGCGTGTTTAAGAGGTTAATCAGGACAGGATGTTAAAATTAGAAATAAATTGTTTAAATTACATGCCGCAAGTAGGCATAAAACATTTCAGGCAATGTTATAAAGTGTAGGACCATGACTATATGTGTAGAGTTGTGTCTAACACCTTGTTCCCTGGCCTTCAGGGAAACCAAGCCAAAAAAGAAAAACCATTAACAGCCGAGAACAAGAATGAGACAAATAGAAACCTGGCCTTCAGGGACGAGAATATACAATGGCTTAAAGTCTAGAAGTTTCCAGCTTACAGAAAATTTCCATAAAAAGGCTTATAAGACTCGAACAGTGTACATATTAGATAATAACTCGGGATAGAGGAAAAACAAACAAAATACATATAGTGATCACGAAGAATCTTAAGATGAATTGGTAGTACATGTGGGAAGGTTCGATGAGGAAATGATAAGAAGATGAAGAACAGATTTTTAGCCCACTAGGGACAAAGTGGTTACAGAACCAACTGAGATGGTATGGGGACATACAACATAGAGTAAAAGGACAACCAATTGATGATATTCACTTGGACTTGTATTGGCAACATGTCATAGGAAAGATTTGGAGAACTTGCAGATCGTGACAGGCTGGGCCTCCCATCAAAATGATAAATAAACATTATAATTATGATAAATTTTAGGCACAAAATTATGATGTATAGTTGAAATGATTATACCATTCCTTCATTTTTCTTGTCATAACCTTGTCCTAGTTGTGCTTAATTCAACATTTTAATATCTCGTGTTAGTTATGGAGGGAAATCACTATACGGAGCATTCTCCATTCCACCTTATCCTAATATCATGTTTCCTTGTATAGCAGAAAAGTATTTATTATATTCAGATCAAACAGATCAAAATATAGGATGAAAAAAAATCAAAAATAGATGACGTGAATATGACCAAAAATTCTGAAAGAAATTGATGCATGTCATATCATAACAAGGATTATCAAATAGTAAAAGGAAAAAGGGTAAACCGACGGAGAAACAATTTGAGGGTTGTTAGGAGAATGTGGCACTTGGAGAGCATATTTGTATCTGTTCTCAGCTAGTTTAAGGAACATGTCTTCCCTGGAATCTCTCTCAAACCTGGGTTAAGAATCACCACGATGGTGGGGTCAGGAATTTCACTAAATGGGATAATCGAGTCACTTAATCCTTTTCCTTGGCCAACCAAAAAAAAGAACATTGGAGGTGACAGGCCATATTTCATTAATCTTGTTTGTAATTTCACACTTTTCCAGTCTACTTGTTTCTTATTTGATTTTTTGTTTAGTATATTTCCATTGGTATCAGTCCTCTCTATTATTTTTACTCAGCCAAGTCAGTAGAGTAATAAATGAAAGTAAAGTAACTATGAAGTTGAAGCTGGATTTCTAGTAAGTCTTTAGATTACCACCGGAATCACTAGCCTCTTCTATAATGTTTTAACATCCTCCCACACACCTAATGCCGTTTTACTCTTGTTCTAAAGCTTCTTACATGATACCAATACTGAAAGCATATGTTACTAGCTACTCTAATTATATTCTTTTCCTTCCTGAACAGAATTTGCAGGAGAAGACACGGCTGGCACCTAAAGTAATTCTTGGAGAATAATTGGTTAGTAATTCTTGGTCGCTGTCTAAGAGAGCTTGTGATAGGAGGAAGTCAAAGGTGTTAGCATAAAATTTGTGCTTGAAAAAGTGTAGGACCAGTTTTAGTTCCAAAAGGTGTTTTTTAAGTGAAGATTGAACTTCATACATCAAATAACATGCTAAGAGTTGTCAAACTAAATGAACCACATACAACATTTCATTGTTGGCTTAATCCTTGAGCAAGAACTCAAGGTATAGAATTGAAAATATGTATGAGCTTGTTTGAATGCGTGAGCCTGCATTAGAACTTAAGCTCGGTTAAGATTTGGAAAATTATGTCCCTATATACATTCCCATTTATCAAAACCTTACATAATGGGTAGCATCGGCATTAAGACCTCATCCTTTTGCATTAACTACAAAATTAACATGTGGGACGAGGTTCAATGATGTAAGATATTTTGCATCATACAAAGTTAATTGATGGGACTAGAGAAGGACTAATTTCTATGGTAGAAACGTAGAGAGAAGTCACAAAATCTAAAGCAGTTAGAAGATAAAACCTAAACATATTAGACTCAACTTCAAGAAAACTATGTGAGGACTAATTCAGTTTAAAGGTCAAGTGTTACATATAAATGTTCCCTTCATTTACTAAGGATTACTCACATAATGAGCAAATTGGGGGAAATGTTACTTAGAATTAAAGAATGATGGGTGAAGTGGAGAAATGCTTTTGGCATACTTATGACTTTGGTACTCTTCTCAAAGAAAGAAAATATATATAGGACAGCTATAACACTAGCCATTCTTTATGTGCGAGAATGGTATGCATTCAAGAAATGGCATGTCTACAAAATAAGTTTCTAAAACAAAATTGTGGATATGGAACAGAGGCAATACAATAAATATAGGGTAAGAAATGAGTACATTTGTAGAAAGCAAACGTTCCATTGAGGATAGTGAGTGAAAATAAAAAATATAAGAATATTAAGAAGTGTTTAATGAAGACCAAAGGATGGCAATGATTAGGAGTGACAGGGTCATTATTGTTAAACCTACTGTACATATAGTCCCACATTGGTTAGGAGATGTCACTCTTCCGATTGTACTTGTATATATACCCATGGCCAAGAGCCTAATAGATTCATCCATTCCATGTTCATTGTTTTTTTTACAATGATCGCATTAATTTTATAGTCGGAATCATGACTGAAGTATATTTGCCTCGTTAAAATTTGCATCACTGATGCACTTACAAACATTAATGAGAGATGATGGTCATTTGTCGTACATATTCTTGATGCCTTTCCAGCTGCAACCCTTTAAGAAGTTTGGTATATTTAATAACTTACCTTGGCATATACACCTCTTTTAAATTTGTCATAATTTATTACAAACAATCATAGTCATTAAGCTATTAATCAGCATGCACTCTACTATTGCTATTTATTCATTGTTTTCGCATTCATTCTTTGACAAGAAGAAACTTAAGTCGAGGGCATCACTTGGCGCGACGGTAAGGCTTATTACTTACGTCATAGAGGGCATAGGTTCGAGTCGTGAACACGGACTTCTTCATATATGCGGGGAAAGGTTGTGTGCGCCTTGACCCTCTCATCATGACACAAGGACACCCTTTTTTAGAAACGTAAGCCATGATAAAAAAAAAATCTTCCTTTTGCGTCCAACCAATTTATACATTATTTAATCCGTCGGTCTAAATGCATTACATATAGAGAGAGAGCTGGTTATCATAAATTGTTAAACCTCCCACAAATTTTATTCCAAATCATGGAGCATTTCCAATCTAGAATGCTAAATGTAATATTTCGAAATTCTAAACCCAAGCCAATCAAAATTAATCCTAATGTAAATGATTAGAAAAGGGACATCATTCAATATTATTAATGAAAAAACTATATAGTGAACCTGATTCGCAGCAATCAAGAGACCTAGCCCCAGACTAAAGCAAGGAAACCTTACTCCTAGCTGCACACTTTATTCCTCCTAAGAATTCCGAGAAACCTAATTCCAGTGTCCCTCGTTCCATACAAAATGGCATACACATTGCCGTTTCTACATATTCCGAGAAACCTAATTTTGTGTTCTACATAACCTTGACCTAAAGTTATAGCTGGATCACATTCCTCTATATATTCTTCCATATGCATGATTGTAAGAGAAAATGAACTCCATTTACATGCACCCACAAGACTAGGCAAGTACATTACGTTTATTGTTTACGATTACATTATAGATGTTATTACACATGTTCATACTTCTAATCATTGATAACATGACTATGACACGGTTGACTCGTGCACGAGAGAGATATTACTATGGTTCTAGACTAGAATCACTTGCTTTTCATGATTGTACTCATGTAGTTGATGTACATATTTCTGGAGTGATATATGGGAAGGGGGTATACTTCAGTAGGAAAGTGGTCAATCCAAATTATATCTCATTGTCTTATCATGAATAACAGTCGTATACACTACAGTATCTACGTGTCGTATTTATTCCTAGCCGTCTACGTGCCGAAAGTTGTATTTTAAATACACGAGATATTCATTTATTATTTTACTTGTATTACAATATATTCTATTCACATGATGTTAGTTTCTCTTTTATGAATAGTATCATCTAGTCTATATTTTGTTATCCTAGTTCTTATTATTTACAGTTTCATTACCTATCATTTACAATCATATTTTTTCCTGATGTTATCATGATAGGTTTATATTGTACTGTGTAACATTATAGTTGTATTATACTTTCCTCAAATCCTAATTGAATGATTATCGTTAACAGTCGTAGGCGATGACTTATACCTTGCTTTATATGGTCCTTACTCCTTATGATGACAAGATCCAACTAATTCAAATTTAATGGGTGACGAGATTCCAGGAAATATCTAGTATCATTAGCTTAGTTTGTTTCCTTTTCAGTTATCTATTTTTGCAAATTTATTCTCGAGGAGTCCGTATACGTACTTGTGTCATTGGATTCTGGATTAACTTGCTAAGTTATTTTCTTTGAAACATCAGTCTGTATATTATTACTATTTTAGACTGGATAGTTGTTTCATACTTCCTATATTTTTTGTCATAATATTTTCTGCTGAATGAGTTAGATTAGCAAATTCTATGATTATACTCATGTTGGATTTTGTGGATTACTTGATGATCATGACTTGTATTGAGGTATAGACATTGTAATACAACCGAAACCAAGACGTAAGCTGAACATACTCGTACCCAATTGTTTGGGAGATGGTTGTGACAAAAATGATCTAATATGGGAGCATTGCACGCTTGCGGACAAGGATCGAAAACATCTACAGTGCAATGATTGATTGTTGTTTTGGGATTTTTAACATATTGGAATCCTACCAACCATAGTTTTTGAGCCGGTTGACTTGTTTTTATATGATATACGTTAAAAGATACTTGTTTTGTGGATCTAATTATCAATTATGCATGATCTCTCTTATACTTGAATTGTTCATATTATTTTGTTTAGCTTTAAACAAGAATCTTACTATTCACAATCCGGATCCCAATCTAGGACCCTGTACATTTTTACGGTCCTATCCAATTTTAAAAACATTGCTTGGAAGCACCAACACTCGAAGACGCTGCAAAATACACCAAGACACATCCAAAAATGGTCCCATGTCCGTGTCGCCGTGTCAATTACGTGTCCTATAATACAATTTCCCTTCCTGAATTTGTTAAAGACATGAACTTTGAGCTGAATCGGGAACCAACCACCCGCCCCCCCCTCCCCCCCTCTTCAACATAAGCCAAACAATTCTTCCATTATCCAACCGAAATCTCATATAAAAACGATAAAAATATATATATTTTTTTTTTTTCATAAAGGTGTCAACTTTATTCGCAGCAACAACAGATCTAAAATTGGTAAAACCATAGATCATCAAACTACCAAATTAAAAAAATAAATAAATAAAGAGATATCGATCGATCGAATGGAAGCAAACCTAGATGGAAGTCGTGGCCGCAATGGAGCCTGGCGATCGCCCTCTCCCCGCGGTCGAGCACGAGCTCGAGGCAGATCGAACACCACGGCGACGAGCAGTCGGGCTTCTCGAGCTCCATCGGATCCAGGACTCCGAGATCGGTCATGGATCCGACTCACACCCGGGTTTCGGATTCCTGTCAGGAATTCGAACCGATTTCGAGCTCTTCTCCTTCTTCTTCTTCTTCTTCTTCGATTCTAATCTTTTCCTTCTTTGTTTGGTTATTTCCTTTCGATGGGCTGTTGATATTTGTCTGAATGTAAGGATGTGAGCAGTTGGAGACTTTTAATGACAAAAGAGAAAAAATTAATGATATTTCACTATTTTGCAATTCAGCACCTGCCACCAACTCCCACTTTTATAGCTTTTATGTTTCCTGTACAACAAGAAATAAATACACTAATCCCCCTCTATTTTAAGTATATTACAGGATTACCCCTATTTTTAAAAACAATTACACGGACCACCCTCTGTTTTATGTTTTATTTTTAAAATGAGAGTAGTTAGTGTTATAACTTTCTATAGAAAATATAAAATATAGAAGTAGCCCGTATAATTAGTTTCAAATAAGGATGATTCATGTAATAAGTATAAAACATTGGAATAGTTAAAATAAATTGCCCTAATAACAATTCATATATTATACTTTCCTTTTCTTACATGTGTATATTTATAGTAAATTGGTATATATGAACGTATATTGTACGTATTTTATAATACTCGGGAAGAACAAATAATTTTTAAAAAAAAAAATTACTATTTGAGAAGAACGATGTCTCTTAATTTTTTTACTACTTGTAGAAAAAGTCTTATATAATGAACAACTTTAATTAGTAAACATAGATTAAAAATATTTTTTTAACGAAAACTTTTACGAAATTTGGATTATTATACTATATTTTGTATTTCAATAATTATAACTTTTACTGAAGATCTTATAATTCTACTCTTTTACAATACTTGCGAGAAGTAATTTAAGGTCACAGAAGAATAATTTCCTAATTAACGATATACAGGTGTTAGTGCTGTAAATTTTAGAACTATAATTGCTTTCAATAATGTGATACCAAAAAAACGTACATAAATCTTACATATCTTAGTCAAATGATAAAAATCAAATTTCTGTAGATGACATGCAAGTACGAGAATTATATATATTTTTCATATAACCCAAGCCTCCCAATTGTGTGTGTGCGTGTGATTTCAAAAAAATAATAATAATAATTAGAGTCTTTAGAAAACAAGTGAAAGGTGAAAGAGAAAAACTTAAATCAAGCTAACGTATGACCTATATCCAGAAACTTTGAAGGAAACAAAAAACAAAAAAAAAATCGTACAAACGCTAAGTCGGTGTGTGCTTCTCCATATGGATGAGTTTATACTAGAATCTACATGTTTAGATTTCTAAGTTTGCTTTTTCTTACGAAGTCAGGTTGATATTTCTTATTTTTTGGATTCATTTAGAGGTTGTTTGGATAGCGATAACTTTTCAAAAGTGTGAAAGTGGCCTTTATAGCATTATAACTTTTTAAAATGTATTTGAATAGAATTTTTTTTGTCTCCTGCAATTGAGGATGATGCAATTTCAGTTTTTGGATGACACATTGTGATATAGTAACTCATCTCCTCTCCACTATTCATCCTCCTCCAACACAGTGCTCCAAAAAAAAAAAAAAAAAAAAAAGTGAAAACGAAGAAGACTCCATCGCCGTGTTCATCTCCTCCTCCAACGCAGCTTCGTGAGCTCTCTGATCGGAGCATTGGCCCGGGTTCAGACCCGTCGAACCCCGTCGCAGTGTTCCAAATCTGTCCATCGCCTCCGGCCACTCCACTTCATCTCCACCGCCACTACTTGGTGCTCCTCCCGCTCCTCCTCCTCCCACTCCTCACCACCATCATCAAATATGGATGTGGAGGCAAACGAGGAGCCGACGCTCAACTCCGTTGAACTTTGGTTCGAACGAGTCGAGGTTGGTGCTGCTCGAGACGGTGGCTCTGCTCGAGGGCGTCGAGATTCGAAGAGAGAGTCAGAGGGACGGTGTTGGCGGCCGTGTTGAGAGTCACGTTCGTCACTTTCCATGCACTTGCGGCTCTTTTTTGTTGCAAGAGTAAGGAGAGAAGAAGGGGGACAGCAAGTGAATGCCGTCAGAAAAATCCACCTGCGATACATTTGCAGACTGCAACCAAATCATAAAAAATTATTTTTCACCGGTCACTTGCTGCAGAAACTTCCACTTTTCGTCCACTCACTGCCAACTAAACAGACCCTTATTGGAACCAAATATATTTTTTAATTCCAATTCGAAAGTCAAGTCATCTTCTACTATATAATGCGGACTGAAAACGGCTCAGGAATGAGTCGTCCAGGCCGTATGTATATCAACACCATTTATATATGTTAAAAAATTAATAAAAAGATAACTAAATAACTACCTAATACTCCACTCATTATGAAAACAAACTAGGTATTTAACTATCTAATATGATTTATTTATAACTAAATAATTCTAACACAAGTGGTTAATGTATGAGATATTTTTCTTAGTTGTCTGAGTTCAATTCATAGAAATAACAATTTTTTTATAATAAATTTTATTTTATTTTTTTGCACGTGTAAATTTGTAATACACGTGCACATTACTAATATATATAAAACTTTTTTTTTAGCTTACTTCTGTTGCCAGACTTATCAAGAGCATTTAAAAATGAAATTGCAACGGGTCTTATCCTATTATAGACCTAGCAAATGCATTTGAAAAGATTCCAAAAAAAAAAAAACCACAAGTTTGGTAATTTCACGTTTGCGTCAATCAATAAATATCAACATGAACGTTTGGTACATCTTAAAGGCCTAGTACCTACTAATTTATTCCGTAGATAATCTAAAGTTGAGCCAAGACTCAAAATGCCGCTACTAAAAATTACTGGTCCGCCGTTTGAATATGTTTTCTGAAATTATTTTCTAAAATTATTTTTATGAAAATAAGTTATAAAGTTATTTTTTGAGTATAAAAAATTTGAATTTGTGTTTGATTACTTTTATCTGAAAAATTATTTTAAAATATAAAATTAAAAAATATGTTTGGTAAAAAAAAAATTTAATAAAAATTACACTATGCCAGAAGGGAAATTTTCATCACACCCCTAAACCAAACAAAATAACAATGAGCCCACACTTGTCCCGAGTAAATATGAAAAAAAAAAATCCCAGAATTCTTCTTTTGCATCACTTTGATATTTAAATCAAGAGATGTTTTCAGGAGATCAGTGGTTCGCAGCATGATCAAAGACATTTCGAATAAACAGAAGAGTTAGATCCAAATTTTAAAAATATTTGGATTGCTAGCTTGTCAAGATATTCCTGCTATCTGGTGGAACCTGTCTGCCTTTGACTTTCCAAGAAGGAAAAAACTATTTTGCCCGTAGGCGGGTCAGTCCGTCCGCCTCCGTAGCTAGGGGTGTAAACGGGTCGGACGGACACGGACAGTCCATTGTCCGTGTTCGGTCCGAAAATAAAAATGAGTTCGGACGGACACGGACAGTCCACTGTTTGAATTCGGGCCGAACGGACACGGACAACCACTGTTCGTTAATTCAATCGGACGGTCCACGGACAAATTAAATATATTATCAAAAGCTATTATTTTATCAAGATTACTTGATAGTTGCTAAAAAAAAATCAAGTTGAAAGAAAATATAATGGAATGTTATATAATACAACAAACAATGGTAAAAGGTTAATGAAAATCGAGACCGGACAACAATAAATTGATGCAAAACCAAAATGATATGACATAATTGATACAAAACCAAAAGGAGTTTCCACTATCGGACGGTCCGCGGACAAATTCGGACCGGACATGGATATGACCGTGTCCGTGTCCGATTTTTAAACGGACCAAAAAATATGTCCAAGTTTTGTTCGTTAATCAATCGGACGGCCCGCGGTCGAACCATTTATCGAGCCGGACACGTACGGACAACGGGCTACTTTGTCCATTTTACACCCCTATGCGTAGCACTTTCTCATTGGCTTCTCCCCTGTTAACGTGGGGCCCATGTCGACGTCCTGTCAATGGAGGAGTGCCACGTGGCGGACGGACTGGCCCGCCTGCGGACAAAATAGCAGGGTTGTTACAAGAATTTGGTCTCGGCCGGCCAATACGATCGGGCTACATGGACCGATTTATTTTTTTCTAGCAACCTAAATATTTTGTGCTCTAGAAAGTATCTCCTAAACCCCTAACTAACTTAGGCATCGTTTGGTAAGCTGTAATGTAATCAAATGGAAAAAAAATACTTTTTCTATTTGATTACATTGCGATTACAATTACATTACAGTAAACCAAACGGGGCTCTTGTCTCTATACCTTTCTCTCCAAAAGCCAATAAATAGGGAATAAATCCCATTAGATATTCATTCACCAAATTAATCCTTAAATTACTGTTCCTAAACCAACCGACTACTGTTGAGAAAGCCCAATCCAATCCACTGCCAAACTCACTGGAAATACACTGTCAAACTCATTGGAAAGCTAAGAGCATCCACAGTGGCAACACTCCAAATCATACTCCAAATTACTTCAAACCATACTCCAAAAATTAATTTTGAAACATTTCCTTCATGTTGGTACACAATGGTATACTCCAAATAAATCCTCCAAATTGACAAGTGGCAACATCCCATCTTTTTCCTCCTTATTTTTCCTTCATAATTGACAAGTGTCAACACTCAAAAAAAAAAAGAATAAAAGAGAAAAGTAAATATGGTGGGCCCCAAGTAACTATAGCTCCACTAGTGGACTCTCCAAATTTGGAGAGTCTCTTAGCTTTCTACTCTTTTTCAAGTGTGGACAAGAGTCCATTGTAGCCCTCAAGTGCTACAAAATTTGGCTAAAGGCCAAATATAGTACTTGAAAAGAGTCCCACTGTGGATGCTCTAACACTCACAACACCAATGAAACTCATAGAGAACTAAGGCAACTACACAAGCAACTATGCAAGCAATATATTTCATTCTATTCTGATTTCTGATTCAAAAGGGACATCACCAAAATCAACTGGATCCAATTTACTCAAGCCATCACATTGAGATTCATATGCTAATATCAATCTAACTCAAATTTGAATCATTAATCAAATTTGATTATCTCACTATGCCTACATTGGACATGACCTCCATCCTTGTTAATTACCAAGGGTCGATGTACTTCCAAAACTAACTTGTTACATGCAAAAACATAAATATATATTATTCGTCAACTTTTGTGCAATTAACATAACATTGAACCATCGAAAATCTGATTTATTTTGTTAGTCTCAACTCAATCATTCCAACCAAGTTCGTACATCATAATTGTTGTCTCGAGAAAGATCAATCCAATTTTCAAACCAAATCAATAAAAGATCACACTACCATCAATCACACTTCTGAATTCACGATTTTGAATCATCTGACTATCAAGAAAATCCATCCATCACCTCTACTTGAGTATAATCAAAATAATAAAATTTGTATCGATCCAAAATAATTTCAAATGTCATCCCATTCTTTCCAACGCAAGTAATCAATAATAAAAAAAAAATTGAAGATAAAATATCAAATCTATGTCTAACTCTCAATCTAGCTACCCGGCTCTATTCTAACCATCTACCAGGTAACTATTTTTAGGATCAATTCTACCAACCCTACCAGTGAACAATGGAACCTCTGTCTAACCATGTTACCCGGCTCTATTCTTACCATCTACGCGGTAACTATTTTTAAGATCAATAATACCAACCTTATCACTCAACAATGGAAGGTTTGATTAGTTGTACCTCCTATAATTTGTATGTATTTTGGTAACTGTTTCCGTTGTTTCAAAAATAAAGAACACCCCCCTGGCTGCTTAATTTTTCATTCATTTTCTTCTATGCACCAGGGGGTACAACTAATTAACTTTATAAACCAGGAGGGTGTTCTTTATTTTTAAAATAACAAGGACAGTTACCAAAATACGTGCAAACCATAGGGGGTACAACTAATTAACCCATAATGGAATCTCTGTCTAACCATGTTACCCAACTCTATTCTAACCATCTATCCGGTAACTATTCTTAGGATCAATTCTACCAACCCTATCATTCAACAATGGAACCTCTGCCTAACTACTAGACTAAAACATCTGTCTAACTAAAACATCTGCCTAACTACTAGACTAACTCACAAGACAGCTCTCGAAATTTGATATCATCAATCGCCTTTCTATTTGGGAACCAAACAAAATTCCACAAAATTCCACTACACAAGCATCACACGAACAAAAATTCTTTCCACCACAAAATTCAAAGAATGTCTAAAGTTAGATTAGAGTTAGGTTTTCTGCTCAGAACAGACTTTCTGCCTCCCCTGAGCATGAACACAAGTTGCATCTTTGCACCTTCGTAACTGATTGGGCTGTTTGAATACCCAAGTGGACACACTTGCAACCTTTTTTTTTTTTTGTCATACTAGCAACTCTCCACAACTCTTTCCATACTAGCAACTCTCCACAACTTAGACCTGTCAATGGTTGACCGAAAATTCGCATTCGTTCCGCATTCGGACCGATAATATCCGAAATTTTGGATGCGGATATGGATACGGATGTCTTATCGGATATTTATCGGATATCGGATGCGGATACGAAAAATATCATATCCAATCCGATAACATCCGACCCGATAATAAAATAACTTAATATAGAAAGTATATTTTAATTATATATATGAATACATTATACTTGTTATCCTTATTGGTTCGGAATCTTCGATAACATCATGCCAGGTTGTTTCAACGGTGTAGATTGTATCAAATAATCAAAGGCTTGGAGAGAGAACAACTTAACTTACAACCCTAACCCTAAAACTAAAAGAGAGTTTCTCTCTCTCACACAAAGCTACCACTGCCAACAATACAAAGCAGCACTCTCTCTCTCACTCTCTCTCACATTGTACAGTGCCAATTTCAGTATTTGAAGCCTTTTTCGTTCGGATTTTCATTCTAGTGTATCAGACTGAAATGGATCTTTGTATCAGATACTTAATGATATAATTGAAGTTTTTAATGCATTAGTAAATTTTATTAGATGTTGTGCTGCCTCTGTTGATATATGTGCTAGTTCCCACTTGGCACTTGCTAATTGACACTTCTATTTGCTAGCAACATGTAAATTTCCATGTATCCATTGGTACATTTCTGAAGTTGCAGGTTGTATGTTCCTTTTTTTAGTTCTTTTTGTGAAAAGCATATTGACACGTCTATTTCTGCCTCTTTGACATTGTTAAAGACTTGAGGGAATGTGCATACAATACATGTATAGTCAAATAACAAAGGCTTTGTAATGGTTCTGAAGTTATTTTAGTGACATGTTAATTTGTCTTGATGATATTTTTATTGGTTCAGATATTATCCGATATCCGTTAAAATAATTGGTAACGGATACGGGAGCCAAAACTTCCATCCGACCGGATATCGGATGGTTATCGGATGAATCTAATAGCTATCGATTCAGATGTGATAATGTCAATATCCGACCGATAAGCTACTATTGACAGGCCTACCACAACTCTCCACCGTTGGAAGTCTCTGGTCACCCTCTATCATTGAAAGTCTCTGGTTCAATGGTTTTTGGTGGTATTTTGACCAATTGGCTTGTTAGCTCAAGCATTTGGTATGTTAAGTATAAATTTGTTAAGAGAAATTTTGACTGGCATCCCACTTTTTTTTACCATATTTACGGTGCATCCCACGCAATTACAATAATGTAAGGTACCCCCCTCCCCACTTTTGATGGAAACCGTTCCCAACTCACGGTCAACCCATTTGACCAATTTTTTTTGACCAAAATACCCCCGTCTTCTTCCCCGTGTCCCTACATTTTCTGTGGCTGCCCCCCTCCCTGCCGCCGGCGTGCCTCCGCTCCCCGCCGTCGACGTGCCTCCGCTCCCCCCCCTCCTCTCTCTGCTCCGCCCCTCCTCTCTCCTCCCCATCACCACCACCACCACCACCACCATAATCACCACCACCTTCACGTCGCCCTCTGCGACCCCCTCCCCCCCCCCCCCCCTCCGCGCCACCGTCCGCGCAGCCCCCTCCAGACCACCGTCCGCCCCCTCCCGATGTTGTCGTCACTGTTGCTGCTGCTACTGTTGCTACTGCGGGGGCGACGGTGGGGGGTGGGGGGGGCTCCGGTGGCGCGGAGGGGTGGGGGGGGAGGGGGTCGCAGAGGGCGGCGTGAAGGTGGTGGTGATGATGGTGATTATGGTGGTGATGGTGCTGGTGATGGTGGTGGTGGGGAGGAGAGAGGAGGGGGGGGGGAGCGGAGGCACGCCGACGGCGGGGAGCAGAGGCACGCCGGCGGCGGGGAGGGGGACAACCACGAAAAATGGGGAGGACACGGAGAAGAAGACGGGAACATTTTGGTCAAAAAAATTGGTCAAAGAAGTTGACCGTGAGTTGGGGACGGTTTCCGTCATAAGTGGGAGGTACCTTACATTATTGTAATTGTGTGGGGTGCACCGTAAATATGGTAAAAAAAAGTGGAGTGCCAGTCAAAATTTCTCATTTGTTAATAAAATTTTCAATGAAATTAAAATTTTCTGTCATTTTTTTGTAGTGGTGCTGAAAATTGTCAATGAAATTTTCTGTCATCCTTTTTTTAAGTGGTGTGCAAAATGTTGACATATTGGCAATTATGACAACTATTTTTGTGAGTTTTAGGTTTCATGAGTGTTAACAATACCAAATTTAATATGATGGCGTTTATATCTCTTGCATTGAAAGTCCCCACTATAGTTCTCATCTACATTTTAAGTGGTCATCGAAACACAGTATATTAAAACTACTCACTTGCGGATAAACAAAATCTTGCATTATAAGATGGCAAAAGTGTCACCACCAAGGAGGTGTTTGAATAGGAATAACTTCTCGAAACTGTAAAAATGACTATTTTAATATTATATTTAATATATTACAATACAGTGTACTTTCAATATATATGATTTTTCAAAATCTATTTAAGACATTATCTCCAGTAAATAAGAACGATGACTTTCAAAGTTCTTCAAAGAGTAAAGAATCATAACAATATAAGAAGAAAAAAATGCCAATCACCAATAAAGCCCTTTTCTTTCCTCTTTCTAACTCCGGTATTCTTCCATGGTTAGTCGTCGTGGAACCACGCCGCCTCCTCCAGATCCAGCCTAATATAGTTTCACGGTGCAGCTGCAGCAAAAGTGATCATTTCTGTCCACTTGCAGCACAGCTAGTTTTCTGTTCAGAGCACACTTTCTACAAGTATCAGGGTTGCAATCCAATTCGTACATCATCCAAATTCTGGTTAGAGCATCGCCAATATAATTTGGGGTCCAAAATTTTAGAAAAAAAGTCGTAAAAAAATTTATGTAAAAAATTCTGTGGTCAAAAATTGATGTTAAAAAAAAAGTAAAATATAAAATCTAGACCTAAAAAATTAGACTCCAAAATGGAACTTAGAGGACGTTTGGTTCAAATTTTTGAGACTTGTGAATGAATTTTGAATTCATTATCTATGTTTCGTATGTTTAGAATTAGAAATGAAGAGAAAATAGGAGGGACTTATGTGAAAAAGCTATTTCCATTGACTTAAAAAAACTATTCCAAATCCCCCTTGGAAATAGATTTACTTTCCTAGGAATAATGTTTGGCTATTTTGTTTGGACGATTATACCCTCTTTATTTTCAAATTTTCTACTTCTATACCAAACATGTAAATCATCATAAATTTAATGAAAGGATATTAAAAAAAACTAAATAAATTAATATTCATATCCCTTTGTAAACCAAACATGGAGAGATAATTTTTTTAAATTTTTTGAACTACATATTCCGGTATTCCGGACCTAACCAAACATGGATATGATAATGTTGAATTCCTTTCTCATATAAGGAATTGAAAATCTATTCCTAAGAATACAAAAACTTAATCCAAAAAGCCCTTAGAGTCCTTTATTTGTTCATCCACCAAAACTAGGTGGTATGTAAACCCTCCAGTAAAAAAAAAATATAACACGTTGCATAAAATCACTTTGGTGGATGAACAAAATCACTTACAAAGTAATTTTGTGGAATAAAAATGACAAGTGTTATTTTTTAATAGAGGGTAAAAACATCCCACTTATTTTGATGGATGAATAAAAATAGACTAATGGGACTTACTATTCTACAAATAAGTTCTTAAAATCTATAATCTAAAAATTTGGAGACCCAAGCCTTACCACCTATGAATGAAATGGAACCAAAATTGTAAAAATTAAGATTAGGGATACAACTTACTATAGATGGACCCAAAATTGTAGAAATTGAGATGCGACTTACTATTCTACAAAATAAGTTTTAAAATTCAGAATGTAAAAATTGGAGCTGAGGATGATGGATGAGCCTTACCAAGGCTACTCTTAGCACAGCACTTTCCGATCAAACATCCCCTATAGTAAATATATGAACTTGCTAAATTTAAAGGCTCTGATTCTAATGGAAGCCAATGCTATAGTTTCAATCAATACTAAAAAGTACATAATTTGTGCTCACGAAAGTGAAGATTTTCTTGTGCAAAACTGAACCTCCCTCAGAAATACATGAGATTTCATCATCTATTTTAGATCAGACAAGGCTGAAACTAATTTACAGATTTTCAATCATTGGGAGCTTAAAATTAGAAGGGGCACACACAAATAGCAATCAAACAATAAAAGAAATTTCTAGCGAACATGAAAAAAGAACATGACAAAAATAAACATGATCAAATCGATGCATAGACGATTCTTTAGTTTCTTTTTAAACCGTCGATCTGCACATTAAATTCGAGGACGACCAAAATAAGGGGTAGAAAATAGAAATTTATAGAAACTAGAACCCCTCAGACATCAAATTGTTCGATTCATCAAAATTTATATCAGGCCACTACTTTAATTTAACAATCAAATTCATCACAGGGATTCGAAATATGCACAAAAATTAAAAAAAATTAAAAAAAAAAAATCTGATACAAAAGCTTCTGTTTATCCTCAGATCAGGTCTCCATAAAACTTTTTTCCGCATCGATTGAACTCGGAAGAACGAAAGTTTTTGTTGATCATCATCGGAAAAACGAAGAGGAGGAAAAAAAAAAAATCAAAAGTTTTTGTTTTGCCGCCGCGTGAGGGAAGGCTGTGGAGATGGAAATAAAAGAGACGAGGAAGAGAGGGATTTTATAGGAGCAGCAGAAGAGAAAAAGAAACCCTAACCCTAAATAAACCCTGACTAACTCTGTTGGTCAAGCTCTGTTCCAAATCCAACCACAGTTGCGGCCGCATCTTGGTAGTGCTAGATCCAAACCCGTTACTTGTACTAGTCGAGGTTTCGGATTCGACCTTACCCAGCTCTCGGCTCGTAACACGAAATTTAAATATAACTTATTTTTACTGAAAATTGCTGAAAAATTCAATTTCATGGTTGATTTTTATGAAAACGTGGTTGATTTTTATGAAAACCCACCCGTAGGATGGATTTTATGAAATGTCCAGAATTATATATTTTCACGTTAAGTATTACAAAATTTCCTTTAGATGTTCTGTATTTACAAAATTAATACCATAACTACCCTCCGCACAAACTCAGATTTGGATTGCGATCTTCTTCTTCTTCACGAGAGATCTGAATTCCATTGCTCTCATCTTCAGCAGAGATCGCAAAGATCGTTCGTAGTTCACCGTACTTTTTTTTTCAGTCGAACTCCGATCATCGCTCATCATCTTCTTCTTCTTCTTCTTCTTCTTCTTCTTCTTCTTCTTCTTCTTCTTCGACAATTAGGTCAAATATGGAGAGAAGATCTTATTCTCTTTTCCATAAGAGTTAGCATCATTTTGAAAGAAGAATGAACACTCTTGAATCTTTATTCATGTCAAATTTCTTTCCACAAAACCAAAAAAATAAAATATTAGGTTTCTGTCAACTGTTCTCCGTCGATATAACACGAAGAATAGTCATTCTTCTGTATTTTAACAAGGAGAATGTCATTCTACGTGTAAATTAACACGGATAATGGTCATTCTCCTACATTTTAACACTGAAAATTGTCATTCTCCGTGTAAATTAATACGGAGAATGCCATTCTCCGTGTAAATTAACGCATTCTCCGTGTTATTTAACACGAAAAATGACATTCTCCGTGTTTGGCCATTCTCCTGCGTTTTAACACTCGAATAACCATTCTACGTGCTAAATTACACGGAGAATAGGCGTTCTCCATGTAATTTAGCACGGAGAATGACCATTCTCCGTGTAAATTAAGACGGAGAATGCCATTCTCCGTGTAAATTAAGACGGAGAATGTCATTCTTCGTGTTACTAACACGGAGAATAGCCACCCTCATGCGAAATTAACATTCTTCGTGTTCTAACACGAAGAATGGCCATTCTCCTGCATTTTATGGTCAGTTGAAACTTTGGAGTGCCACAACTTTTGACTGGGAGGTCAAAACGAGGCCCGGTTTGTCGCAAAATGAGCGTATCTTCGAGGAGCATGAGATAAACCGCTTCATTATTTGTCGGCCTTCCGAAATTTTAGAATCGCAAAAAAATAATGTTTGGACCTCCGTTTTAGCACTTTTGTCGTTTGTCTCGGTCTTTCCGAAATTTTTCGACGAGTTTTTGAAGATTTTTGAGGAGAAAACCTAGATTCGAAAATGAGCAGCGTATGGAAGAAGGTGAAGTATCGAAACGTTTTTTTTTAAGAGTAGTTTCGTGGATGTTTTCAATAAATTAGAAGGAATGGCAAAAAGGTCATTCGGAACCAACTTTATATATTTTTTGCTAATTCTGGGCGCACGATAAAATGTTATTGCACGGTGGGTTTTTCATAAAACTTTTTCGTTTTTTTGGGCATTTCATAATTTTTTCCTTATTTTTATCCGTCCTTCTTAGTAAGGACTAGTAACTTGTAAAGTGCATAGAAAATTGTTAAAAAAATAAATTATAATTTTAAATATATATTTAAAATAATATCATATAATTAGTTTAAATATTATTTAATTAAAAAAAAAATTTTGGTCAAACTTTAAGGTATATGTTTAGATCTTACCACGTGGTTAGTTTAAATATTTAAATCAACTACATATTATATATATATATATATATATATATATATATATATATATATATATATATATATATATATATATATAGTTAGTTAGTTAGTTAGTTAGTTAGTTAATTAGTTAGTTAGTTAGTAAGTTAGTTAGTTATCTTAAATATTATTTAAATATAATTTGTAAGTTCTACAAATATAATTTTTTATTTTAAACAAATTATATTTAAAAAATATTTAAACTAACAAACTAATTATATATATATATATATATATATATATATATATATATATAGAGAGAGAGAGAGAGAGAGAGAGTGGCAAGCCTCCCGTGCCGTTCACCAGGTTCATCCTTCTATTCACTTGTTGTGGAACCAATGCATCCCGATGGAGTGGTTTATTTTGCTCTGGGGGTATTCAAGGGCAAGCTACCTACGGACGATGTTATTAAGAAGCGGGAATTCTCTTTGGTATCGATATATCATTACTGTGTGACCCCTTTAGAGGAATATATTGACCATATTTTTGCGTATTGGATGTTGACGATGGGTTTGTGGGATCATTTATGTCACGTCCTGATTCGACAAACCGTTTGTCCTCGTATCGATTATGCTGAATCGATCATCCTCGCTAGGACGTGATGACGTACGAGTCTGGAGTTGCACTCGTACAAGGCAAGAACATTACATTTGATACATTCATTTGAAACATCACATATCGTAGAGAATTGAACACGCAGTTTAGGAAGATAGAAATATGTTTTCATTGATAGCTTGCAACTAAGTGCAAATCATATTACATTGGATATGTCGTTGCGGCTACATTTGATTAAAACAAAAGAAAATACTCGACAAGCTGTCTAAACTAATACTTGTCGTTCCATATATTCACACCCTTTTTATACATTAAAAGCCTTCGATGAATTGACTTCAAAATATTTCAAAATATGCAGAGCTTCAAAACGCCTATCCGAACTTCAACTTTGGCTTAGCACCGTGCACCCCCAGAGTTCACGTGACCTGTGGGGTTGGGGGATTAGTACACTTGGAAATGCACTAGTAAGCGGGATGAACTCACTCGTCTAATCCGACTCTGATTATTAAGGTAGGCATGTATTGGAGTTTCTTTCTATTTAGACCTAAATGAATTCAGTTCATATTGATAGCCTTCTTCTGAAATAGTAAAAGTATACAATAAAACATAGAATTTTATCTCAATTCTTACCACGGTCGTGTTCATCCCTGCATGAAACAGAGATTATAATTACCACCTGCATAAGACAATAGGTGAGCATGCTACTATCTTACATGTGGTCATTGGTGTTACACACCACTTGGGACTATTTCCATTAGCATGCGATACTACCCTTTCGGCCTAGGTTGCAAGCCTTACTGAAGGTCCCGTATGCCTCGCGTCGAAGCACAATAACCATTCCCCCTAGCTAGGTCAATTCGGTTCTAGCGCCTCAGATACCGTTTCGAGGAAAACAAACTTGTGCACAGGTTGTCCATGACCATGCCAATGCGTGAACAATTTAAGATATGAAACAGATTTGCATAACGCGGACAGTATTAAGCAGCATTATCATTTTAACTCATACGAGAGTTCATTTTCTCAAAGCCGTACGTTTAGCGTCCCGTAGGCACCCTTCCCGAAAAATTTTGAAATATTTTTTTATTATTTATTTGATTTAAATGGTTATTTCTAGATTTTTATAAATAATTAATTAGTTAATTATTACGGTAGAATGCTTTAGTCATGGTTAAGATTTGGGATACAAGATGACTAGAAATCGTGGCACAGATAGTGTAGTGGCGTGCCTTGACTAGTGTATTAGCTATGCTAGGTAAGGCCGAGCCATATGAGTGTTTTAACTAGGAAAATCAGGCCAAATTACGACATGACCTCTATAAACAAATTAATTAGTTATTTATTAATATTTGGACCTTTAGAAAAATTCGGTTGTACCAAACCAGCCCGGACTGGACCCGAACCAAGCCCAAGCCCACGTACTCGGGTAGTGCGTCTAAGGATATCTATGTAGATGTATGGCTGATATCTTATTTTATTTTATTTTGTGGCCTAGTATGCCATATTACAAATTATGTTTATATTCGAAGTTCTTGTTATAATATATAAATATATAATATTTTAGTTGATAATATGATAAATGATTTTCTTAACATATATTTGTAAGGGTTGGGGTTTTAGATTGTATAAACCTTCATATGTAAGCCTATTTAATAAATGTCTATATATTTTAGCTATAAAGGTTATATATATATATATATATATATATATATATATATATATATGTATATATATATATATATATATATAATATCGTTAGTTATAGTAATATTCTACCTTGGAATTACGATAGCATTTTCTAATTATAATTGTCTACATTTTATTTGGGTTTATAGGGTAAATGTACAAATGGTAGTAAATATGCATTGGATCGTATATTGCTATATATATATATATATATATATATATATATATATATATATATATATATATATATATATATATACTTCATGTTTATTTAATGGTCTAATTATTATCTTTATAAACCCATAATTGCAATATATAATAAATATTTTTTTTACCAAGTTAATAATTGTTTTAGAAGTGTCATAACGGTTTATATGCTTGGTCATGGATTTTTGGAGTTAGTATAATATATATATATATATATATATATATATATATACATATATAAAAAAAAATATATATATATATATATATGTGTGTGTGTGTGTGTGTGTGTGTGTGTGTGTGTGTGTGTGTGTGTGTGTGTGTGTGTGTGTGTGTGTGTGTGTGTGTGTATTGTATAAATACCTATACATAAACCTATATATATGAATACCTATATACAAATATTTATATTTAGCTTGAGTGTAAAAGAAAAGGAAATAAAGAAAAAACCAAAAGAAAAAAAACCCACACAAATCAAAACCCCAGCTCAGCTAACCCCTCCCAAGCCGAGCCTCACCCGACTCGTTCACAGAGCAGCCATCTTTTCTTATAAAAGAAAACCAAGAGAGAAATTAGGGGATACTCGTCAAACCCTAAACCTAAAACCCTACTCCAGCATGTAGTGCCCCGTCCCGCTCAGTCAATCGGAGGAATCAAAACGCCGACGGCGTTCGGACTTATCATGCAACGGCAACTTGAAGGCCCGCTCGGTCGAGGCGACTCCTCGCTCAGGTGGGGTAGTTTCGGTGAACTCGTCTCATATTTGCCTTCACATAATAAATCGCATGTTTTCAACTTGCACAAGTAGGCTTAATAATAAAATAGACGAATCCACATAGCTAAAGGGAATAATCCCGACGGGTCGAATTGAGTTAGAATATGGAAAGGTCCAACGATCGGCTTAGAGTTGGTGCACGGCGTGCTTTGAAAATGACACTCGGTCCTTCGTCCCGTGACTTGGGAGAATAAAAAGTTGGTTTTCGACACAAAACTATGAACTTGCCTAGGTCATAGGCGTCGCCTGAGTTAATGCTCGATAGAGCATGCACGCTTCTACTGCGTGTAGTACCCCGAAATTTGTGATACGTATTTTATACGTGTTCATATTTCTGACCCGTATTTCTCTTTTCCTTGATTAGTTAGTTGTGGTTTATTTTTCATATTTAGCATTTTGGTTTAATTGTCATTTATCGTTCATGGATTAATTCTGATTAGTGGAGCTTGGTTTTATTTGGATAGAAGGAGGATTGGGTTGGCTCGGTTTGGCCTGGCTTGGTTTGGGTTGGTTTGGGCTAGCATGAACCCCTACCTACCACCCCTACCATTTATTAACCCTTTCTTCCTTCTCTCTCTCCTCATTACTTTTCTTCTTCCTCCATTAACTTCCTCACCTACCAGGAAGGTCTAGGCAAGTGCATCTTGCTTCATGGAGGAACCCAAATTTAATTGTTCCATTCTCTTCTTTGCAGCATTCTAATACTCTTTAGTACTTGACATTTTCAATTTCCACGGCTAGATTCTTGTAGATCTAAGTTTATGTTATTTTCGGATTTCTTGAGTTTTAATCTATTTAATCTTGTTATTGTCGAGTTTTGATGGTTCCATGTTGTAGAGCATTTCATTCTGCCCCATTTTGACCTATGGAAGTTTGGATTTGGACTCTGGATGAAAGATTCATGGAGCTTGGGAGCCATGGCTTGAAGGGTTCTTCTTCTCGGAAGGATGGAGAAGAAAAACAGTTCATAGCCGAACGGACTTAGCCGCATAGTTTATGCAGCAAGTTTTATTCCTGACCGCATAAGCCTTGCTGTGTTACTTGGCCGCATGGCCTATGCCGCAGGAACTCAATTCTCCCAGCCGCATGAAGATTTAATCCTAGCCGCATGAGACTTACATTTCTAGCCGCATGAGTTTAACCCTACCGCATAAGGCCCAGTCCTAACTGAGCCGCATGGGCTTCTGAGTCCGGGCCGCATGACCCGATTTATTCTAACCGCATATGCTCACCACCCTCCCCTGGCCGCATAAGCTCCTAACTGAGCCGCATGCACCCCCTTCATCTTCTGGCCGCATAGGCTCATGACCAGTCTGGCCGCATAAGGCTTTGCATCTTCAGCCGCATGAAGTCTTCTATATTCCAGCCGCATGGACCCTCATCTCTGTGAGCCGCATGAGACCTGTCCCCGCCAGCCGCATGAGCTGCGCTTGTTCCGAGCCGCATGGGCTCTTAGTTCCCCCAACCGCATGGATTTCTTTCCTGGCCGCATAAGCCTGAGCCGCATGACTTTCTATAGCCCTGTGTACTAGTATTTTATTATTTATTGCCCATGTCTTGTAACCTTTATTGTATATTTTTATGCCCATTTTATATCCTTACGCCTTTTGTCATGAACTTGATAATCCCGAATTTATTTATGTTTGGAATGATAATTGAACATGGCATGATAGTGGCCCGTCGTGGTGCACTCCTGACATGATAACTTGACCTGATAATTTGACATGCTACACATGACACGACAGTAACCCGTAGTGGTGCACTCTTGACAAGTACCCTGACATGCTTGATAGTGGCCCATCGTGGCGCACTCTTGATAAGTAATAATGATAATGATAGTGGTCCGTCGTGGCGCACTCTTGACAAATTAATTCATTGGCCTGGACACCGTGGTTGTTGCATTGATTGTGCTTGTATAAACTACGAGTCCTGTTATGTCTTGCATCATGTCTAGGGCATGATCCCTGAGTACCACGGTCAGGGATCCATACTGAATCTGGCTAGGTTAATGACTAGATTGATCAATTAGTTCATGGAGAATTTTCCAGTTACCTGTTGCCCCTTTGGTCCCGGCCTTATATATATATATACATGGGATTTGTTGCTATCCGTCGAGATGAGCGCACTTCCAGCCCGCCGTCGAGTGTGGTACCTTAGGACACATGTATCTTACTACAGTGTGTCTGCTATATCCTGCTATCTTTTCCTTTTCTTGCTGGGATCACTCAGGTAGTAACAAAAAGGTAATCGGACTTGAAATTCTCATTTGCATCTTGCTAGTAACTAGGCCTGTGATAACCCTAGTTAGTTAAAGTAGCAAGCCGTACTTACTGCTTGGCCGTGATTGATTGTATGAGAATAATCTGTCTAGTCTTGTCTTGATCCTGTACAAGATTGTTATATGTCTCGATTTCTTATATTTACCTTGCCGATAAATGGTAGGAGAAGCCAAGTTCCGTTCAGACGAAGGGTTAAAACCCCGGTCCTTGTTTGGTTTACGGGTTGTAACCTGGTCATCTGAATAGTCCCATGGTTATCTCATCGTATATCATCCTGTCATGCTTTTCCATATGTTCTGTCTATTATTGATTCGGTACAAGATTGTCTTTTATAGTTACCTGTCATGCTTTTTTTCTTAAATTACTGTCTCTTCTTTTGTAATTATATTATTGTGCTAATTGTCGGTTTTAGTTCCTAAGTGAAGCCTCCTTTGTGGCACTTGCTCTTTCTGGGGTCTGACCCAGCTGGTTTTGTATGGCCAGATACCGGAGCAGCAGCAAAGGATCTACCTGCTTTTCAGCCCGATGGTGACCGCCAGGCGTAACCAGGGCAACGAGTAGGTTTCTTTTTGTTCTCCCACTTTATTGTAAAATTATTCTTTTGAGGCGTTTAGCCGCCGAGCCAGTGTTAGCTCGTATAAAATTTTTTTACTGTCTGCCTACGGGCTGTAACATGATTGGCAACTCGAGGTTGATCATGTATGACTTAACTCTTGCTAGTCCTCACATTTTGTACGACTAGCTTCATGATCATCTGGATATGTAATGTTTGGGACGCCTTACAATTGTATATTTGGTGGTCTGATATCTTGTAACATTTACTTACTTGTTTATGATTGAGACACTAGGCTTGTTATTGACCATAGGAGACTGATGGCTTGTAGATAAACCCTCATATTTCTAGACAGCCGTGACCGTATAGTGGAATGGATCCCATTCCATTATACGTAGCTGGCTATGTCTGCCCCCGCTCTCCAGTATTCTGGTTCTGGGGCGTGACACTGCGCAAGGCTTGACATAGCCTTTGCTCGTCCCTTGGATTAAGTTGTAGGCTTGAGTAAGTTAGGTAAAGTTATGCCGGTCGACCTAAGTCATTCCAAGCACTGTTCCGCTCTTTCTGCGGTCGTTAAGTTACTTAGTCCCACGATCTCAAGGCCCATCATATGAAGTATGACTTGGGTGATAGCGTTGCGTAGAATGTAAGTCGGTTTAAGGCAGAGCCAAGTTGGTTCAGTGGAAAGTTAGCAACGGTTTGTCGATACTTAAGGAACACGTTATGTTCAAGTTAAGTGGAAAGGCTATGCAGTAGCCGTTCCCTGAGTTCAAAGAATGTTAAGTCTAAGCGATGGTTAGTCACCGAGAGAAAATACGTCAGAACTGTAGGTCAGTCGTCGAGGCAACCCTGGTTTGGGCTCTGCAAAAGGAGTATGAAAAGTGGAAGAAGTAAAGAAAAGGAACTAAGTGATGATGATGAGGCCATGCAATTACGTTAAGTCTAGAAGTTAGCGTAGGTGCACGGTCATGGATAACTTGTCGACAAGGGTGATTGTTTCTTCGAGCGGCACCTCGGGGCCATGGGACCGACTCGGCCTAGGAAGAAACCGGTAATAGCCGAGCTGGGTAATAGGCAATGGTAGTTCGGTGACTTACATCGAAGATCGCTACTTGCGGTGGAAGGATCCCGTTTGCCAGGCTATGTCCACGATGGCTAGTTAATGTCAGTGACCATTCATATAGATGGATCGGCACGGGCGGCAATCTGCGTGTGTGCCTTTGGATTGAGTCGAGTTGAATGTGTGTACAGTTAGAAGACGATGTTTGGGCCTAAGATTTGGCTTCAACATAGGCGACGTGCTTCGGCATGAGTTGTGTTGTCGAGATCTTGAGTTGTGCATAGAGTTGCACAAGTTGGTTTGAGTCGTTGGAGTTCAAGTCAGGAAACCGCCGCAAGGCAAAGTTGGTTAAGTGACACTAAGTTCACAAGTCTCGATTGGGTCAGTTGGTGATCAAAGTAGCAAGGGCCGCGAGGCGGCGATATGGTTAAGTCTCACTGAGTTGCGAGGCACGGCCTCAATACGGATTTGTAGCACGGTCGCAAGAAAATTGGATCTTATCGTATAGTTGCGTCTCTGATTATGGGACGAAAGGCAAGCACGACTTGATAGGTTAACGTTGTTGGCACAATAAGGGTCTAGAAGCAATGTATGAGATAACGTTGTTGTTGCAAGCACGGGATGGTCTAGAGACACGAAATAGGCCAAGACGTCGGTCCTAAAACTGATCCTAAGGCAAGAGTAGAAAGACAATCATAAAGGGGACTATGTTGCACAAAGTAAATTAAACGTGTTGGTTTTGTATGGGTGGGTGAGGAGCTCATTCCACCAGTACAGTTGAGTACTGACACCCACATAGTTTTCATGTGCAGGCACAGGTAGAAGCTCGTGGCGCGGAGCTCGCTTGGATGTGTCAAGGCACGGAGTTCCTTGGCAATTCGAAGCGTGCGGCCGCATGGAGCCAAGACTTATACGGGACATAATGTATGGACATCGCCTTCCAAAGCATCCGCTGGCTCGAGACTTGAATTGAGAGATGAGAGAGAGCTGAGTGACTTGTAATGTGAGATGAGTGAGCTTGAGCGAGCTTGAGAGACTTGTAATCTTGGCCTTGTGCCCCATTGTAATCTTTGTTTCAATATCAATGAAGAGTTTCTTTAAATAACTTGTGTTTTACTTCAAATTTTTGCTGCTATTATTCAATGTCTCTGCATGAGACCTCTGTGCGACGACCCCGTCGCAGTCGCTGAAATCGGCCGTTATGGAACCCGCCTTGCACGAGCACAATCTAGGCTTGTACGGCATCACACCTTAGCAAGGACGATTGTCACGTCCCAGAACCAGAATACTGGAGAGCGGGGGAATGACTCAGCCAGCTACGTATTACGGGTAGATGAATACCGTATAATACGATCAATGTTGTCTAACAAGACGAGGGGGGTGCATACTACATGAAAGTCTTACTATGGTCACTTCACATCTATTGTCTCAATCATTCAAGCAAGAAACAAAAATAGAGAACATGTAAGATAAAGCAGTAAGGCGTCCCAAACGCTTATTCAAAATGTTCTTGATATCTGGCTTTACAAAATATAGCCAGATGATGTAGCAAGGTATACACAATTGTTGTTCAGCTGCAGCCTGATTTTAGTTATAATTATGTAAAAGTAAATACAAGACAATCCGACTAACATGTCGGTGCCCAACGGCAAAGTATAAAGTAATTCACAAAACGAGCGGAAAGTAAGGAACCCACTCGAGTCCTCATGCGATCATTCCTCTAGTATTGACCATCTTGGAGGTGGAAGTAAGCTGAGTCCTCGGGAACCGACTCTAAATCTGGCCATGCAAAACCAGAGAGGTTAGACCTAGCAAGTACCGCAAGGAAGCACGATATGAGGAATTTAAACCAGCAAATAAGAGAATATAATAATAGATGTACTTCAGACTTTTGTGGTCTGTGTATATGTCCACTCGGTCACCATATAAGTAATGCCTCCATAGCTTCAAAGCAAATACTACTACTGCCAACTCCAAGTCATGAGTTGGGTAATTCTTTTCGTGGTCTCGAAGTTGCCTAGATGCGTATGCTATCACCTTCCCATGTTGCATGAGGACGCACCCAAGTCCTCTTCCTGACGTATCACAATAAACGGTAAAACCTCCGGGTCCAACTGGCAATGTCAGAATAGGTGCCGATATCAACTTCTGCTTCAAAGTCTCAAATGATGTCTGGCATTCTGCCGACCAGACGAATGGCACATCCTTCCGTGTCAAGCGGGTCATGGGTGCTGAAAGTCTTGCAAAGTCTGATACGAACCATCTGTAATATCCTGCCAATCCCAAGAAACTCCGCACATCTGCTACGGTCTTGGGTACTGGCCAACTCTCTATTGCTTCTACCTTCTTGGGACCCACTGCTACTCCAGCTCCTGATATGATATGACCCAAAAATGAAATGTGATCCGTCCAGAACTCACACTTGCTGAGCTTGGCATACAACTGGTTCTCTCTCAGAACCTGTAACACTTTCCTGAGATGGTCTTCATGCTCCTCTTCACTAGCAGAGTATACGAGAATATCGTCGAGAAACACAACGACGAACTGATCTAAGTATGGCATAAAGATGCGGTTCATCAAATCCATAAATATTGCTGGAGCATTGGTCAAACCAAACGGCATTACCAAGAATTCATAATTCCCATACTTCGACCTGAACGCTGTCTTGGGAATATCCTCCTTCCGAACCCTCACTTGATGATATCCTGAACGAAGATCTATCTTGGAGAAAACTCTAGCTCTGCTCAACTGATCAAACAAGTCGTCGATCCTGGGTAGTGGGTACTTGTTCTTTACTGTTGCTGCGTTAAGCTTCCTGTAGTCAATGCACAATCTGGATGACCCATCCTTCTTCCCCACAAGTACCACTGGTGCTGCCCGTGGTGATATGCTAGCTTGGATGAACTTTTTCTCCTTCAGTTCCTCTATGTGCTGATATACCTTGGCCTGCTCTGAATCCGCCATTCTATAAACTCGATCTGATATCGGTTTAGTTCCATGTGCCAATTCTATACTGAACTCAATATCTCTAATTGGTGGTAGACCTGGAAGTTCTTTGGGAAATACGTCTAGAAATTCTTCAACTACCTTCGGGACTTGAACTTCTTCCATTGCCGTCACTACTCCCTGCTCTTGTTGAGTTGCCACTGATCTGACTAAGGTGAACCGCTTCATGCCTGGAATATCAAAAGATACACTCCCTCTACGACAATCTATTGTCGCATGACTGTCTTTCAGCCAGTCCATGCCTAAGATAACGTCAAAATTTCCAACATGAAATTCTATCAACCAGGCGGGTAAGGAATGCCCACAAACTACAACACTACACGCTAGAATAATCCTACTAACTCCTACGAGCCCATTACCAGTGAGTATATTCAACCTCACTGGCAATGCCTCGAACTCCATTCCTAGTCGTGTCGCAAATTGTGCAGATATAAATGAGTGTGATGCTCCTGAATCAAACAATGCTACTGCGGGATATGAGGCAACGAGAATGTTACCTGCCACAACATCTCCCGATGCCAACGCCTCTTCTAAGGACAGAGTGAATGCATGCCCTCGGCCTCCTTGTTGGTTCCCATGTTGCGGCCTAGCCTGGTGCTGCTGCTGGCCCCTGCCTTGGTGATGCTGGGGTGGTCTATGCTGGTGTTGCTGCATCGGCGGTCCCTGCTGCCGAAACATCTGAGCTTGTGTCATGAACGGGCGCTGTGCCAACGGTCTCACTGCCACCGTTGGTCCTCGATACTGGTCTGTCCCTGGTACTGGCAGAGCAGAAAATTGTTGCACTAGTCCTCCTGACCTCGAATTCATGGGACAGGTGGTAACCCGATGATCTGGACTACCACATATCAAACACAGTCCGTTCAATGTCCGGCACACATCTCTACTGTGTCCTACCTTCCCACAATAAGTACAGCCCGCTGGGGGTTGCTGGTTCTTCCTTGGGTGGTGTTGTTGCTGCTGCCTGGGTGGTGGTGCTGGCCCTCGTATCGCCACATCGTGGATACGAATGCCAGGGGATGGTGCTGTTGTTCGGGGTGCTACTCCCCCTCCTCCTTCAATCTGACTGTGAGATCTCTTCTGACCTCCAGTCCTTGCCGTAATCCTCTGAATGGTGATCTCATGCCTTATTCGAGTTGCCGTCAATACTTCGTCAAAAGTCTGATAATTGTGGCCCTCTATCAATTGCAAGAGCTCAAGATGAAACCCTTGCTGGAACCTCATAGCCCTCTGGCTCTCTGTTGCTACCATCTCTGGGGCGAACCTACTCAATCTGCAGAACTCCGCTGCATAAGCATCTACAGTCTTGCCAGCCTGTCTGAGGTTGATAAACTTCTGTTGTAGTTCAAACTGCGCCACAACTCCATAGTACTTCATCTTGAATCTTGCAGTAAAATCGTCCCAAGTAACAGGACGTCTGATGCCTACTTCCTCTGATTCCCACCAATCACGTGCGAGATCCTGAAGTAACAACTTCACCTGATCTACACGTTCTTCTGCCGGTACCTTAGCGGCTGCAAAATGGCCTCAATATCCTTAAGCCATGCATCTGCTGAGATGGCATCTTCCGTGCCCTCGAAACGGCGGGGGTTGTACTTACAAAATCTGGTTGATGCTCCTGAATCTGTCCTTGCCCCTCTTTTCAAAGCCGTCTGCAATCCTTGGTTGAGTAGTACATTCTGCTCTTGCAACTGAGCGTGCATGCGCTGCTAGGCCAACATCTGGTGTTGCTGAGCAGCCATCATCCCTCTCATGATCTCCAGAAGGGCCGGTGTGTCCACTTCCACAGGGGTAGGTGGAACTATTGGTGGTGTTGGAACTTCCGGATACTGCGGTCCAGCTGCTGGTTTCACTATCACTTCTTCTTGAATGGTCACTTGAGGTAGTACTGGCCCTTGTTGCTGACCAACCTGGTCAGGTTGTCCATGTTGCTCTTGTTGTTGCTGTTCAATTCTGACAGATGCAGACGAGGTGCCCCTAAGAAAAGGGACAAGAGAGCAATCAAACGACCGGACATGAAGGATCAATGAAGTCAAAGGATACCGGAATATCAAGCTAAGGTTGAGAACAACGAATCATGAGATCAAGGGAGAACATGTGTGATTGAGACATCCTATAAATCAAAACACCCCACAAGTCTGAGATCAGACCTGCATAGGCCACCACTAAAATCTTGTCACGCCCCAAAACCAGAATACTGGAGAGCGGGGGAATGACTCAGCCAACTACGTATTACGGGTAGATGAATACCGTATAATACAATCAATGCTGTCTAACAAGACGAGGAGGGTGCATACTACATGAAAGTCTTACTATTGTCACTTCACATCTATTGTCTCAATCATTCAAGCAAGAAATAAAAATAAAGAACATGTAAGATAAAGCAGTTGTCATGCCCCTGAACCAGAATACTGGAGAGCGGGGGCGGACATAGCCAGCTACGTATATTGAAATGGAATCCACCTCGCTATACGGTCACGGCTGTCTAGATATATGAGGGTTTACTACAAGCCAACAGTCTCTTAAGGTCAGGAACAAGCCTATTGTCTCAATCTCAAGCAAGTATTAAGAGTTACAAGATGTTAGATCACCAAATATACAATAAAAGGCGTCCCAAATATTACATATTCAGTTGATCATGAAGCTAGTCATACAAAATACGAGGACTAGCAAGAGTTCAGTCATACATGATCAACCCTAGGATTTGTTAATCATGTTTACAGCCCGTAGGCAGACAGTAAGTAAATGTGCATCGAGCTAACAGGTGCTCGTCGGCTAAACGCCTCAAAAGAATAATTTTACAATGCAGTGGGCAAATCAAAAAGGGAAAACCCACTCTTGGCCCGGGTTCCGTCTAGTCGTCACCATTGAGCTGGAAGTTCGGTAGACCCTCGGGTGCTGCTCCGAAATCTGGCCACACAAAACCAGCTGGATCAAACCCCAGAAAGAGCAAGTGCCACAAAGGAGGCCACAAAATAAGAACAAAACCAGCATAACAGAACATAAAAAAATGGAAGAAAAGAACAAGTAATAAAAGTACAGCAGGACAATAAACGACTAGGGATATAGAACCATTCCGGAAGCCAGATTACAACCCGTAAACCAAATAAGGACCGGGGTTGTAACCCTTCGCCTGAATAGCACTTGTCTCTATCCATTTATTGTTAAAGATAAGTAAAACAATCATGTACAGGAGTACCAGGTACAGGGACTAGACAAGACTTAGACAGGGCTAGATACCATACATTCACAAGCGGCCAAGCAATTACTACGACTTACTACTTTAACTAACTAGGGTTATCACAAGCCTAATTACTAACAAGATGCAAGTGAGAATTTCCCAGTCCCAAACCCTGTAGACTATCTAGTTATCCTTCCGCGGGTTGAGAGTATGGTTGGGTACATCGCCCAGGAGACGATATACCCTTAGGTGACTTAGAGGTACAACACATGACAGTGTGCTGGAAATGTGCTCTACTCGTCGGCAAGCTACAAGTCCATTAAAGCGCCCAGATAACGAGATTGCTTGTGACTGGAAATTCTCCATGTTCTAGTTTGATCTAATCATTAGCCTAATCCAATTTAGTATGAGTCCCTGGCCGTGGTACCCAGGGAGTCACGTCCTAGACATGATGCAAGACAAGACAAGTTGATTTGTACAAGCAACAAGAAAGAACACCCACGGTGTCAGGGACAAGTCAAGTTAAGTTAAGTTATCAGGTTATCAAGTCAAGTCAAGTCAGGAGTGCGCCACGGCGGGCCACTATCAAGTTATCAGGTTACAAGTCAAGAGTGTACCCCCACTACCAAGAAGATCAGAAGTACCAGGATCATAAATTGCAGAAATCACGAAAACCATACTAGTCATAGCAACCACTGAAAATCGTGCCAGGTCGTGTTGGGTCAAGATAGTCGTGCTGTGTAGAACAAGATCTCAAAACACAATCCACAAAAGAGAAGCCAAGCTTAAAGAAAGTAAACCAAATCTCCATGGTCAAATAGACTGCGCAAGAGATCAGGTTGCGCAAGGGAATGGACTGCGCTAGGGTCAGGTTACGCTGATGCCAAGTGAGCTGGGAGCAAACTGCGCAGGGGTGAGCTGCGCAGAGGTCGGCTTACGCTGGGTCGGAGGGCGCTGAGCTGGATGGTGCTGGAGTCGAACTGCGCTAGGTCGGCTTGCGCTGGGTCGGGTTGCGCAAGGATCGGCTGCGCTGAGGATGGATTGCGCGGGGAGCGAACTGCGCAGGAGTCAAGTGCACGAAGTTGGGCGGCGCGGGAGTCGGCTTGCGGTGGGATGGGGTGCGCTAGGCCAAAGGGCGCTGGAGTCAAGCGCGCTAGGGGGAGGGAGACGTTGGGCTAAGGAGCGCCAGCGCGGTTCAGCTCAGCACAATGCGCTGGCCAAAGAGTGCGCAGTTCAGCCCAAGGGGCCGAGCGCGGGTCAGCCCTGCGCTAAAGAGCGCAGGCCGAGGGGGTTGGTTGCGCGGTTCAGCCCAGGGGGCCGAGCGCAAGTCAGCCCTGCGCTAAAGAGCGCAGGCCAAGGGGGTCTTCTTCTCCAAGCCGAGAGCATCATCAAGAACACCAAAACTTCAAATCTTCATATCTTGGCCAAATCAAAACCAAATCTAGATTTTTAAGGTTCTAACTTGTGTAAAATTGAATTCTCTTCCACATGGAAGCATCAAAATAAGCAAAAATCAAAGTTTAATAGATCAAAACCAAGAAAATCCGAAAATAACTAAAACTTAGATCTAGAACAATGGAAACTCTAAATCACAAAATGCCAAGTTCTAATGTTTTTCTCCATGGCCTAATCTAGCTAATGGACAAATAAAATGTGGTGCTTATTTGGTGGCAAGGTGCACTTGCCTATGGTGTTGGTGGAGGAAGGAGGAAGAAGAAGATGGAGAAATTAGTTGAAAGAGTAATAAGGAGAGAGAAAAGTTAGGTGGAATTTTAATGAGGGTGGGTTGTGGTGGAATGAGGGTGGAGTATAGGTTAAGGTGTTCCATTGGATTTAAAACCAAACCAAACCAAACCAAATCCTTCTCCATGAAATAAAACCACGCCAGGTCCAAAACCCGTTTTACGTGAAAACCAAAATCCACAAGTTGAACCAAAATAAATTTACAGGCCGGAATTCGAGAAAATAAAATACAAGTCCAAAATACATGCAGGCTTCAATAGAAAATACGCATTCCGAAATACGGACGTTACAACTCTACCCACCTTAAAAGAATTCCGTCCTCGGAATTTAATCAAGGAGCTAGAGATGCAAGAGCCAGCTATACTATCCACAATTAAGCCACACTAAGCAAACAATCGAACAATCATGCATGCAAGCAAGGGATGGGAAGCATAAGGCATAAGGAAGACATTATACCTTACGAGTCAAACAAGTCGGGATATCGTGACCGGATGTCATCCTCACGCTTCCACGTTTGACTCTTCCAAGGAGCGATGAACTCTGTAGAAGCATGGAATTTCAGAACCAGAAAGCCCATGCGCCAGACTATATGCGCCAGAACTCGGACAAAGTACTTCACAGCAAAAACAACAAGTATAGACATTGAAAGAGGACTTTTTATTTAACATATAAAAGTCTATTACATGTCTAAAGAAAAGATTGTACAAAGGAGAATTTCTACAAAGAAAAGATCCTAAGTCTACAGCCAGCAATCACCATGCGCCCTCAGTCAGGCGTGTCTCACCATGCGCCCTCAGCAAGGCGCATCCTTTTTAGCAGCTCAGTTATGTGCATCCCAGTTATGTGCATCCCTTCAGCAGTCCAGTTATGTGCCGCTCTTCCAGCCAGGCTCACCGCCGTCAAAATGCTTCGACTAATGAAGCATTTATTGAGCAGAACAAAGGTGGCAATCAACCCTCTAGCCGAGGAAGAGAAGAACACCGCAAGCCAACCTGTGGCCAGGGGAGGCTTCGAAAGAGCCTCCAAAGGCGAAGGAAGACCATAATCGAAACTGCGGCTAAAGGAACAGCTTTCAAACCCACCAGAGTGGGCAACACCCACTTTGAAGGAAGAGAGAGCCCCCAAAGCCGTAGCACCGCCATTCCGATCTACGGCTCTTCCCGCACAACGAAGATGAGGCCCGAGCATCCCTATCTTTGGATGCAACAGGCACCTTTCGTCTGCCTCGGAAGCCCTCGACTCCGACTTTTGGATGTAACAGTCACCTTCAAGTGCATCAATGAAGACATGGCGTCGTATCTTCACCCTCGGGAGCACTTTGTCAACAGAATGCACTCGAGTACACAAGTTCATGTCGGAAGTACGTGAGAGAACGAGAAGCAAACCCTCTCTCCATGCCACTATTTATAGGCCGAGCAAATCAAACCCATGCGCCAAGTGGACGGCTCTCCGAATTCCGTGCAATGAATTTGCATTTAATGGATGAACCGGACGCTTCGAATTCAGCCAAATCAAAACGGCTATTTAAAGCACTCGAAGAACGTAACAGCCGCTGCATTAAAGAATGTGTCACGAAGCGGATGTGCCGGCCAGCCCACGCATCACACAGACGTGCCCTTCAACATTAAGCGCATCCGCACAGATGCGTCCTTCAATACCAAGCGCATCACAGAGGATGTGCCCCCATACGCCTAGTAGAACGCCAATCGATGCGCCCACTCAGCTATCCATCGAATGTCAAAAACATTAAATGCTGAACTGACAGAGTTGGCAGCACACCTTCCAAAGTCTGAACAGTTGACAACTTTTTCAGAAGACGAAGCGTCGGCAACGTCAGCATCATCATTACCATTACTCCGACGGCTACTGCTACGTGGCCACCCAACCATTCGCATGCGCCTCCGCAGCCATGCGCCCAAATCTGCATGCGCCTCAAAAGCCATGCGCCCCAGACTTTTCACTGATCCCTAAAGACAAAAGGAAAGTCTCCATTTGAAGCACTGCATGCGCCTCAAAAGCCATGCGCCCAGAATCGTTCGTGACTCCTAAAGGTTACGAGCCAAAATCTCCTCATGCGCCCAGTCCTAGGCGCATCCTACCAAATTATTCCCCCCATCAAATTTGAGATCTCCGAGCCATGAGTCGACGACACGTGTCCTTTGACTCAACTCACCCAAGATTTCAGCAACAGAAAGATCTTCTCCTCTGCTACGTGCCGGCTCACAACAGCAGTATGAAGAATTCAACCCCTCGATTAGGGCGCATCGTCCATGCGCCTCCATCAGCAATCACCACGTGGCGTCCCCGCGTACAGGCGCATCCTACATGCGTACATAAGCAGCCAGCCTACAAAGCTATAAATAGAGGGATCATTTCCTTCTCACACACACAACGAACACACAGAACGATCCTACGTACAAAAAACGAAGGAACACACCACCAGAGAGGCAGATACAGACACTCAACGTCTTCCTCCTCTCGGCAAGCTCCAGCACCCAGAGTAATCCAAACCTTCAGAGAACCGATAACCGTCGTCAGATCGTCAACGGAGTCAACGCATTACCACTCACTCCATCGACACAAAGGACCCAGATAAACAAAAGTGTACTCCTAGGACTACATCTAAGTCCTATATTGTAACACTGTTCTGTTTGTATTGAAATTTGCAATAAAAGAATTTTAATGGCAAACAAACTCAAGCCACACGAACTAAACTGATAGTCTTGCGCTTGAGGTCTCTCTCTTTGGTCAAACAGGGACACGGGTCTCTCCTCATACGAAAAGGTTGGTACCAATAACCATTTTCGAATGATCTAGGATATGGCTCGGGTCCGGGATATACCGTTGTAATTAGGATACATGAAACATGACATGTGTCCCGTATGACGGCGAAAAGCAAGACAATAGGACACAAATACCTCTCTGCCGATCCTGGATCTGGGCCTGAGCCAGGGCGAACGGCTGAGGCCTCTGTTGCTGGAAGGCCTGGGCCTGAGGCGGCAATGGCCTCTGAGGCTGATACTGCTGCTGTTGCTGGACTGGTACTGGAGCTGGTCCTCTCACCGAAGGACTAGTCTGGGCCGAAGAGGAGGAACCAGCTCTATTCGGGCAAGAGTCTTTCTTGTGGTCCGGTGCTCCACAAGCCAAGCACAATCCATGTGTTCTACGACACTCCGAAACAACGTGTCCTGGCTTCCCACAATGAGTGCAGCCCATTGCGGAAGACTGCTTCTGTTTCTGTTGCTGAGGGGACGTCGGAGTCGAATACTGAACCGACGTAACCGAATCCGCCCTTTGGGGAACTCCAATAGTCAAAGCCCTGGCTGCCGGGGCTGGTGCTGAAGACTGGGTCATCTGGCCGTAAGACCGCTTCCGACCTTCGATCCTGTCCACAATCCTCTGGGAGGTGTACTCGTGCCTCCTAGCTGCCCTCAATACTGCAGCGAACGTCTGGTGCTCAAACTGCTCCACTGCCAAAAGAATCTCCAAGTGAAGCCCCTGCTGGAACCGCTGGGCTCTATCGAACTCGGTTGCTACCAAGGTGGGAGCAAACCGACTAAGCCTGGAAAACTCGGCCGTATATCCATCGACCGTCCTGCCCATCTGCTTCAGATTGGTGAACCTCGTATGTAGATCATACCGAACTACAGCATCAAAATACTTCGTCTAAAATCTCTCCCTGAAGACTGCCCAGGCAATAGGGGCTACCAACCCAACGGCCTGCTTCGCCCACCAGCTGCGGGCAAGATCCAACAGCTGTAGGCGCACCACGGCCACCTTCTCGTTCTCTGGAGTCCTGGCTGCTTCTAGAATCACCTCCGTGTCCTGAAGCCATGCATCGGCAGCAATAGCATCTTCACTGCCGTCGAAGAATAGAGGGTTCAAGTGCTTGAAACTATTGGCCGCGCTGTTCCCTGGATGACCGCCTCTGGTCAAAGCATCTGCCACTGCCTGGTACAAGGCATCTCCTCTACGATCCTGGGAAGCTATCATGGTCCTGATGAGACCTACCAAGGTGCCATCATCCGGCTCGACAGGCTGAACGGGCTGAACTGGGGGATCTCCTCCGGTAGGTATAACTCTGGAAGCTACTCCTGAATGCTGAGCTTAATCTATGGGTTGCTGCCGGTCCACGGGAAGTGCTCCACCTTGCTGATCGGTAGGTTCATGAACAATGCCGCTGAAGAAAATGACATAGGAAACAATAAGGAAGGACCAGGACAGGTCAACGATACAAGCATGTGATCAGGTCAAGATTCTCAGGGATTTGAAAATACGAGCAGAGATCAAGGGCGAATACTGATTGAGACATCTATCCGGTAAACCCTCACATATCTTGAATACCAAGACCTGCATGGGCCACCACTTAAACCATGTCACGCCCCTGAACCAGAATACTAGAGAGCGGGGGCGGACATAGCCAGCTACGTATATTAAAATGGAATCCACCTCGCTATACGGTCACGGCTGTCTAGATATATGAGGGTTTACTACAAGCCAACAGTCTCTTAAGGTCAGGAACAAGCCTATTGTCTCAATCTCAAGCAAGTATTAAGAGTTACAAGATGTTAGATCACCAAATATACAATAAAAGGCGTCCCAAATATTACATATTCAGTTGATCATGAAGCTAGTCATACAAAATGCGAGGACTAGCAAGAGTTCAGTCATACATGATCAATCCTAGGATTTGTTAATCATGTTTACAGCCCGTAGGCAGATAGTAAGTAAATGTGCATCGAGCTAACAGGTGCTCGTCGGCTAAACGTCTCAAAAGAATAATTTTACAATGCAGTGGGCAAATCAAAAAAGGAAAACCCACTCTTGGCCCGGGTTCCGTCTAGTCGTCACCATTGGGCTGGAAGTTCGGTAGACCCTCGGGTGCTGCTCCGAAATCTGGCCACACAAAACCAGCTGGGTCAAACCCCAGAAAGAGCAAGTGCCACAAAGGAGGCCACGAAATAAGAACAAAACTAGCATAACAGAACATAAGAAAATGGAAGAAAAGAACAAGTAATAAAAGTATAGCAGGACAATAAACGACTAGGGACATAGAACCATTCCGGAAGCCAGATTACAACCCGTAAACCAAACAAGGACCGGGGTTGTAACCCTTCGCCTGAATAGCACTTGTCTCTATCCATTTATCGTTAAAGATAAGTAAAACAATCATGTACAGGAGTACCAGGTACAGGGACTAGACAAGACTTAGACAGGGCTAGACACCATCCATTCACAAGCGGCCAAGCAATTACTACGGCTTACTACTTTAACTAACTAGGGTTATCACAAGCCTAATTACTAACAAGATGCAAGTGAGAAGATCAGAAGTACTAGTATCATAAATCGCAGAAATCACGAAAACCATACTAGTCATAGCAACCACTGAAAATCGTGCCAGGTCGTGTTGGGTCAAGATAGTCGTGCTGTGTGGAACAAGATCTCAAAACCCAATCCACAAAAGAGAAGCCAAGCTTAAAGAAAATAAACCAAATCTCCATGGTCAAATAGACTGCGCAAGAGATCAGGTTGCGCAAGGGAATGGACTGCGCTAGGGTCAGGTTGCGCTGAAGCCAAGTGAGCTGGGAGCAAACTGCGCAGGGGTGAGCTGCGCAGAGGTCGGCTTGCGCTGGGTCGGAAGGCGCTGAGCTGGATGGCGCTGGAGTCGAACTGCGCTAGGTCGGCTTGCGCTGGGTCGGGTTGCGCAAGGATCGGCTGCGCTGAGGATGGATTGCGCGGGGAACGAACTGCGCAGGAGTCAAGTGCGCGAAGTTTGGCGGCGCGGGAGTCGGCTTGCGCTGGGACGGGGTGCTCTAGGCCAAAGGGCGCTGGAGTCAAGCGCGCTAGGGGGAGGGAGACGCTGGGCTAAGGAGCGCCAGCGCGGTTCAGCTCAGCGCAATACGCTGGCCGAAGAGTGCGCAGTTCAGCCCGATGGGCCGAGCGTGGGTCAGCCCTGCGCTAAAGAGCGCAGGCCGAGGGGGTTGGTTGCGCGGTTCAGCCCAGGAGGCCGAGCGCAAGTCAGCCCTGCGCTATAGAGCGCAGGCCGAGGGGGTCTTCTTCTCCAAGCCGAGAGCATCATCAAGAACACCAAAACTTCAAATCTTCATATC
Organism: Iris pallida; assembly: GCA_029216955.1. Classification (NCBI taxonomy): domain Eukaryota; kingdom Viridiplantae; phylum Streptophyta; class Magnoliopsida; order Asparagales; family Iridaceae; genus Iris; species Iris pallida. The sequence continues at coordinate 6,389,359 of JANAVB010006596.1, read as the reverse complement.
TTGGCCAAATCTAGATTTTTAAGGTTCTAACTTGTATAAAATTGAATTCTCCTCCACATGGAAGCATCAAAATAAGCAAAAATCAAAGTTTAATAGATCAAAACCAAGAAAATCCGAAAATAATTAAAACTTAGATCTAGAACAATGGAGACTCCAAATCACAAAATGTCAAGTTCTAATGTTGTTCTCCATGGCCTAATCTAGCTAATGGACAAATAAAATGTAGTGCTTATTTGGTGGCAAGGTGCACTTGCCTATGGTATTGGTGGAGGAAGGAGAAAGAAGAAGATGGAGAAATTAGATGAAAGAGTAATGAGGAGAGAGAAAAGTTAGGTGGGATTTTAATGAGGGTGGGTTGTGGTGGAATGAGGGTGGAGTATAGGTTAAGGTGTTCCATTGGGTTTAAAACCAAACCAAACCAAACCAAGTCCTTCTCCATGAAATAAAATCACGCCAGGTCAAAAATCCGTTTTACGAGAAAACCAAAATCCACAAGTTGAACCAAAATAAATTTACAGGCCGAAATTCGAGAAAATAAAATACAAGTCCGAAATACATGCAGGCTTAAATCAAAAATACGTATTCCAAAATACGAACGTTACAGCAGAAAGGCGTCCCAAACGCTTAGTCAAAATATTCTTGGTATCTGGCTTTACAAAACATAGCCAGATGATGTAGCAAGGTATACACAATTGTTTATCAGCTGCAGCCTGACTTTAGTTACAATTATATAAAAGTAAATACAAGACAATCCGACTAACATGTCGGTGCCCAACGGCAAAGTATAAAGTAATTCACAAAACGAGCGGGAAGTAAGGAACCCACTCGAGTCCTCCTGCGATCATCCCTGTAGTATTGACCATCTTGGAGGTGGAAGTAAGCTGAGTCCTCGGGAACCAGCTCTAAATCTGGCCATACAAAACCAGAGAGGTTAGACCTCTAATAGCAAGTACCGCAAGGAAGCACGATATGAGGAATTTAAACCAGTAAATAAGAGAATATAATAATAGATCTCTGCTTGCTACTGGAATTCACATCACATCACGACACTTCGAACCAACTTTCCAACAAGGACAGAAGTTGGCCCGTCATGTCTCGATACTTTGATCATCTTAGTTAGTCAACAGAGTAGGTACAGTACACAACCAAATCAATTTAAACGGCCATGCAACTACTACGGCTTGCTATTGTTGGTTCCAAGTTATCTTGGAATTATGCTAGTCTACCCAATCAATCAATTGCACCAATCATGAATTAGACGAGTCCCAGCGGGACGCCCGTCATCAATATACAATAAATAATATAAGCAGATACCGCTCCCTGCCCGTGTGATAGATTTGCAGTATCTGTGGGAACCAGCCAGCCTGTCGGACACTAATAGTCCCAAAGAGGGCTGTCATGTAAGAACTCGAAAATCTATTCTCTTCATGCAATTATTATTTTATTTAACTTAGTAGCCTCTATGTTAAGTGAAATCCCATGTCGTGGATCATGGTCATTCAGAATGAGTACTTCCGTACAAAGTACGATATGCCCAACTCTACAACGATACCTATGCGGTTAGGTTGTAGGTCTTATATAGCGTAATGCAACAATTAAAATTAACCACGGAATAAATCGTGTCTTGACCATAAGGTACACATGCTGATTTTGTAGAAAAATAAATAAATTGAAGCCTGCATATGCCTGTATGCCAATATTCGGGATCGGCCAATCGATTACAATAGTTCATAATTAATATGAACGTGTCTCATTCATTTAATTCAATAAGACGACTAGCCAGTCTCTTAGTTCCAACTAGGAATGCATGATCAATTTATTAGTCAAGATAACAATCAATGTCAATCAATGTCAATTCGGGACAAGAACCAGTCAGAAAGGCATTATGGGCTATAGATGGATACCTATCTACTGGGAAATAAAATCTTATGCGACTGGAAAATAAAGATCTCATGCGGCTGGAAAATAAAATCTCATGTGGCTGGGAAATAAAGATCTCATACGGCTGAAAAATAAAATCTCATGCGGCTGGAAAATAAATATTTCATACGGCTGGGAAATAAAATCTCATGCGGCTGGAAAATAAATATTTTATACGGCTGGGAAATAAAATCTCATGCGGCTGGAAAATAAAGATTTCATGCGGCTGGGAAATAAAGATTTCATGCGGCTGGAAAATAAAGATTTCATGCGGCGGCTGGGAAATAAAGATTTCATGCGGCTGGGAATTTAAGATTTCATGCGGCTGAGAAATAAAGATTTCATGCGACTGTGAAATAAAGATTTCATGCGACTGGAAAATAAAGATTTCATGCGGCTAGAAAATAAAGATTTCATGCGGCTGGAAAATAAAATCTCATGCGGCTGGGAAATAAAGATTTCATGCGGCTGAAAAATAAAGATTTTATGCGGCTGGAAAATAAAGATTTCATGTGGCGGCTGGGAAATAAATATTTCATGCGGCTGGGAAATAAAGATTTCATGCGGCTGGGACTGTTCTTCTTCTTCGAATTTTCTGAGAACAGAACCATGGAAGCCATTGCTTCCAAGCTCTCTAAATCCTTCATTCCAAGCCCAAATCTGGACTTCCATAGGTCAAAATGGGGTAGAACGAAATTCTCTACAACATGGAACCATCAAAACTTGAAAATAACAAGGTTAGCTAGATCAAAACCCGAGAATCCGAAAATACAACAAGTTTAGATCTATACAAAATAAGCCATGGAAATTAAAAATGCTAAGTGCTAAAGTATCTAAGAATCCTGTGAGAGAGACAATGGAACAACAAAAATGGAGATCCATCAAGAAGCAAGTTGTACTTGCCTAGCTCTCCTAGGTTGGTGGAAGAGTTATGAGGAAGAAGATGAGTAATGAGAAGAAGTAAATGAAGAGAGAGAAAGGGTTTTAGGGTTTTAAATGGGGGTGGTGGTAGGTGGGTTCATGTTGAACCACCCAAGGCCAGAAAATAAACCAACTCGGGCCGAACCCAAAAGCAAAGCAGAAAGTAAAATACAGAAAGTAAAATACAGAAAAATAATTATCAGGAAATTAAAGTGATTTAAATACAGAATAATATATGATAAATAATAAATACATTCCAGCAGTACATGTATTTAGAATACGTATTCCGGGAACGGGAAGTGACAACGATCGCTCCTACGGGAGTGGGGCGTGACATAATGGTATCAGAGCACGGCTTTACGTCCTTGGACTATCAATTGAATTTTTTAACTCCGTTGTTTCTGCAAACTCTGAAGTGTTGCTTCCGTAAAGTTGATATCGTTGGTGCGCTCTCTCTCAAATGTCCCATAGATGTCCATACAATAAGTCTAACTATTTTGCAAAATATAGGAGAACAGTTTTTGACAAAATGAAAAGATGGCTTGCGTAAGCACGGTTGGCTAAGTCGGGCTGGGCATATACACCAAAGTTGTGTCGACTTAGAAGAGTCGAGTACGGGATTTGTAATATTTCGAGTACAAAATGGGTTAGACTCGATTGAGTAAATGAGATGACTATCGATAGGGGTGCTATCGAGCGACGATAATGTCGGTGCGATATAGATGAGCGTGCTTGAAGTTTAAAAAAATCGTTCGGACAAAAATTTGAGGAAATAGATTATGTATCGAATGATAAGTTGAGGATTTGTTGAATGACTTCATCCCTGAGTGGTGTATGCGATAGCTTCAGGGATGTCGATCGATCGATTAAGGATGCGGGATGTCGATGAGTCTATCAGCAAGCATAGCGTTATGCAAAGCCATAGATTGAGTATCGTTGAATAAGTGTAATCTTGAGATTTGATGAGTGATTCGAACAACCTAGAAATTGATGCGCACGAAACGTGCACGGGATCGAGGATTGCGCGATTATGAAATGCAAAATGATTGAGTATGTAAAATCGAATCGAGGAAAAGTTAGGGTGTATGAATAGATGACTTGATCGAGGAAATTGATATGGATTGTATACAAAAAGTTAGCACGATAGAAGATAGCGTGCATGAAAAGTTTGATTTGAATGTTTGAAAATGACTGTGAGGATTGGAATGGATGTCGTTCGATGATTAAGTTAGCAAGGAATGATGCGAATTGAGGAAATACGTTGGTCGATGACTTAAGATAGACGGATGAACAATACGTGAATTTACGTTTGAGGAAAATTGATGTTGTGAATGATTCGAGGGATAACGATCGAACTTGAATTTGAATTTCGAGGAGACTATCCTGTCGGACGATAGCATCATTCGCACGACTCAAAATTCGTTACAAAGAAAGATCGTCAGGTTACGCATATCGTCGATGGTATTGAGGCGTATCAAAGATCGATATGCGATAACTCGGGAGCACTCTAATTCGAGGAATGACGATCGTGCAAGTTTTATTATTCGGTTGGATGCTATACTTAGGATTTTGATTGAGATGAATGTTGGATGAAAATGATCGTGTCTTGATGATTGCGTTGATAACCACAACGTCGACGGTCTTGTCTTGCGCGAGCGCAACTACAGCCTCACACATACGTTACATCGGATTTGGGATGATCGTTCCGCGTGAGCGCTGACATGGTGATTCATGTCGCGGGAATGATCGAACTCAGAAAATTAGGACGTAGCAACTTTGATTGTCTCGATTTGTTAGTTTGATACGAAGGTGAATTCGAGAATTTGTAGGACTTGTGATTGACGAATGAATAAAACTTGAGGATTGAGTAGGTCCAATCCGCGCATAGAGAATGAACTAGTCTGGACACAAAACAAGAGTGATGCCCCGATGAGAATGATTATTCCGTGGGAGCGTTGCATGGTGATTTCATGCCCACCGTGGATAATCGGACTCGCGTGAGATCGGAGCCATATTGTTAAGTCAGACGACCTTGTGATCGATTACGTGAATTAGGATAGATAACTTAGGAAATAAAGAATATAAAATTTTAGTTAGCGACGAATTGCGTCGTAGCGTGCTTGGTTTGAGAAGGATTGATAGGCGAACTATATAGAACGTGTTTGAAGGGATAGACTATACAAGATGGTTTATTGAACGAGCGATATTGATATGATGTGGAATTGGTTGAAACGTAAGTTATCATATGATAGATTTGCTGAATGACTCAGATCCCGTGCGACGAATGTTGGGATGTGTGTAGGGAATCGATGCTCGATGTTTAGAAATTGGAGTGATGCGAGCTTGGATAGAAAACCCCGTACTATCAACTTGGTTTGACCTTAGGATAGGGTCAGTGTTGATATTGTTGTTTGGGAACTACGATTCCAATACTGACGGATGACTTTAGCCTAAAAACATAGCCTAACGGTTAGGCAGACGTACCGGTGCGGAGCGATAGGAATTGAAAATGCACCACTCATGAGGCTTGGTTGACATACACGTATATCAGAGACGTCCGAATATGTACACGATCCGACTCGAGTGGTATGGCGGATTCTCTATCACGAGACTTGGCTGAAATGCATGTATTTTAGGGACGCCTAGAATATGCGCACGATCCAACTAAGTGATACGTTGAATCAAGTGAGACTAAAGAAATGGAAAAGGGTCGAGGATTTTAAAATCGTGTTTCAAGGAAAAGATTGGTGGTAATGCGATCATTAGATTGAGACAAACTTGAATGTTGGTTGATCAGATGGTTTGCCTAGAACTGAGTTGTCCGTTTGCGCGACGAGAGTAAGTTACCTAAGTTGAGATATAGTTATTCGAGGTGAAAGATAACCCTAGCACGAACGTGGCTTGGATTGAGGAAACACCTAGGCGAAGTACGTACGCGAGAGTCGTTGAATATCGGGTGATAAGTCAATGAGTAAGTACTCAGTTAGTTTCGAGGATAAAACTTTTTCTGAGTGGTGTATGATGTAGTGCTCTGTCCCGCTCAGTCAATCGGAAGAATCGAAACGTCGACGACGTTCGGACTTAGCATGCAACAGCAACTTAAAGGCCCGTTCGGTCGAGGCGACTTCTCGCTCAGGTGGTGTAGTTTCGGTGAACTCGTCTCATCTTTGCCTTCACATAATAAATCACATGTTTTCAACTTGCACAAGTAGGCTTAATAATAAAAGAGACGAATCCACATAGCTAAAGGGAATAATCCGGATGGGTCGAATTGAGTTAGAATATGGAAAGGTCCAACGGTCGGCTTAGAGTTGGTGCACGGTGTGCTTTGAAAATGACACTCGGTCCTTCGTCCCGTGGCTTGGGAGAAGGAAAAGTTGGTTTTTGACACAAAACTATGAACTTGCCTAGGTCATAGGCATCGCCCGAGTTAATGCTCGATAGAGCATGCACGCTTCCACTGCGCAAGGCTTAGCATAGCCTTTGCTCATCCCTTGGGTTAAGTTGTAGGCTTAAGTAAGTTAGGCAAAGTTATGCCGGTCGACCTAATTAAGTCATTCCAAGCATTGTTCCGCTCTTTCTGCGGTCGTTAAGTTACTTAGTCCCACGATCTCAAGGCCCGTCATATGAAGTATGACTTGGACGATAGCGTTGCGTAGAATGTAAGTCAGTTTAAGGCATGAACCACAGTTGGTTTAGTAGAAATTTAGCTACGGTTTGTCGATACTTAAGGAACACATTATGTTCAAGTTAAGTGGAAAGGCTATGCAGTAGCCGTTTCCTGAGTTCAAAGAATATTAAGTCTAAGTGATGGTTAGTCGCCGAGAGGAAATATGTCAAGACTGTAGGTCAGTCATCGAGGCAACCCTGGTTTGGGCTCTGCAAAAGAAGTATGAAAAGTGGAAGAAGTAAAGAAAATGAACTAAGTGATGATGATGAGGCCATGCAATTACGTTAAGTCTAGAAGTTAGAGTAGGTGCGCGGTCATGGATAACTTGTCGACAAGGGCGATTGTTTCTTCGAGCGGCACCCCGGGAAAACGGGATCGACTCGGCCTAGGAAGAAACCGGTAATAGCCGAGCTGGGTAATATACAATGGTAGTTCGGGGACTTGCATCGGAGATCGCTACTTGCGGTACAAGGATCCCGTTTGCCAGGCTATGTCCACGATAGCTAGTTAATGCCAGTGACCATTCATATAGATGGGTTGGCACGGGCAGAAATTCGCGTGTGTGCCTTTTGATTGAGTCGAGTTGAATGTGTGTACAGTTAGAAGATGATGTTTGGGCCTAAGATTTGGCTTCAACATAGGCGACGTACTTCGGCATGAGTTGTGTTGTCGAGATCTTGAGTTGTGCATAGAGTTGCACAAGTTGGTTTGAGTCGTTGGAGTTCAAGTCAGGAAACTGCCGTAAGGCAAAGTTGGTTAAGTGACACTAAGGTCACAAGTCTCGATTGGGTCAGTTGGTGATCAAAGTAGCAAGGGCCGCGAGGCGGCGATATGGTTAAGTCTCACTGAGTTGCGAGGTACGACCTCAATACGGATTTGTAGCACAGTCACAAGAAAATTGGGTCTTATCGTATAGTTGTGTCTCTGATTATGGACCGAAAGGCAAGCACGACTTGATATGTTAACGTTGTTGGCACGATAATGGTCTAGAAGCAAGGTATGAGATAACGTTGTTGTTGCAAGCACGGGATGGTCTAGAGACACGAAATAGGCCAAGGCGTCGGTCCTAAAACTGATCCTAAGGCAAGAGTAGAAAGACAATCATAAAGGGGACTATGTTGCACAAAGTAAATCAAACGTATTAGTTTTGTATGGGTGGGCGAGGATCTCATTCCTCCAGTGCAGTTGAGTACTGACACCCACATAGTTTTCATATGAAGGTACAGGTAGAAGCTCGTGGCGCGGAGCTCGCTTGGATGCGTCAAGGCACGGAGTTCCTTGGCAATTCGAAGCATACGGTCGTATGGAGTCAAGACTTATACGGGACATAATGTATGGACATCGCCTTCCAAAGCATCCGCTGGCTCGAGACTTGAATTGAGAGAAGAGAGAGTTGAGTGACTTGTAATGTGAGATTAGTGAGCTTGAGCGAGCTTGAGAGACTTGTAATCTTGGCCTTGCGCCCCATTGTAATCTTTATTTCAATATCAATAAAGAGTTTCTTTGAATAACTTATGTTTTACTTCAAATTTTTGCTGCTATTATTCAATGTCTCTGCATGGGACCTCTGTGCGACGACCCCGTCGCAGTCGCTGAAATTGGCCGTTATGGAACCCGCCTTGCACGAGCGTAATCTAGGCTCGTGCGGCATCGCACCTTAGCGAGGACGATCGCTCCTACGGGAGCGGGGTGTAACATAATGGTATCAGAGCACGGCTTTACGTCCTTGGACTATTAATTGAATTTTTTAACTCCGTTGTTTCTGTAAACTCTGAAGTGTTGCTTCCGTAAAGTTGATATCGTTGGTGCGCTCTCTCTCAAATGTCCCACAGATGTCCATACAATAATTCTAACTATTTTGCAAAACATAGGAGAACAGTTTTTGACAAAACAAAAAGATGGTTTGCGTAAGCACGGTTGGCTAAGTCGGGCTGGGCATATACACCAAAGTTGTGTCGACTTAGAAGAGTCGAGTGCGGGATTTGTAATGTTTCGAGTACAAAATAGGTTGGACTCGATTGAGTAAATGAGATGACTATCGATAGGGGAGCTATCGAGCGACGATGACGTCGGTGCGATATAGATGAGCGTGCTTGAAGCTTAAAGAAATCGTTCAGACAAAAAATTGAGGAAATAGATTGTGTATCGAATGATAAGTTGAGGATTTGTTGAATGACTTCATCCCTGAGTGGTGTATGCGATAGCTTCAGGGATGTCGATCGATCGATTAAGGATGCGGGGTGTCGATGAGTCTATCAGCAAGCATCGCGTTATGTAAAGCCATATATTGAGTATCGTTGAATAAGTGTAATCTTGAGATTTGACGAGTGATTCGAACAACCTAGAAATTGATGCGCACGAAACGTGCACGGGATCGAGGATTGCGCGAGTATGAAATACAAAATGATTGAGTAGGTGAAATTGAATCGAGGAAAAGTTAGGGTGTACGAATAGATGACTTGATCGAGGAAATTGATATGGATTGTATACGAAAAGTTAGCACGACAGGTAGATAGCGTGCATGAAAAGTTTGATTCGAATGTTTGAAAATGACTCTGAAGATTGGAATGGATGTCGTTCGATGATTGAGTTAGCAAGGAATGATGCGAATTGAGAAAATACGTTGGTCGATGACTTAAGATAGATGGATGAATAATACGTGAATTTGTGTTTGAGAAAAATTAATGTTGTGAATGATTCGAGGGATTCGAACTTGAATTTGAATTTCGAGGAGACTATCATGTCGGACGATAGCATCATTCGTACGACTCGAAATTCGTTGCAAAGAAAGATCGTCAGGTTACGCATATCGTCGATTGTATTGAGGTGTATCAAAGATCGATATGCGATAACTCGGGAACACTCTAATTCGAGGAATGACGATCGTGCAAGTGTTATTATTCGGTTGGATGCTATACTTAGGATTTTGATTGAGATGAATGTTGGATGAAAATGATTGTGTCTTGATGATTGCGTTGATAACCACAACGTCGACGGTCTTGTCTTGTGCGAGCGCAACTCCAGCCTCGCACATGTGTTACATCGGATTTGGGATGATCGTTCCGCGTGAGCGCTGACATGGTGATTCATGTCGCAGGAATGATCGAACTCAGAAAATCAAGACGTGACAACTTTGATTATCTCGATTTGTTGGTTTGATGCGAAGGTAAATTCGAAGATTTGTAGGACTTGTGATTGATGAATGAATGAAACTTGAGGATTGAGTAGGTCCAATCCGCGCATCGAGAATGAACTAGTCTGGACACAAAACAAGAGTGATGCCCCGATGAGATTAATAATTATTCTGTGAGAGCGTTGTATGGTGATTTCATGCCTACCATGGATAATCGGACTCGCGTGAGATCGGAGAATGGCATATTGTTAAGTCAGACGACCTTGTGATCGATTACGTGAATTGGGATTGATGACTTGGGAAATAAAGAATGTAAATTTTTGGTTAGCGACGAATTGCGTCATAGCGTGCTTGGTTTAAGAAGGATTGATAGGCGAACTATATAGAACGTGTTTGAAGGGATAGACTATGCAAGATGGTTTGTTGAACGAGCGATATTGATATGATGTGGAATTGGTTAAAACGTGAGTTATCATAGGATGGATTTGCTGAATGACTCAGACCCCGTGCGACGAATGTTAGGATGTGTGTAGGGAATCGATGCTCGATGTTAGAAATCGGAGTGATGCGAGCTTGGATAGAAAACCCCGTACTATCAACTTGGTTTGACCTTAGGATGGGGTCAGTGTTGATATTGTTGTTTGGGAACTACGATTCCAATACTGACGGATGACTTTAGCCTAAAGACATAGCCTAACGGTTAGGCAGACGTGCCGGTACGGAGCGATAGGAATTGAAGAGGCACCACTCATAAGGCTTGGTTGACATGCACGTTTATCAGAGACGTCCGAATATGTGCATGATCCGACTCGAGTGGTGATGGCGGATTCTCTATCACGAGACTTGGCTGAAATACATGTATTTTAGGGACACCTAGAATATGTGCACGATCCAACTAAGTGATACGTTGAATCAAGTGAGACTAAAGAAATGGAAAAGGGTCGAGGATTTTAAAATCGTGTTTCAAGGAAAAGATTGGTGGTAATGCGATCATTAGATTGAGACAAACTTACGCCAACAGGACCTTATCATTTTTTTGGTCCTGTATACCAAGTTTGGTTCGATTTTGAGACAGTTGATCGGATCGCCGTTTTGCGGGTCCCACGATCCGATTCATCGACGATTTTGTGCACGGCCTGCCGGAATCAAACTTTGGACATACGGTTGGGTTTATATTATCAAAACGAATTCGTAGACATGTAGTTTGATGACTTTAGAGACCATTGACTCTGGCACCCTTTTCGGTGTAAAGCGGGTCCTACGGCGGATATCGTCTTGGCCCAAAATTACCGTTTTGCCCCTGTGTCCAGAATTGGACTTAAGGACAGGCAATCCTAGCTAATTTGACTATTCTAAAAATGTTGGGAATGTCTATTTCAGTTTTCGAAGATAGTTGTGGGATTTGGACTTCATTGCGTACTAGTTGACGGTATATTATTGGTTCTTCGTACTACCACCAGACAAGATACCTTGCCTCCCTCTACAGTTTATTTTTATGCTTATAGTTTCCAGTTTTTATATATATTATCATCTTATTCTTTAGTTGATGTGAGTTTATCTATATGTTTTCTGCGTTCCATGTTTTACTAGATTAACGTCTTGCTTGTATATCAGTTTCATGATAAATTGTATAGTTACACCAGGCTTGTTCATTTTATAGTTCATGTAGAGTTGTCCTTACCCGTATCTTGACATGAGTTGTACTTGGTCTCATCTGTGCCTCGACTGAGTCGTGTCTTGGAACGAGTACGTGTAGTTGAACTGCTAAATCCTTGTTATCATTTCTTCTACCAGAGAGTCCACACTCGGGACTAGGGTTGACCATTTGCACCAGAGAGTCCATACTCAGGATGAGGGTGTTTGTCTTGACCTGTTTACATCCGTGAGTCCACACTCGAGACGAGGATGTTGACTTGTTTATTTACATCCGTGAGTCCACACTCGGGACGAGGACGTTGACTTGTTTATTTGCACCAGAGAGTCCACACTCAGGACGAGGGTGCCTTGTCTTGAACTAACTAGAGAGTCCACACTCAGGACGAGGGTTAGTGATTAGTCCAAACCAGCAAGTCCACTCGGGGCGATGGTTTGGTATTCCATTGATCTCGTGTTTACTTGTTCATCCAGCAGTTCAGTTACGTGTAGTTGTTCTTGTATTCCAGTTCATGGTCACCTGTCAGTAGCCACTTGTCGTTAGTCACTTGTTAGCAGTTTTGGTCGTAGTCTCTTGCCATGTTAAGTCTCGTTCCTTGTTTATATCCTGTTAATATTTTCATGCATGATTAAACTGTTAGATAGGCATGTTTATATGTATCTTGTTATATTCCTTGAGGACCTGATGATCTCTTCAGGTTTAGCGGTTGTATGGAGTCAGTTAGCAGTTCTGGATGGCGGATGATTATGACACTTGTGGGTTTTAGATGATTATGATATTGCTTGCGAGATTCAGGTATTGATACCATGTTTATTATCCAGCTCGTGCCTTCCTTTCATTATCATGAGATATTCTATTTATTGATTCTGTTTGTAGACTCTTGATTATATTCTTTGGAGTCTTATCGGACATTATGCTAGTGGGCTGCAGACCATGAACCATAGTGTTCATTCTAGTTTCGTACATTTATTGTGGATTTGAGATATAGATTTGTTTTGTCATGATTTGGCAGTTTACCATGCTCTTGACAGCGTTTACGTATTTGAGTCGGGCTGGAGTCCGCTTGATGCGTAGCTGGCATGCTCACGAGCTCGCATCCGAAAAGTGGGTACGGGTCGTGACAAGGTTTTTTGGTGGCCCATGCAGGTCAGAGCATATCGTATCGGTTACGTAACTGTACTGATACGAGCCTGCGACTATGACTAAACCCTATAAATCTTAATCCACACTGCCTTAAAAATTCTCCTAGAAAGTTTTTTTTCTCTACGCCCTTGAAATTTCATATTTGTTCTCGATTATTCTCCCTTGTTTTTCGTACCACTGATTCTCGTCCCTTCGTATTTCGGGGTGACGAATGATCGTGCTGCCTAGAATTTATCTGAAATTCTTAAGTTATAGTATAATATTGCTTGATTATTTAATTTTTGGTAGTTTGATAGATATGGGGAGATCATAGATGCCATATGCCCTAAATATCTGTTGGTAGAATTGTTAGCAACTAGTTAGATGATTATAATACTTTAGTAACCGTGTTTTGAGGAGTAGTGTGACCAAAGGTGGGTAGAAGTCCTCAAGTGTCACGACCCGCACCCTCTGTAAGGGCACGTGTGCGTAACAACGCCCAGCCCTCACCGTAAAAACGGCGTGGAACGCTGTAGGTTTTCTACTCTAACAACAGTTTATATATAATATCAAAACCTGTCGAGAATATGGTCAACTCCGAACGGAGGACAAGCAATGATAATATATGAGTGCTCAATCACAACTCTAAGATGATAAAGTAAAGACTGAAAGATAAAGACAACATGACAATAAATATAACCTGTCAAGTCCAAACACAAATAATATACAAGTCCAAGTCCAAGTCTCTAATACAAGCCAAAATATAACAGTCTCAAAAGTAACTGGAGACAAGGTCCAGTATAAATAACTCTAACTAAGCAATAGGTAAAGTCTCGTCAGGCGGAGCTAAGCCCTGCTGGACCAAGGTCTCCAAGTCTAAGCCCACTACGTCATCCGGACCGTAGTAGGTACTGTAATCTCCCTCATCAGCATCTGTAATATTTTGTCAACATATCCAGTCAGGATGGAACGAGTACAATCAACTAACAACAGTTCATAAGATATGACAAAAGCTATAAGACTGTAAATAGAGAGTATATACAAGAAATCATGGAATGTACATGTGAGTATCATGGCATGGTAAGCTGTAAATCTAGAGCTAGAATAAGACAAGTAAACTGATCATGGCATGTACAAGAATCAAGAATCATCTATCTAGGTGTGTGAGTACTAGCTACAATATATGGCCGGCTTGGGAACTTATACAATAGTAACAGGCCTGGCTAATCATACGTGGGGTGTATGATTAACACTCACAATCAATAGGTGCACAATGGGTACACAATAGGCTTTGACCACATATCTACACTAATACTCTCCGCCCCCGACTGCTAGAGTGGATCCAAGCAAGACACGTTACGACACGGGATTCTGCGAGAAAGGAGCTAGTCTCCTCGAGAATCGATGTCCATATACTGTACAAGAACTACAAGGGGGCTTGCACAAGATATACCAAGATAACGAGGAATAATATCTCATGTCGGGATCCATGAATACCAACCCGTATGACCAATGTGTTGAGAACAAGCATATCTACACTAATTACATGAATTATAACAATCATCGTAAATTGGAAAAGTGTCAGAGAATGTACTCGCCTGTGATATGATAAAATATGTCAACCGGATCCACTGCAGCGTCTCGAGGACCTATAGAGAACAAGACGTATCAATACTATGTTTAGGAAGTAAAGTCAAATCAAATTAAATCCTATTAAGTCATTCTAGGTCAAGACACGTCTAGTTAGGTCAACCTTGGTCATAGGAGAACATTGGAAGTCAATCCGAACCAAACTAGGTCAAAAGTTAACTTACAGTTGACTTTTGGTCAACGGGTCAACTCTGGTCAACTCTAGATTAACCCTAGGTCAACCCTAGGTCAATGGTGACTAACATTTGACTTTTGGTCAACCGTTCAAGTCTAATGGAATTTGGGACTAAATTGGGTAAAGTGTTGACCCATAGTTGACTTTTGGTCTAAAAAGTCAACCGTGGTCAACCAAGGTCAAGACTAGGTCTAGGCGACTATTTCTAATCATTACCAACCCTTACAACCCATATCCGAGTCCATCTTGGACTTCTAAACCCGTATCTTGGCCGTAGGCCAATATCCTAATTTACCCTTTTCAAAGGTAAATTTCTAGCCTAGGTGAATACCAAGTTAGCCTACCTACGCTTGGTATTTCGACCCGTGCTTCCTAGGGTAGTAGGATACTAGCCTATACGTTCATTATCTACCAAGCTTCCTAGGTAGAGTGGACGTCCAGTCCATCTTATGGCCCATTGCCGATTATCTTGAATATCTCAAGATACGCAATGGTACGGTACGATACCGTCGTTCTAAAACCCCGATTTCAACTCGGAAGCCTACCCACAAAATCTAATTCACATAATCTAGGTTTCGTCCAATTTTGGACGCGTTCCGACACTCGGAGCTAAATTTCACCCTCTAACTCGATCTTCCCTAAATTGATTTCCTATACTTCTACTTCTCATTCTCCTTCTAATTTCTATTCTTCTAATTCCTATTCTCCTTTCTCTCATTCTCTTCTAAACTTCTTCTAATTCCTAATCTCATTTCTCTCATTCTTTCCTATTCTAGTTCTCTTCATAACTTCCTCTCATTCTTTCCTATTCTAATTCCCTTTCTAACTTCCTCTCATTCTTTCCTTCTAATTCTCTTCCTCTTATCTTCTTCTTAACTTCATCTTATCTTCTTCTTAATCTTCTTCTTACCTTCTTCTTATTCTTCTTCCGATCAACTCGTGCACAACATTTAAAAGCTAATTAAAGATAGTCCTGGATACCATATAGGGAATCACAACCCTTCTTGTAGATTCTAATTTCATTAAGTAGATGAAAGGTTATTTGATTCTACAGTTCAACAAAAATATATTTCTAAAACTAGAAAATTGTCCGATACGACGTGCGTTCCGCCAAACCGGACGACGTGGTCGCGAACAGAAAGCATCGAAAGGTGCGTATCGACTTCGCGGACGTGTGGACTTTGACGTAAATCAAATTGGTCGCGTGTGCGCGACGAATTTGATGTGTATCCGTCAAAATTCACCGTATCGGCCTCTGTACAAATTTCCCAATTACTTTGTGCACGTTCGTCAGATCGAGACGAAACATGTGCCAACAGGACCGTATCATTTTTTGGGTCATGTATGCCAAGTTTGGTCCAATTCTGAGACAGTTGATCGGATCGTCGTTTTGCGGGCCCTACGATCCGATTCATCGGACGATTTTGTGGACCATTGACTCTGGCACCCTTTTCGGTGTAAAGCGGGTCCTACGGCGGACATCGTCTTGGCACCCAAAATTATTGTTTTATCCATGTATCCAGAATTGGACTTAAGAACAGGCAATTCAAGCTAATTTGACTATTCTAAAAACGTTGGGAGTGTCTATTTCAGCTTTCGGAGACAGTTGTGAGATTTGGACTTCATGGCGTACTAGTTGACGGTATATTATTGGTTCTTTGCGCTACCACCAGGCAAGATACCTTGCCTCCCTTTACAGTTTATTTTCATTCTTATAGTTTTCTGTTTTTATATATGTTATCATCTTATTCTCTAGTTGATGTGAGTTTATCTGCGTTCCATGTTTTACTAGATTAACGTCTTGCTTGTATATCAGTTTCATGATAGATAGTGTAGTTACACCAGGCTTGTTCACTTTATAGTTCATGTTAAAGTTGTTCTTACCCGTGTCTTGATATGAGTTGTACCTGGTCTCACCTGTGCCTCGACTGAGTCGTGTCTTGGAACGAGTACGTGTAGTTGAACTGCTAAATTCTTGTTATCATTTCCTCAACCAGAGAGTCCACACTCGGGACGAGGGTTGACCATTTACACCAGAGAGTCCACACTCGGGACGAGGATGTTTGTCTTGATCTGTTTACATCTGTGAGTCCACACTCGGGATGAGGATATTGACTTGTTTATTTACATCTGTGAGTCCACACTCAGGACGAGGATGTTGACTTGTTTATTTGCACCAGAGAGTCCACACTCGGGACGAAGGTTAGTGATTAGTCCAAACCAGCGAGTCCACTCGGGACGAGGGTTTGGTATTCCATTGATCTCGTGTTCACTTGTTCATCCAACAATTCAGTTACGTGTAGTTGTTCTTGTATCCCAGTTCATGGTCACCTGTCAGTAGCCACTTGTCGTTAGTCACTTGTTAGCAGTTTTGGTCGTAGTCTTTTGCCATGTTAAGTCTCGTTCCTTGTTTATATCCTGTTTATATTTTCATGCATGATTAAACTGTTAGATAGGCATGTTTATATGTATTTTGCTATGTCCTCTCAGGACTTGATGATCTCTTCAGCTTTAGCTATTGTATGGAGTCAGTTAGCAGTTCTGGATGACGGATGATATATTATGACACTTGTGGGTTTCAGATGATTATGATATTGCTTACGAGATTCAGGTATTGGTACCACGTTTATTATCCAGCTCATGCCTTCCTTTCATTATCATGAGATATTCTATTTATTGATTCCGTTTGTAGACTCTTGATTATATTCTTTGGATCTTATCAGACATTATGCTAGTGGGCTGCAGACCACGATCCATAGTGTTCATTCCAGTTTCGTACATTTATTTTGGATTTGAGATATAGATTTATTTTGCCATAATTTGGCAGTTTACCATGCTCTTGACAGCGTTTACGTATTCGAGTCGGGCTGGAGTCCGCTTGATGCGTAGCTGGCTTGCTCATGAGCTCGCATCTGAAAAACGGGTGCGGGTCGTGACAGAGACCAATGCATATGCTCTAGCATTTCTATTAGATGAAACAGACTTTTATCAGATCTTCCAGATATACGACACGTTCATTTCGTGCCTTACTTCTTTTCGGATCTCAAAGCCAACTTCTCTCTCTCTTTTTATCGAGCATGACAATAAGTCATATTCAAAACAATTATCTATTTTAGCATGACATTATCTCATTTAATTTAACATATCAAAAGTTTATTTTTTATATCAGGCAACAATCTATCTTCTAGCATACAAGCATCATATCGTTTCTTATTAGTAGACAACAATCTTCTTTTCAGCATACAAGTTATCTCTTATGAGCATATTCAATGATTTACCATCTTGTTATTAACAATATGTGAAACTCATCTCACAATATCGGTATTTATATACAGATATGTATTTTGTACTGTATTTCGTAATTTTTTTGGCTTTCTGAATGATTTAATTTTTTTTTTTCAACTTATAGATTTTCTTCTTAATCGACATATCGCCAGTATACCAGTGTATACCGACGGCATACCGCCCGAAGGATATTTTCCACTTTTAGATATTTTTCATTTCTCGATATTTTTATGAATAATGTTTCTGATATTTTCATGAATAGTGTTTTGGATATTTTGATGAATAATGTTTAGATATTTTCGTGAATAGTGTAGATGCATCATATTATCCAATAGATACTTGATTTTATTTGGATGTCCATGATTGACTTAGATCTTCACATGGATCACCATCCAACGGTTATGATTAATTTCCCCTTCTATATATACCCTTTCACTTTCTCTCTCCTCTCTCTTTTTATTTTTTCCTCCATTCCTCTTCTCTTTTATTCCTCTTCCTCAAGCTTAGAAAAGCTTAGCCTTAAGGCCTAGAGTGTGGTTTCATACCCCTCTTGCTGGTGGAGTGGAAGATTAGGCTTGGAGTGTAGTCGCTCTTCCCAATTTTTTTTGATTTTTTTATTATTTATTTGATTTAAATGGTGATTTTTAGAATTTTTATAAATAATTATTTAGTTAGTTATTACGGTAGAAGACTTTAGCCATGGTTGAGTTTTGAAATACAAGACAACTAGGAATCATGGCACGGGTAGTACAGTAGCGTGCTTTGACTAGTGTTTAGCCATGATAGGGGAGTGCCAAGCCATCGGTGTGTCCTAACTAGGAAAACCAGGTCAAGTTATAGCATGACCATTAGAAATAGTTTAATTAAATATTATTAGATTTATTGACTTTGCAGGAACCCGGTTGAACCAAGTTAGTCCGAACTGGGCCGAACCAAATCTAAGCCCATGTAATCTTGTAGTGAGACCAAAGACGACCATGTAGGCATATTTTATGTATGTATAAATATTTTCTAAATTATTTTAGGTATTGATGTATATTTTTAATCATTTGAATATTCATACAAATTGATAATTTTATTATTCCATATTGTTTTACAATATTTGTACAATTTTCTGGGCCCGGATAAAGGTGAATAGTGTGGATTCACCAAACCACCATTTAATTATTTAATTATTAATTTATTATTTTGTGGTGATTAAATAAATATATTTATTATTATTAGATATTATTAATATTGATTATATTTTATTGTCTATATGGAATTGTGGTATATATATATATATATATATGTATATATATATATATATATATATATATATATATGTGTGTGTGTGTGTGTGTGTGTGTGTGTGTTTGTGTGTGTGTATAAACATCAGGATATGTATATATTGAATATATAGGCATGTAAAGGTATTATTAATTTATTAGGGTATATACATGAATACATGTTGTACATATATATATAGGTGTGTAAATACATTTATAATTTAATAATGTATATACATATATATATGTTATGTATATACAGGGGTGTATATGTATATGCATATATAAATATATATTATATATGTGTACGTGTATGCATATATAAATATATATATTATATATATATGTATATGTGTGTGTGTATATATATATATATATATATATATATATATATATATATATATATATATATATATATATATATATATATATAGATACTCATGCACATATATATATATATATATATATATATATATATATATATATATATATATATATATATATATATATATATATATATATATATATGTTTATATATATATATATATATAGATACTCATGCACATATATACATATATATATATATATATATATATATATATATATATATATATATATATATATATATGCATAGGAATAATAAAAAGAAATAGGAAAGGAAATAAACCCAAATGGACAATCCCAGCCCGGCCCACAATCAACCCCAAGCCCGACCCCTCTTTCCCTGTACGAGAGCAGCAGGCCCACGTTCAAATCCCAACCCGAGCTCCCCACAAGAATTTTCCAAACAACAGCAACTAAGCCTAACCGAGCCTTTACAGAGCACCCGAGCCCATATTATCGGGATATATAAACCGATCGACAGTTGTGGGAGGGAGAAATTAAAATTTCACAACTAAATCCTAACCAGCATCCTGACGTCGCGTCCCTGCCACCTCGGCGCACCACCCCATGTGCGCGCGCGCCGCCGAGGGCCACCGCCGGCCGGCCGGAGCCGCCGCGGCCGCACGTGTACAGAATCACAACACAGCAGCAGCAAGCCGCGCGGACGGACTTCGCAGCGACATTCCGTCGCGTACGATCCATGGTTTTGTAATTCGTCTTTTCGGGTATAAACCTAACCTATACCACTTCAAATGCCTTCAAATAGAATTAATTATAGTGCGCTAGATCACCCAGAAAATCGACGCCAAAACTGGCGAATCACAGTTCAAAAACATGACAGTTTCGTCGACCAAACCCCTAGATTAGAAGGTGATTCTGTGACAGGATATTCAGTATTTTCGAAATCCCTATGAATAGGATTATAGACAACCTATACGAAATTAAAATTCGTAGTTTCTGATTTCATCATATGTATGCCAGGAAAACGAATCTTGAAAATCAGAGAAAACCATCTTCAAAAACAGGATTAATTTTAGAAAACCTTCGATACGACGTGCGTCCCGCCATTCCGGGCGACGTGGTCACGAACCGAAAGCATCGAAAGGTGCGTAACGGCTTCGTGGTCGTGTGGGCTTTGACGGAATTCAAATTGGTCGCGTGTGCGCGATGAATTTGATGCGTATCCGTCAAAATTCAACGTATCGACCTCTGTGCAAATTTCTCAATTACTTTGTGCACGCTCGTCAGATCGAGACGAAACTTACGCCAACAGGACCGCGTCATTTTTCTGGTCCTGTATGCCAAGTTTGGTTCCATTTTGAGACAGTTGATCGGATCGCCGTTTTGCGGTCCCCACGGTCCGACTCAACAGGTGATTTTGTGCACGGCCTGCCGGAATCTAACTTTGGATATACAGTTGGGTTCGTATCGGAAAACTAGACCTGTTGACATATAGTTTGACGATTTTAGAGACCTTTGACTCTGGCACATTTTTCGGTGCAAAGCGGGTCCAACGGCGGACACCGTTTTGGCCCAAAATTACCGTTTTGCTCCTGTGTCCAGAATTGGACTTAAGGACAGGCAATCATAGCTAATTTGACTATTCTGAGAATGTTGGCGATGTCTGTTTCAGCTTTGGAGACAGTTGTGATGATGTGGATTTTATGGCTTATCAGTTGATGACAGTTTGTTGGATCTGCGTGCAACCTCCAGGCAAGTATACCTTGCCTCCCTCTACAGTTTTACTTATATGCATTTCCTTTTATTTTACAGTCCTTGGATTATTTATGGACATGTACTTTTCGTGTTATTTTCTGTGGAGCTGTTTTTATTTCATATAGCCGTGTTCATGTTTTGGCCTTGTGTTTCATATTTGGAGTTTCTCGTCAGTACCTTGCTTGAGTCGTGTCATAGAACGAGTGCGTGTAGTGAACTGCCATAGCCTTGATTATCGTTTTACACAACCAGAGAGTCCACACTCGGGACGAGGGTTATTTGGTACACTAGAGAGTCCACACACGGAATGAGGGTGTTTGTCGTGATCATTGGCACCAGAGAGTCCACACTCGGGATGAGGGTTGACCAATTACACCAGAGAGTCCACACACGGGACAAGGGTGTCTTGCCGTGAGCTAACCAGAGAGTCTACACTCGGGACGAGAGTTAGTGCTTAGTTCAAACCCGTGAGTCCACACTCGGGATGAGGGTTTGGTTCTTCCATCGATCTCGTGTATCGTTCATCCGGCAGTTCATTTATACGTAGTTGTTCTAGTGTTCGTGTTCGTATTCGTGTTCGTGTTCGTATTCGTGTTCGTGTTCGTAGTCATTTGTCTTGTATTTGTTCTTTCTTGTTTATTTCCTGCACATGATAAAACTGCTAGATAGGCATGTATATTATGTATCTTGCTATGTCCTCTGAGGACCTGATGATCTCTTCAGGTTTAGTGATTGCATGGAGTTAGCTAGTAGTTCTGGATGGCGGAGGATTTGCAATTCTTGTGGGATTCAGGTATCATTATTACGTTTGTTATTCTTTCGTGCTTTACATTCCTTATCACGAGTTATCCTGTTTATTGATTCACTTTAGAGGCTCTAGTTATATTCTTTGAGTCTTATCGGACATTTATGCTAGTGCGCTGCAGATCACGACCCATAATTGTTTATTCTTGTTTTATTTGATTCTTGTGGATTGAGATACAGTTTTGATTAGACATGATACCCACGACCTTGACAGCTTATACGTACTCGAGTCGGGCTGGAGTTCGCTCGATACGTAGATGGCTTGCTCACGAGCTCGCGTCCGAAAAACGGGTACGGGTCGTGACATGGAGCTTAACCTAGGCAAGTACATCTTGCCAAATCATGAACAATATTGTTTTGTTGTCATTTTTGTTTTCCTTGGTGTTAAATGCTTAGAATGGTCTAGGTTTTTACTTCTCGACTTTCTTCTCCTTCTTCTTTATTTACTCCTCCCACCAACCCAAGGCAAGTACAACTTGCTTCATGGAGAACATGATGAATCTTTATTTTTGTTTGTTCTATTCTCTTTCTTGCATGATTCTAAACATCTTTAGTACTTAGAGTTTTTGGTTTTGATGTTTACATTTTTGTAGATCTAAGTTTTAAGACTTTTCTTATTTTTCTTGGTTTTGATATCTTAAAGTTTATTATTTCTGAAATTTTATGGTCATATGTTGTGGAAAATTTCATTCTACCCAATTTTGGTTTTTGAACCGCTTAATTTTGACTTATTTTGATGAAGTTATGGCATTTTTGAGTCCATGGGTTCCCTATGCACTTCGGTGCTGATTTGGGGAAGATGAACAGCATGCACCTGTGCACTTGCGCGTAGCCTGCACACCTTCCTGCGCAAACTGCACAGCCTGCACACCTTCCAGCACAGACTGCACAGCCTGCGTACTTTTCTGCACAGACTGCACCTGCGCTTTCCTGCAAAGACTGCACCTGCGCTTTCCTGCACAGCTAGCACCTTCCTGCATGCCTTTCCTGCACATTGCCTGCGCACTTTCCTGCACTTGGCCGTTTTTGATATTTTCTTCGTTTGTAATAAATTCTTAGCATGATTATATAATCTTGTATAGTTAGATAATGATTGTACACCCTATATATACTTGACACTAGCACATGTTCAATTATTATTCTATGTCATGTACTTACTTTTATTTATTCCTTCTCACATGCCATGATATGTCTTTCCTTTCGATTCTTTCTTATATGATATGATATATATTGCCATGCCTTCCTGGATTTATTATACTTTACAGTCTATGCCATGTCTAGAATTTCTTTGTTGTGGTCCGTCGTGGGGCACTAACGACGGACTCTTGTTACATGACTTCTTTGCTTACTAGATAGTGACCCATCGTGGTGCACCCTTGTACATGTCTTTCCTTGCTTACATGACAGTGGCCCGTCGAGGCGCACTCCTGACAAGTACTCTTAACAGGACAAGTAAACCCGACATGACATGTGAAATCTTGATTGCTGTTGTGACAACCAATCTTGACTTGTTAAGTGTAACTCTTGTCTAGACACCATGGTTGATTTTCTGATTGTGATTGTACAAGCTACATGTCTTATCTTGCATTTTGTCTAGAACATACATTCCTGGTTACCACTGTCAGGGATTCATAATAAATCTGACTAGGTTAAACGACTAAATTGATCAAGTAGTTCATATAGAGATATTTTTCAGTTACATACGATCCCGTTATCCTGGCCACACCAGTGGACTTGTGACCTGCCGTCGAGTAGGGCGCATTTCCAGCACATTGTCATGTGTTGCACTCTAAGTCACCTAATAGTTCTTGATAACTCTTGTAACCTCGCCTGAATAACCTGGGTAGTCTGCAGGGCATGTGACTGCGGTAAATATCTCAACTGCATCTTGTTAGTAATTAGGATTGTGATAACCCTAGTTAGCTAATATATAAAGCCATACTCATTGCTTGGCCGTGATTGTTGTATGGAGTTCAGTCTAGTCTAGTTTTGTCTAGGCAGTATCTGGATTTGATTATTTCTGTACATCATTGTTTATGTTTTACTTTTGCCGATAAATGATTCGATACTAAGTTTTGTTCAGGAGAAGGGTTACAACCCTAGTCCTTGTTTGGTTTACAGGTTGTAACTTGGGTTCCGGAATAGTTCCTAAGTTATCTTATCATTTGTCGTTCTATATAGTTCTAACAAGCTCACATGTCCCAGTTATCTAACATGCTCACCTGTCCCAGTTATCTCACATGAGCACATGTACCATTTCTATTACATTGTTCAGTTCATTTCACATGTTCACATGCTTCCATTTAATTCACATGTCCACAGTTTACTTTATGTCACATATTATTTACTTTATGCTCCATGTTGTTTGCTTATTGTCTTTTCTATTCTCGAGATAAGTGCATTGGTAGTGTACGAGTATCGATCCATATTTACTTATTTCTGCCTCTATCCATTGCTATGTTAGTTATTGCTGATTTTAGTTCATAGTTTAGCTTTCTTTGTGGCACTTGCTATTGGGGGTCTGAGCCCACTGGTTTTGTTTGGCCAGATCTGATAGAGGAGCCCGGAGGAACTTCTATACCATCTACTCGATGGTGACTGCCCGTAGCACCAGAGTTCCTTAGTGGGTTTTCCTATATCATTATTCCACTAGTTATGTACATTATTCTTTTGTGGCGTTTAGCCTCCGAGCACGTGTTTAGCTCGTGTTTTGGATCTTGACATTTAGCCTATGGGCCGAAACATGATTTGCGTATTCTAGACTATAGACTGTTGGATTGTAGTAGTAACCCCCATGTCTATACAGCTTATACATTAGTTTGAGGTACTAGAGTACTTTGGAATACGTAGCTGGCCTGGTTCGTCTCTACTTGCCAGTATTCTGGTTCTGGGGCGTGACATAATAGCATTCAATCAAAAACTCATATTCTTATTAGGCGTAAGTGAATCATAAAATGAGTCTTTGTCCACTCATCCAGATCAATCGTCTTTTGTTGTAGAGCCAACAATTCGATTTCTCTGATCATCTAGTCCCTTCGCGGAGCGTAGCACTACATAATTACCCACCGAAAAAAAGTTTTTCTTGAAACTTAAAAAGAAACTTACGATGTCCATATCAGCGATAGTCCTCATCCTTCGCCATCATTAATCCATAAAAATCTCAGACCATATCATGTCAAAACTCATATTCAATAAACATCTCAATCTCAATCAATCAAATCGATAAAACTTATGCCGGCATCATAAAAATATTTACGGACTTATTGTATGGAACGTTCATCTCATCGATGATATCAAGTAGGCAAGAAAATTTTGATCAGAAGAACATCTTCGAATTCAATTGAATCAATATTAGTCAGAGGACCGTGTTGCTATGATACCATTCTGTCACACCCCGATCCCGCAGTGTCCTTTCATCATCGCTTCGGACTCTGTGAGACCATTCGTCCTCGCTTGGGCGTGATGCTATGTAAGCCTAAGTTGCGCTTGTACAAGGCCAAGACCTGTACAATAACAAAATTGACAAGATTGACAATAACGCAGCAGAACATAATACAGATATTTGAAGGAGCAGCAAATACATTGCAGAATATAATTGAATACATGGTAGCAGAAACAATCTCTTTATTGATTTCATTTGAACATATTACAAGCTCTCAATTCTCTCTGATACAATGCTTACATTCTCTCAAAAATATTACAGATTACAATGACCCCTTTCCATATATTACATTCCTTTATATACAAAACCAACTCTTTACAACAGATGACCTTCTCTTAGCATCTCTTCTGATTTCTGGCTCATGAGGATGAGGCTCGGGCTATCACTTCGGACTATCCTTCTCGATGCGTCTTACACCTGCGTGCAGACTGATGATGGTTCAGTAAACCCACAAACCTATGAACAGATGAATAGGTGTTATTGAGACCATAGGTACCCATATAGCAGATTTCGAATTAAGAAGGGAGTTTGTATTGGGAATCCATATAGAGGGTTACTGTCGTAGGCATCCTTGGTTCAGTCAAGAAATAACAAATGACAAGTCCTTGTACCAGAAAACTTAGTCATTTCAGAGTATTGGGCAGTCAGCATAACCATCCCCTAACTGCCCACCTTATGATATGAATCAATAGCAAGTAGGTATGTAATGTTCAGATATGAACATTGTTCAGATCATGGACCATGTACAGACCTGTCCCTTTGCCTTCTCTACCCTTGAGTATCAGTTAATATCTAGGATTTGGGTTCAGTCAATGAGTTAATGTTAGGGATATATAGGATATATGAGTGAGCAGCAGATCAATGCAGTAGGTATCAGACATTTGGTTGGAAATGTGAGTACTTAGTGTGTCAGTTAGAGGTAGGTTAGTGTCATGTGCAGGACATGGAGTGTGGTGACTTCATTGGATCGTAGCTGCAGGGCATGGGCCATTTGGCCATCTCCTTTGTGAGTGCCACTTGTGAGCCATCTGTGGCCATGGGCATTTGAAGCATCATAGGTTAGTTTAGGCTAATGCATGGTCAGGATTTACAGGAGTTACCATGTACTCTTCAGTTGGAACTTAAAGTATCAGTAGAAGTTGTGTGAATGTGATTACCAGTGGAGAGATGGTGTTTTGGTACTCATATGGGCATTTGGGGTTTACTGCTCTAACACCTATTTTGGACAAGGTATTATGGACTAAACTGAAACATGGATTTGGATTTTGGTCCTTGTTCTGTACCAAGGACCATTGCTATATAGGGTCAATCCCTATAGACAGGGAACTGTACTAGGTTCCATATTTGAAGGATAGGCTATTTGACCTATGTGTCTAATGAGAGAGGTGTTAGGCTCCAACACAGTGACAGTGTTCATAGGTGTCTCGTGGATGAGTATTGAGTAAATGAGAGTATCAAAAGTGAGCCAAATCAATGAGGGTTAGTAGGTATCAGAGTTAGTATCAGTAGGTGGCATGTGAGTTAGGATTTGAATGTGTCAGTTGTGAATTAGTTAGTATCAGGAATTTTATAGTATATAAGAGGTCTAAGAGTATTAGCAGTGATTATCTATCTAAGAGAAGGTGGAAAGTGTTAGAGAGTGAGTTGGATTTAGGCCAATGGCATGTGTTCTTGCCTAGCAGCAGTGCATTAGCAGCAGCAGGCATTTCGTTGCATTGCTTTTGCTTGCTGTGGCATGGCTTGCCTACACTTGCAGCAACAGCATGGTTTGAGCAGCAGCAGGCTTTGACTATAGGCCATATGGCCATTTGGCCATTCTATTTCTGAGGGTATGCAACTGTATGATGCAGTAGCAATAGGGGAAAACCAACCCCCTCTCTGATAGCTTGTGTAGGCTATAGACTAAATTGCAGGTATTATAAGAGAGGCAGACCTTGGTTGGCCCATTTGATGGCTTGTATACCAAGTGGTGTGCCATAGTACATGTAAAGTGTCATGAGCCTATATCTAGTGATTAATGTTAAGAGAACATGTAGGCATGACCCAAGACACCAAGTAGTCTAAGAGTACATGTCACAAATGGGTTGGGGAGCATGAGGCAAGGTTCCACCTACTCAATAAATACAAATCAACCTAGAAAGCTAATAATCAAATAGTTAGACAAATCTTGTACTCTCAAATTGTATTATTGATCCTATTAATTCATAAAACAGGTTTATTAGGTTTTTGGCTCAGCATTTGACCCGTGCCAGCAGCGCATGACCATAGGCAAGTATACATTGCCTTTCGTTACAGCTTTATCTATATGCTTATCTGCTTTCATTATTCAGTTGATTGCTGACATGTGCTTCATCATTGCTCACAGTTAGCCTTGTAGCTTTATCGGACTTGCTTTTCACTTGTACTGGTTTGAGTTGTATCGTAGGACGATCACGTTATAAATTGAACTGCTATTTTCCTTATTTTGATTGTTTACAACCTACGAGTCCATATACGGGGCGAGGGTTGTCCGTTGCACCTACGAGTCCACACACGGGACGAGGGTGACTTGTCTTGAAACTGACCTGCGAGTCCACATTCGGGGCGAGGGTTGGCATTCCATTGATCTCTTGTTTACTTGTTTTCCAGCAGTTCATTTATACGTAGTTGTTCATACATTTATGTCTCGCGATTGTTTAGGTTTTCCTGTTTATATCCTGGATTTTTTTCATGCTTGATAAACTGTTAGAAAGGCTTGTATATTATGTATCTTGCTAGTCCTCTAAGGACCTGATGATCTCTTCAGGTTTAGCCGAGTATTGAGCCAGGTGCACGCGAGCAGGTTTAAGCCGTCATTGGACCACGGTGCCACTGCAGACGAGGGTACTTGATGATTAGTAGTTTGACTCAGTTATTTCCATTTCATGTACTATTTTATTCCGTCTATTGGTAGTGGATTTGTGTCCACCGGACGAGACTTGAGCCACTTGAAATTCTGTTTATATTATTCAGTCCCTTATTTCAGTTGTATTTATTGGATTCAGACGTGACTTTACTTTCTGTGGATGAGATCTAGATTACCTTATTGGACATAGTTTCTGCGACTTGTATATACTAGACAGCGTTGTACCGCCGACAATGCGGCGTAGGCTGGACTTGGACACGTCTCGTATCCGAAAAGCGGGTGCGGGTCGTGACACATTGCAGAATATAATTGAATACATGGTAGTAGAAACAATATCTCTTTATTGATTTCATTTGAACATATTACAAGCTCTCAATTCTCTCTGATATAATGCTTACATTCTCTCAAAAACATTACAGATTACAATGATCCCTTTCCATATATTACATCCATTTATATACAAAACCAACTCTTTACAACAGATGACCTTCTCTTGGCATCTCTTCTGATTTCTGGCTCATGAGGATGAGGCTCGGGCTATCACTTCGGACTATCCTTCTCGATGCGTCTTACACCTGCGTGCATACTGATGATGGTTCAGTATATCAACATACTGGTGATTGTGAACAAAGGCTACATTTGTCTGAAACGATCACTAATTCATTTAGTAATAAAGCATTTCTTGTGATGTGATCTTTCTACTTTTACTTATGTTCATTTCATACATATTCAAAGTCAGATTACATCTTTTGAAAATACTTTGAAAAGCCATAGTTTATTTCATTTCAAACATTCCAGGGACTATTCATTTCATGCACGATGACTATTCTCTTCTTGTAAAGTGCACAACATATTTCATGAGTCATACTTTATTCTCAAGGATAATAGCATTAGCATTCTTTTCTCTTATTTAAGACGATCTCAGGGTCAGATTACAAGCACGATTATCATATATTTTCTTCTCATAAGACATAATATATTCTTTGTAACAGATTATTCATATAAGCAGATTCATAATCAGAAACTTAAGCAACACACGTATCACTTTTCCAATAATTCTTACCATAGCCGACGGTCCATCCCTACACAAGACAAGGATTAGCATAAACATAATATAACCAATGTTGTTCCCTGTCCGTCTCAGCATTGTTAACTCTTAGCAAAATCATTAATGACACATGCAGACTCGACTGGCAGCTATGAATCTCCGTTTCAGCTATGCACCAATCAACACTTATCTATATGATGGTCCATGGATATTCCCATGATTAGCCGCTATGACTTTTTGGTTCAACTCGTCGCTAAGGACTCAACACCCCCCTAATCGTGAGGTCTCATTTACCTCAGGGTGCCCTAATCTCTCCTAGGCCGAGTGGTTCGAGGTGCCCCATCCACCCGAAAGACGATACTTGTGCACAAATTGTCCGAGACCAATGTATATGCTCTAGCATTTCTATCAGATAAAACAGACTTTGATCAGATCTTTCAGATATACAACACGTTCATTTTATGCCTTAGCAGATGCACGACACGTTCATTTCGTGCCTTCATTCTTTTCGGATCTCATAGCCAACAGTTTTTGTCTCTTTTCTTATCAAGCATGACAATAAGTCATATTCAGAACAATTATCTATTTTAGCATGGCATCATCTCATCTGATTTAACATAGCAAAAGTTTATTTCTTTTTATCAGGCAACAATCTATCTTTTAGCATACGGGCATCATATCGTTTCTTATTAGCAGGGAACAATCTTCTTTTCAGCATATAATTTATCTCTTATGAGCATACTCAATGATTTATCATCTTGTTATTAACAATAGCATTCAATCAAAAACTCAGATTCTTATTAGACGTAAGCAAATCTTAAAATGAGTCTTTATCCACTCACCCAGATCAATCGTCTTCTGTTGTAGAGCCAGCAATTCGATTTCTTTGATCATCTAGTGCCTTCGCGGAGCGGGGCACTACACAGAGAGTCAGAGCGCTTCGTAACGTTCAAGCTTCAGTTACGCGAGCTCCTGCAATGGCACCAATATTTTATCAGAATCTCTTCTTTAATCTTTCGTTTCAAAATTCTTAGAATGAATACAGAAATCGACGCAAAAATACATTCATCAAAACCAAGCAGCGAAAACTTCAAAAGAACCATACAGTAGTTCGGTCCCATCGAAGGACTCTTATATAGAGCTCACTCGCTGAGATGCAGTCTGCTGCATCTAAGACTTATTCCAACATAAGTCATTCAATTAGTTGGATCGATTCTCGTAACATTCGTCCAAATCAATTTGTTTGATGCCACAAAGTGTTACCGTTTACTAAGCATAGCGACCGAGTCAGACTAGCCATCTAAGTTTCCGATCGAGTCTGACTCGCCGCAAGCATATTACATAGTCCGTCGCCTATCTGGATGGGGCACTACAATTTCCAGCTTGTCTTTGGCTCGGGAGCTCCTCTGGCCCTTTCGTGGCCCGTTCATTTAGTGGTTTGCTCTGTCCAAGGAGCACGTTAAGCTCATCTTCCTTGCTGCTGGGGTGTAGTGCCCCGTCCCTACATCGTGCCCCGTTGTCCGTCCATGGGGTGCACGAGAAAGGAACACTGTCGCTATCGACTCGGTCGGGATCGATCGAATCGATCGAACGGGAACGGTTGAATTAAGATCCATTCCACGTTATGGAATGGCTTCTTCGGAACCAAGTCCCACATTCAGCGGGTAGCGCCTCGAGGATTGACTCTACGGCTGAGTCGGGAGAGACCTCCCGTTGCTCTGCTTTTCACGCCGCTTGCGTTGGTTTTGGCTTTGGTTTTCTGAATGCGTTTTCGTGAATGTTTTCGATGGTTTTTATGGCTTACATTTCGAACTCGCATTTCCTATCGAATTTCTTGCCTAATACAGTATTCTAATCGGTTGCTTGTACGATTTCAGGTGATCGCGTAGGCGACGTCTAGCGCAGCCAACCAGTCTCTCGCCTCAAGCAAAGACTCAAGGTGAGTGGCTGACCTCCTTCGTCTCGACCCTCTATTTCAAAATAAGAACTCGGGTAATGATATTAAAATTGAATGATTTGCTTGCAGAATGCAAGTCCTGTATGTCAGAAGTGAAAACGAAATGAGTTGTGTTGAAAGAGATAGAATTATTTTAGGCCTGCAAAACGAACAAGTAAATGAATTGATTACATAACAAGCCCCAACGGTATCTTAAATACACCATGTTAACCTATCATGGTCATGAACAACTTGTCGACAAGGACGATGGTTTCTTCGAGCGACAACCCGGGGCCACGGGACCGACTCGGCCTAGGAAGAAACAGGTTATAGCCGAGCTGGGTAATAGGCAATCGGTAAGACTGGGACTTGCATCGGAGCTCGCTACTTGCGTTGCAAGGGTCCCGTATTACCAGGCTATGTCCAAGATGGCTAGTTAATGCCAGTGACCTCCAATATCAAACACTTGATATAAATTGAGATCAACTAACAGGGAAGGTGATGGTAAGTTTTATGTCGCACGGCGCGCTCTGCCGGAGTAAATCTTGGTGTAACTTAATACTTCTTATGAAAATATCTAGGATGGCTAGAAAGACCACTAAAAGCAAGTTGTATGATTTCATCTAAATTCTTGAACCAAATGAGAGCCTGGAAAGTAATTAGCCACTCGCCAGTACATGTTGATTGTACTGATCCTCGCTCTCTCTACAGGTGCGATAGATCGGGAGGAGCGTGCTACGTGAAGGAAGGCAACGCTCGTGTGTTTTGAAGCTTCGTCCTTGCGATCGAAGTTTGGATCCAACCTTTTGAAGACTCCGCTGTCGAAGGCCAAGAAGACAGATGGAGCGGCTTCCCGTCATCCCAGGTGGTTTTGTAATGCTGGTTGTAATCAAGGGATGATATGTATGGAATGGCTATCTCGTCGACGTTCATTTTGTAATGGAGTCAGTTTGTAAAAAGCCCGCACGGCGCCTTTGTATCGAGTCTGTAAAATGATGTTCATTATCAATAAAGCTTAAATTTTCTTCTCTATAATGTGTGTTCAATTTACTCTGCGCATTCTCTTATTGTTGTGTTTCGGATAACCTTATGACTATGCCTTGTGCGAGCGCAATTTAGGTTCGCACGGCATCACGCCCGGGGGACGACTATCGATTCTACGGAATCGGGGCGTGACATGGGGTCTGGGTGCTCTGGAAGTATATGAACAAGTACCATTACAAGGAGTATTTTTTTCGATGGATCAACTAATTGTGGAAGCTTTACGACATGTATCGAAGGCACGAATCAGGTGTCGCCATTAGCACTTGGCTTGCATTTGGTGTTGGATGTGTGTTGCAGGTTTAGTTTTTCAGCTTTGGCTGGCTTTTATTTTTCGCAGGGAGTTCTCTGCTCTATGCCTTTCTGGTTGTATCGATTGGGCTAGGTTGGTATACTTTTCTTTTTGAGCTTTTGTATACCATTTTGGAGTCTGGGGACCGAATTCTTGTCCACTCCGGGAGTGTCCTGTTTTAGATCTCGCCATATATATATATATATATATATATATATATATATATATATATATATATATATATATATATATATATATATATATATATATATATATATATATATATATATATATATATATATATATATTAGTTCAGCGTCTATGCTGCTAATATTTCCTTTTTCTTTATATCTTCCACTGGCATATCTGCATATTTTTTCTATAGTTTTATCTGAATATTTGTTTGGTTTGGCCAGGAGAACAGCTCCCCAACCGATATTACTTCCATCCGTTTCTATAATTAAATAATCTGTATCAAGGGGTAATTGTAATTCTGGTAGTTTTTTAATAAGTTCTTTTATTTCTCTTACTATCTTAATGTCTTCATGGTTAAAATATTTCTGCCCTGTTTGAGAAGTTTTAGCATATAAAGGACCAACAATCTTTCCTAGGTCTTTTATAAATGATCTAGCATAGTTTACTAATCCTAGAAACTGTTGTATTTTTTTTTAGATTTTCAAGCTTATCAGGAAACTCAAGGGCCTTTTGGGCTATATGTGGTTGAAGTCTAATTTTTCCTTCTCCAATAATAACTCCTAAAAATTCTATCTGGGGTTTGAATAGATGAATTTTCTTTTTACTAATTATTAGTTCATGATTTATAAATTCTAAAATGATGATTTGTAAGTGTCCTCTATGTTCTTGTCTATTTTTGCTAAAGACTAAAATATCATCTATGTATGCAATTACAAATTTTTTATGTTTTAGAAAAATATCATCCATCTTTCTTTGAAAAATAGGAGGTACAGTTTTTAAGCCAAAAGGCATAACAAGCCATTCAAAATGTCCTTCTGGACAAGTAATGCGGTCCATTCTACACTTTCTAGATGCATTTTTATTTGCCAAAATCCAGATTTTAGATCAAATTTACTGAATATTTTGCAATTTTGTATTTTATTAATTAGTTGAGTTTTATCGGGTATAGTATACCCGTCATCTCTAGTATTGTCATTAAGTCTTTTATAATTTATTACCATTCTACTTTTTCCTCTTACTATTTCACTATGATTTCGTACAATAAAAGCTGCAGATCTGTGAGGACTTTCAGATTTTCTAATGATTCCTAATTTTAATAACTCTTTAATATGTTCTCTAAAATCTTCCTCTTCTTGATTTGTAGCATTAATTTTAGCCGTTCTAATTTTATAGTTAGGATTTATTATATCTAGTTTACAAAGTATTTTATCTTTTTTCCAATATTTTAATATCTTTTCTCCTATTATTTCTAATTTTTCTAGTTTATGCATTAATTGTTCAATATCTTGCTCACTTACTAATGCATAATAAAATTTTTCAAGATGTAAAAATTTCGAACTTATTTCATAGTTATTATATTCTATTTCTTCTTCTTCAGATGTTATTTCTTGTTCTTCTAGTTGGCATTCTCTTTCTCTCTTACATTTGCATTCTTCTATTTTGGGTTGTTCTATTAATTTGGTCATAGTAGGTTCATCATTTAAGAAAACTGGAGTAAATAATGTGTGTTTTTGTAGTTGTAAATAATTTTTGCTTATTAATATACTTCCATTATCTTTGAGTAGAAAACTTAATCCTAATACAAGGTCTATTCTAAGTTTAAGTGGTCTTACCCATGTACTATCAGAAGGGAGGGAGTATTCAATACTTTGTCCGTAATTAGTTTCAAAACTAATTTTACTTCCTGGGATTTATAAGCTGTCATACAAATGTAGCCCACCATCCATTTGTTGAGCACTAACAGGCTTAGAGGCTTTAACAATATATCTCTGTGGAATTATATCTTCATTTATAATACAATTACTACATCCAGTGTCTACTAATCCTAGGCACCTTATCTGATAATCTTTTATTCTTACTAGACATTTAACTTTTAAATTTTTAAATTTTCAGAATTACATATTTGGACACAGTTTTGAGTTTGCGTAATCTGTATTTGTTTTTCTTTACTAGTTAACTTTTGTTGTTCTATTATCTCTATTTTGTTATTTACTAGTCTTAATTCATCTTCTAGATTTTCTACTCTCTTTTTTAATATTTTGAATTCTTCTATTCCGCACTCTTGAAAGCTCTTAAGTGATTTTTCTATGATTTGAGTTTTTTCTATACATTTAATACATGCTTCTATGTAACATTTTTTACATTTAGCCCTTCTATCTTTACTAGGAAACCATTTACATTGGTAACAGGATATGCTGTATGTTCCAATGTTTACTTCCCATTCATGTATACATTCATCTGAGCTGCTAGGGGTAATTTCTACTAAATCAAATTCTTCTAAATCTTCAAACCATTCTTCTGTATTATGTCTAAAGTTATTTATAAATTCTTCGTCTTTTATATCATTATTGTTTCTTTCTCTTAATGATTGGTCTTCTAAAGATATAATAGAATAAATGGATTATGTATCAGAAACAGTTTCATCTATATTAATTAGATCTTCATTTGTGCATTCTACTAATGTACTATTTCTGTCATGTTTATTTATTCTTTTAGGGCAAGTTCTACTCAAATGTTCGTGGCTTCCACAAGTGAAGCGTTCAAGCTTATTTTTAAATAGTCTGTTAGGCTTAAACTTTCTAACATGTTTATTTGGATCTAAATAAGGTTTCTTTCTATTGTATTTTCTAAGATAATATTTCTTCTTTGAGTAATACCCTTTATTATTTTTATTCTTATATTCTTTATTCTGTCTGTCACTAGCTCCATAAGTTTGGGCAATGTATATCTCTTTACAAAATCCATAATCTGAATGTTTTAATTATTTTTGTATTTGTATTTTTGTACATTTTTCTTTTAATATTTTTATAATATGTTGTATTCTCTGTCCAATAGTCCAAGGATGTTGAGGCTTTTCCTTTATGCCTGGTTCTTCTTTCCATTTTTCAGCTATTTCTATTCCTAGAGCTCCTGGAAGTTTTCTAAATAGTTTATCTCCTAAGTCTTGATTGAAAGCATTGCCTGATATGCATGTATAGTAAAAATAATCATTCAAAAATTGTTTGATATACTTCCATTTGTATATGCTCAACGGTTCTAGTTGTCTTATTGCATCTTTTTGTATACCAATATGTCCTGAATTTGGATTTTCTCCTGTAGCAAGGCTATGGATTTTATTTACAAAATTATTTGGGTTTGCTCCTAAAGCTATTAGTTGATTATATTCTGTTACCTGTGTGCTTTTAAAAGCTTCCCACATTGCTCTTATACTTTCTCCTAAATAGGTTTCTAAATATCTAAACATTTCTTCTGGTTCCATTTTATATGCTGATCTATAGTATTCTCCTACCAAAGTATATTTCCATACATCAATTACATTAGACCAACTTTGGGGGTCGTGAGCTGGTAGATTAAGGATCTATGGCTCTCCTTTAGCCTAAAATTTTACTGGTTGTTCTAACGGTTGTCTTTTACCTTTATTTATGAACTTGTAACCATATTTATATTTATCTTTGTATTCTGTGTATGGTATTCTAGGTACATTTCCTCCACTATAATGGATGGGTGCTAAAGGAACAGTTTTATGGAAGGGAGAAGCAGATGTTGCTGTGCTAGTTTCTTCTTATGTCAGATCCTTTTGATAGGATATTTCTGAAACATTTGTTTCTATATCAATAGTATCTGTCTCTTGTGTAATTTTTCCTATTCTAATGTTTTTAATTTCATCATAATATAAAAAATGGTCTTCTGCTATGGTCTTATTTCTATAATGGATTTCTTCTAATTCTAAAAGCTCTTGTTTTGTCAGGTTGATCAAATCTAGTTCCTTTGGATATAATATCTTGTCTTCTTCTAGTGATTCGTATTCTATTTCTACATATTTGGATTCTAATTCTGTTTCTGTTTCATTGTCTTCTTGGCTTGTTTGAGTAACATAATCTGTAAATCTTAAATTTACATGGCCACAGTGATTTTTATAAACTAAAGATTCTTTTGGAGTTAGAGTTTTAACTGATTAAATAAATTTGTCTAGACTCCATTCTAAACCTGCTAACCTTTCTGGCTCATAATCTAAAGGTTTAATCATTTTAATGCCTTTACTGCTCATTATCTGAACTACGCCATCAGTATGTACGATATATTTTATTTTTGAGTTTGTAGTACATCTTCCTAAAAAGCCTAGGTATATCATAAGGTTTTCTCCAGTATGTACTTTTTCGTAACCCTTTCTTTGTATTCCTACGTAAATATTTTTTATGAAATCTTTTATTGTTATTAGAAAGTCTGGACTGCAATAAAAGATTCCTGAATTACTAGTCATATCCACTTCTATGCTTGCTAACATCCCTTTGGCTATGTTATTCCATCTTTTATCATATATAGTAACTAAGGTCTTACATCCTAAATTTTTTCTCATCAAACCCTTTATACCTATAACTATTAACCCTAAGTGAACAAGTTTATAAGCAGAATTTTTTAATTCATTAGTACCATATATATATATATATATATATATATATATATATATATATATATATATCATGGCTTGGGTGTGGCTTCCTCTTGAAGGAGCAGCCCAGCTCATCGGGTTTCCCTCTCCCCCCCGGCTTCGGCGGACGGTCGGCCACCCCTGGGTTCTCCCTCCCCAGCCGGGTTCCTCCATCTTCGGCCTGTCTCCTTGGCCCTTTCGGCCACCAGGCGCTTCCTCCATGGGGAGTCCCCCGCTCTCCCACGTACGGCGCGTGCCCGTCGTGCGGCGGCGCTTTCCTCCCTCCACCTTCTCCTCAGCGCAGACGCCTCTCCCGACATCGGAGACCCTGCCGTTCCCGGCGTCCTCGGCAGTCCCCGGCGCCTTCCCTCCTTGGTCCCCCGCCGGTTCCCCCGGGCGTCCCGCGTGCGGCATTTCCGAGTCCCGGCCAGCCCGGTGCCCCTGTCGTCGCGCCGCCCCTCCCAGAAGCCGTGATTCCCCCCTTCGTCGCGCCGGGTTCAGATCCTTCCGCCCCTTCGACCCTGGCGCCCCCACCCCAGTCCCAGGACCCGTCCGCCCTGGTCGCAGCCCTTTCCCGAGCGTTTCCTCCTCCCGCCTCGTTCTATTCCCCGGTGCCTCCTCCTGCCTCGTGCTCGGCTGTCCCCCCGTTTCTCCCGACCCTCGTAGCTCCCTCGTCGGCTCTTCCCGCAGCGGCTCCCCCCCCGGCACTCTCCCTCGCCGCGCTTCCCGCCGCAGCGTTTCCTCCTGCCGCTGGTGCCCTTCCCTCTCCCCGGCGTCCAGCCTGCCATCGTGTTCCCCCCCTCGGCGGCGCCGGGAGCATCTGCCCTTCCTCCCGCCGATGTTCCCCCTACCTCTCTCGTCGCCCTGCCCGCCGCCGAGTCGTGGTGCCCATGCGGCCGCCTCCCTCCCCATCGCCGGGCCTAGCGCTCTCCGGGCCCCCTCGGCGCTCCCCTCCGGCCGTCGGAACGGATTCCCCAGGCCCCCTCGCGCGTCTTCCCCCCCCCCGCTTTGGTCCCATCCCCTGCCTGGGCGTGTGGCGCCACCTCCCTGCGTGGCCCCCCCAGCCGCCGTGACACTTCCCCCTGCCTCGGCTTCCCCGGCGCCGTGGAGCTCCCCGCTGTGCTGTCGCCCCCGCCGAGTCGTAGTACCAGTCGGTCGTGGTCCCCGCCGCCTTCCCCCTCTTTCTCGCAGCGCCGCCGTCCTGAGCCTCCGGCTGGTGCCCCCGCCTCCGCCAGCCCGCCTTCTCCGCGTCGGCCTTCCTCCCGGTAGTGGCCCCGAGCTTCCCCCTGGACTCCCCCTTGCCGCCAGGGGTCCGCCCGTCGTAGTCGCCCTCCGGTCCGCCCTCCCCTGGTGGCAGCGCCCTTGCCTCGGGCCCAACCCCCTTTCTCGGTCCCTGCGCTCGCTCGTGATGGCCGCCCTTGGGCCTCGAGCCCCGCGCCCTCTGCAGGCTGTCCCGGGTCTGCTTCGCCGGCGTAGTTCCAGCCCCCTCGCCGGCCCTGGCCCGCCGTGGCCCGCGCACTCTCCGGTGGCGCCTCCCCTCCCCCTGGCTGCGGGTGAGGGTCCCGAGGCTCCTTCCCCTCGGGTCCAGCGCGCCCCTTCGGGCCGAGCGCGTGGACCTGCCCCCCTCGGGAGCCGTGTGCGCCTGCCACGTGCCCCCCCACCCCGGGCCTCGTGCGTTTTGAATTTCAGATTTGGTGTTTTGTGTTTGGTCCCCTGCGTGGGACAGATTTGGTGTTTTGTGTTTGGTCCCCTGCGTGGGACAGGTTGTTTGGTCTGTGTAGCCTGTTTCAGTCTTCTTTTCAATAAAATTTCCTTTAAAATATATATATATATATATATATATATATATATATATATATATATATATATATATATATATATATAATCAACATTTAAATAAATTAAAAATAAGAAGGATAAGATAAGTAAACAACTACCTAAGTACTCAATTATTTATTCAAAAAAGTAATAGTTTAACTATTTTATATGATTTATTTATAACTAAATAATTTTAATTCAAGTGGTTAAAGTGGGAGGTTTTTTTGTTTGTTTGCTTGAGTTCAATTCCTAGATATCATAGTTTTAATAATAAATTCATATTCAATTTTTAATATTTTATTTGCACTGCAATGCACGTGCATATTACTAGTAACTAATAATTTAACTACTTAATATTATATAACTATATTCACATATATTTATAACAAAACTTAATTGAAATATAAAAAAAATATAACAAATCATAAATTAATTCATTATATATCCAAATATTATCTGTAACAAATTGAGGGGTGGGTGGGAAAGGGATAGTTTTGTAATTTTAATTTTTTAAGGTATTAAGTTGATATCTATCAGGGTCTGGAGTTAACAGAGTTAAGTAAGGAAAAATAAAACCATGATTGATTTGAGGATGCGAGTTAGGAGAGAGGGTTGAGTGAGGATTTGTTTAACCCTCTTATGCTTATTTATTTAACCCCAAACCGGAGGGTTAATGAGGAAAAATAAGACATTTTGTTTAAAAGTCATAAATACTCTTTACTTGTCCTATAAAATATCATAATCTTTTCTTTTCTTTTTTACTTTTAACATGCTTCTCCGTACCTTCTTCATTTTATGACATATTTAATAAGAATATTTTGTTAACTATTATATATTTACTGTTTCTCTTCTCACTCAAAACCTCCAATCTAAGAAAGAGTTATTAAATACACCCCACTTAACTCTCCATCCAACACAAGCAAGATTATATGTATTACTCAACTCTGCTTTATTTTTGCCCCTCAATCCAAGCAGACCCTCAAAGTTTTAAAATTAAGATATCAAGTTAAAAGAACTCGAATAATTAAGAGTATCAAGTTATAATTGAATCAATTGGGTACACCGGGGGTTTCCGTGGGAATGGACACGATTTAAATCCCCTTTGGCATTGCTGGTTGGTTCGGAGAGAAGGACACCTCAAGAAATATCCCCTCTTTGTCATTGCTCGTCGGCTCGGAGAAAAAAAAAAAAAACCCTCAAAATATATATGTATATATATAATTGACCATTTTTTTTTATTATCAAACAATGTTTTTTTAAAGCCGGTGAAAACACCGATTTGAGAGTGCTTGCCGCTGTTGTCATATATTTTCGAGAGAGAGAGAGAGAGAGAGAGAGAGGGAGAAGATGGCGTGGAGAGGCCAACTGTCCCGCAACCTGAAGGAGCTCCGATTCCTCTTCTGCCAGACCTCCCCCGCCAGCACCCCCGCCAGGTTTACTAACCCTAACCCTAATTCCCCCAAATATCCCAACTAACCCTAATTCCCCAAATATTCCAATTTCACATTCAATTTTGTGTGTCGGGAACCGATCAATCTGATCCGATCCTTCCTCCTGCAGAGAGTTCGTCCAGAAAAACTACAAAGATCTGAAGAGCCTCAACCCGAACCTCCCCATACTCATCCGCGAGTGCCGCGGAACCCAGCCCCAGCTCTGGGCAAGATACGGTACAAAAATCAGAAAGATTTCATCCCACACGTTGAGAACTATTACTGTTTTATTCATCATTATGTTATTTTTATTTCATGAAATAGATTAGGTTATGTTTGCTTGTGGATGATATATTGTGTTTGTTGATTAATACTGGAGAGGGGTTAGGGTCTGGAAATAGGAACATGTGGAGGAGATTAGGGACATAAGAATTTTACAATTTCTTGTCGAAATAGGAACACGTGGAGGCGACTGGGAATACGAGAGTTTATGTTGCTTGCTGATGATGTTGTTGTGTTGTTGATGGAATTATTGTAGAGTTTGCTTGTAAAATGTGAAATCCAAGAGGAACTAATCCATACTGATGTTGGTGGATACAAGAGAGTGCGATTGAACTGAGCACTTTTAGAGTGTGTCATCTTATGATACCCTTGAAATTGATTGTTTGAGATCATAATTTCTATCTATGAAAATTAAAATTCATGACATCTTATCTCGAGTGACATTGACACCGTTGGAATTATTCAATAATTTGGGGCCACACATGTAAAATTAATTGTGTTGGGCTATCTAAATAATTAAGTCGAATTAAAGTGGTCTATTTGGAAAATTGGCTTAAGGGTAAAACTGTCATGAAAATAATGTGTAGATACCGGAGGTAAATCTAATTTGATGAGGGGCCAAATTAGAAATATCAAAACATATATATATATATATATATATATATATATATATATATATATATATATATATATATATATATTCATTAGGGTTATGGTCCCTAACTCATACGGCTACCAAAGAGAGGGTTTTTTCTATTCTCTTTTGCATCCCCATCAACAGATAGAGGAACAAAGATTTCATCTTTGTTATTAAGGGTCGTAGCGAGTTGGAAGATCGAACCCCACAAAGAGACGTCTGCTTCAAGATCTATTAAGCCAATCAATGGATTCAGGTACGCTTCCGCATTTATTTTGTTCTTCATCTCATGAATAAACATGTAATAATTTTCAACGAGTGGTATCATAGCCTTTCTAGTTTGATTCATGATTTGAAATTTTAGATTCAATTTATATTGTTCTTGAATCCTAGATTGTTCAATTCAAGGTTATAAACGGCGGTAGGCGGGTGCGCGGCGGAGAGAGTCCGCCTACCGCCTAGGCGCCGCCTAGGCGGTTGATACATTTTTTACTATTTTACCACTTTTTTTTGTATAATATGCATATTTTAAGGGTGTTCCATGCATAACTAAGTTGTAGAACAAAGATTTATAAAATTTTAGTGTTGTTAGGCCCATAATGTAAAAAAAAATCTTTTTGGCCAAAATATTTTGTAAAGTATTTTTCCGCCTAGGCGCTCGCCTACGCTGCCTCACCTCCGCCTATGCCGACCTCCATTGGCCGTCTACTCCACTGCCTACAGCAAAGCGGTGCGGAGAGGGACCGCCTACCGCCTAGGCGCCGCCTAGGCGGCCTAGGCGGGCGCCATTTAGAACACTGGTTCAATTTAATTAAATTAGGGTTTAGATCAGTTTTTCTAAACGGATGACATTGCTGTTCAATAATGTTGCATTGGATCCTTATTCCTCAATGTTATGATGGTATTGTGAGGAAAGATGGAATCGTCATAAATGATTTGATAATGTTTTCATCGTATGATTGAAACAAGTTGTGCTTTTTTTTAAATATCCTAAAATCGGCACATAAACTATTTGATACTGATGCATTGCTCCTCCTTGTCCCTCTCTTTCTGGAAGAGTTATTGCTTTGGTGCCATGCAACACATATTTTATTATACACAGTCTCAATCACAAAGAAATTTCGTTTGCTTTACCCTTGCGGTATATATTCCGAGTTACAACCAAAATTAATTCCGAATGCCAAAGTTTGTGACTACTTAGTATCAATCACAAAGGATACCACACAAAAGTGCAAATTAGTTATCAACCCCTTATTTTCTTATTTACTCAAAAGAAAGGAAGCAACAACATAGCTTTGCACGTAAGAATGAATTGGGGAATAAGAAAAAATCTCTTTCAGGCCCTTATATTTTGAAATTTCGAATTAGAAAAGACATCTTAAATATTATTGGAAAATAATGTTAACATATTCCAATATGCTTTGGTTTGATAAAGATCATAATTGTTATAGTATGGCAAACTACAGAAGATGTTACAGAATATTGATATTGTTATCTCTTTATTTATTTATTCTGATATGGTTGAGCAAAGAGATGATGACTATTTTCTATAAAGATTATGATTCATTTTGCTGATACCATTATTTTGGTTATGATTAAAGAATATATCTTCTGACATAATTACATGATTCAGTCTACAGAAAAGTTAGAATTTTGTTTTCGGTAGATTATTACATGAATTTTGTTAAGTTGATAATGCAAATTTTGGTCAAATTAAAATTCATGTTTTAAATCATGCAAAAGATTCACATATTTATCATGTAGTAGATAAATTTTGGTATAATCTTTATGGATTATTTGATATAATCTTTTGATGCATATATTCAATGGAATCTAATCAGATGACTTATGATTTTTTAATTCAAATATGCATGTACATAAGGATTTAGTCAACATTCAAATTTTGGTGCATTTTGCGACTAACAATAGTTGTCTAATATTCTAAATAGACTCATTGAAACAAGATATCGCCAAAGTGACATCTCTTGTGTAGATAGTCTATGAGAGATGTTGGATGTTTGTGTGTGTACATTCATACGAGTATTAGCCGGCCCAAAGGAAGATTAATACTTGGCCGAATTGCATACATACCTGTGATGATAAATGTGTGACAATTATAAGGTTTACATGTGAATAATAACCCGATCCAAAGATATGCTTATTATTTACATGAATTATTGTCAACGTTTGATCATTACACCCAGAGTACTTGACGCGGGATGGGGACTTAAGTTCAACTAATCCAAATCCAAATTAAGATTTATAATATATTTTGACTAATGAGCAATTTATTTGTAATTATTAAACAGAAAATGGTGGAAGGAGATCTAGTTATTGTTATTGGTTTTGAAAGTAAATTGCACTACTTATCCGGGAGAGTGCGATTATGTCGCAAGCCTTCGAGATAGGCGCAAACTTCGTTCTACGAGGGATAGGTATTCAGCACGTACTTGGACCTCTTTGAATATGGTGCACAACTCCGTGTCGAAGAAGAAGATCGTACACGCCACTCGCGAACAGCATACTCGATCCGGAT
The DNA here is from genome assembly GCA_029216955.1 of Iris pallida. Lineage (NCBI taxonomy): Eukaryota > Viridiplantae > Streptophyta > Magnoliopsida > Asparagales > Iridaceae > Iris > Iris pallida. The sequence continues at coordinate 6,345,687 of JANAVB010006596.1, read as the reverse complement.
TTGACTTGGGTTCGTAGAAGTTGATTCGTGGACGGCGTCGTCTTCGGTGATTCTTCGAGTGTTGCTCCAAACAGAACTACGGATCCTTCGTCGAAGACGTCAGCGGAATGTATTTAGAATAGAAGAAAACTCACTTAACTCTTAGGCTTCTCACCAAAGTTTAAAAGTGGATTTTATTCTCATTCATTCTGTGTTTCTTCTACAAGTTTTTGGTCCTATTTATAGCCATGCACTCAACTAAAAGATAACACAAAATAATTCTAAGGAAGATAAACTTTCTATCTAAACTAACGTCCCAACAAACAAAAGAATCTAAACTTCTCAACTACAGTATCGTCTAAACTAACCTCCCAAACAAACAAATAACAATAAAGATAAATGAAATCCAAACTTCTCAACAAAAATATTTTTTTTAGATATTAGGATTGTTTATGCATTTACGCAGCGGGAGAATTTTAAGTTCGAACATGGAAAATAGTGAGATGTTTGATAAATTGTCTTCAATGATTTTAGACTCTAAATAAGAAATGCTAGATGAACTTAATCCTAGATTTAATGCACTTGATGCTAGGATAGAGACTTTAAATGCCAGAGTCAACCAAATGGAAGCAATATAAGCACTTGAACAATCCCATCAAACTATCGTTGCGAGATCCATCTCACTCGGGAGTGACAACAACCGTTCGTGGACCAAATTTATCTACAACACAACATGCTAGGGAGGGTCCTAGAAATGTCATACACCCCACGGAAAGGTAAAACTCCGCTAATCATGCTCCACCTAGGAGAGAGGAACTTAGAGTTAGGATTTCCCTTGATATCTATGACCATTCCGACGAGGAATATCGTCCAAGAGACCATATCTATAGATTTCGAGGTGATGACATCACTAAGAAAGTAAAGGTAGAGGTCCCATCCTTTGATGGTCGCCATAATCCTAAGGCTTTTAGCGATTGGTTGTCTAGCATTGACGATTATTTTGAGTGGTATGATATGTCTGACGAGAGATGCATTAGATTTGCCAAAATGAAATTGACTGGTTCCGCTAGGATATATCGGTCTTCAATTGAGAAGGACAAAGAGTGCTTACGTAGAGCCCCTATAGGCACGTTGATCGAGATGAAAGAGATCCTTCGCGAAAAATACCTCCCACGATCCTATAGAGACCATCTAATGGACCAAATGGCCACATTTCGTCAGGGTAAACTGTCAGTATGTGATTAGGTTCGACGAATTGATGTCTCGTTGTGAGATCGTTGAGGATCCTCGAGTCACGCTCTTATAATTTTGATCTGGCTTGAGATCTGAATTTAGACGTGAAATTGGACCTTTGAAGGCGACTACTGTAGAAGATGCCTAGCAAATAGCGCTCGAATTTGAGCAACATTAAAAGGTCTTCAACTACAATAAGTCTTACCAACAAAAGGACCAACCGAAACGGCAGTAGAACAACCCACTAAGCCACGTACGACTGTCGATAAAGAAAAGGGGGAAAACCTCTATGGTTGAGGGTAAGGGACCCAAGTGCTACAATTGTTAAGGTATTGGACACTTTGCTCATCAGTGTCCCTCTAGGAACTTGCACTTGGGTAGGGAGTCAAATGACTCGAGGGATGGCTCAGAGTTTGAACTTGAATAAGACCCCCATAGAGTTGAGGAAGGAGCTAGTGTCTGTGAACTTGATTTAACCTCCTCAACTGCACCCTTACATGTGGTTAGATGCATGCTCGCTACACCTGTAGGCGGGTAGACTGGAAGCACAATCATATTTTTCACACCTTTGCCAAAATTAATAATAAATTTTGTAAGCTGATGATTGATAGAGGAAGTTGCGTTAACGGTATTGCCAAGACGGCTTTAGAGAAGATAGGACTTAAGGCCGAGAAACACCCCGAGCCCTACAATGTTACTTTGGTTGACAAGACTGCACATTGTCACTCAGAGATGCCTGTGTCACATAAACTTTTCTTCGTCTTATGAAGATAGCATATGGTGTGACGTCCTTCCTATGGATGTTGCACACATTTTGTTGGGAAGACCGTGGCGTTATGACCTAGACGTTACTACTTTTGGGAAGAGCAACACATATATGTTCACTCACAAAAATAAAAAAAAGTTGTGTCGTATCCATCTAAACCTAAGGAGTTCCCAATTGGGCCCTAGTCCACCTGGTGAACAAAAGAGGGTTTATCCATGAGAGCAAGGAGGAGGGACTTGTATATGCTATTGTCGCCACTAGTCTTGCACCTACTAGTGATATTGTAGAGCCCCCCCCCCCCCCCCCCACCCCGAGATTCGTCAGGTCTTAGTCGATTATAGTGTTATTATGCCAGAAGACCTACCTGACGAACTTTTTCCTTTGAGAGATATCCAACATGCTATAGACTTAGTGCCGGGGTCCATCTTACCCAACTTACCTCATTATAGAATGAATCCCACAGAACACGCAGAGCTTAGACGCCATGTGGACGAGTTGTTACATAAGAGCTTTATTCGTAAAAGCTTGAGTCCTTGTGCCGTTCCTGCACTACTCCAAAAAAAGATGACAGTTGGAGGATGTGCGTAGATAGTCGTACCATCAATAAGATAACCGTCAAGTATAGGTTCCCTATTCCTCGGCTTGATGACTTTTTTGATACGATGGCAGGCGCTAGTACCTTTTCCAAGATAGATCTACGTAGTGGTTATCACCAAATTCGCCTTCACGAAGGTGACGAGTGGAAGACCGCGTTTAAGATCAAGGATGTGCTATATGAGTGGATGGTCATGCCATCTGGGTTGTCCAATGTCCCTAGTACATTTATGAGAGTTATGATCCAAATTTTGCGCCCCTTCTTAGGACTCTTCGTGGTCGTCTACTTTGACGATATTCTCGTGTTTAGTCGAACCCAAGGGGAACATTTCTTTCATTTGATGCAAGTTTTGGATGTGCTCCGAAAGGAGAAGTTATTCGTCAATTTAAAGAAATGTTCCTTTATGACCTCCTCTGTCCAATTCTTAGGGTTTGTCGTGTCCAGTGAGGGCGTCTCAGCGGACCCTGACAAGGTTAAGGCCATTAGGGATTGGCCTGCACCTACGATTATATTTGAGGTCATGAGCTTTCATGGATTGGCCACATTTTATAGGAGATTTGTCAAGGGATTTAGTACCATTATGGCTCCCATTACCAATTGGCCTTAAGAAATGAGAGTTTGCATGGACTAAAGCTGCTGAGAAAGCGTTCATAGAAATCAAAGAGAAGTTGACCTCTGCCTCGGTCCTTCGCCTTCCTGATTTTTCGAAAGTCTTTGAAGTAGCTTGTGATGCTTCGGGCGTAGGAATATGTGACGTGTTGAGCCAAGAGGGCCATCTAATCGCTTATTTTAGCGAAAAGTTGAATGAGGCTAAACAACGCTACTTAAACTATGATCTAGAGTTTTATGCTGTTGTACATAGTTTACGATATTGGCGGCACTACCTGCTCCCAAAAGACTGTTTTATTTTCAGACCATCAAGCCCTATCCCAAAAGACTTTGTTTTATTTTCATACCATTAGGCCCTATGCTATTTGAGCTCTCAAAAGAAGCTTTGGTCTCGATATGCTAAGTGGGTGGAATTCATTCAAGAGTACACCTTTGCCCTCAAGTACTGTGCAGATGCTGAGAACAAACCCGCTGATGCATTGAGTAGGAAATTGTATACATTGAGATCAATGGGTACTCAAGTCATTGGATTTGACCGTATCATTGATGAGTATCCTACTTGTCAAGACTTTAGTGAAATCTATACTAAATTGTATAGAATTTCTCTACTCCCATTGATGGTTTCACTACAGTCGATGGTTTCCTGTTTAGGTGCATCCGGCTATGCATTCCCTCTACTTCCCTCAGAGACTTCTTGACTTGGGAAATGCATGCTGGCAGCGCTGCGGGACATTTCGGGCGAAATAAGACCATCCTTTTGGTTGAGGATATATTTTATTGGTCGAGTCTTAAGCGCGATGTCGCTAGAGTAGTTGCACACCGTCGTACTTGTCAGATGGCGAAGGGTAGGAAGAACAACACGGGCTTGTATACTCTTTTACCTATTCCTTTCACCCCATGACAGGATATTAGCATGGACTTTGTATTAGGTTTGCCGCATGACATTAGCATGGACTTTGTATTAGGTTTGCCACGTATCTTACGGAAGCATGACTGTATTTTTGTTGTAGTGGACCGTTTTTCTAAGATGACACATTTTATTCCCTGCGGCAAAACGAGTGATGTGTCATATATAGCGAGCCTATTCTTTAGGGATGTTTGGAGGTTACATGAGTTGCCTAAGACTATCGTGTCTGATAGGGACGTTAGATTCATGAGCTATTTCTGGAAGACCCTTTGGAAAAAACTCAACACGACGCTTTAGTTCTCAACTGCTTATCATCCGCAGACGGATGGTTAGACTGAAGTGGTCAATAGGAGTCAAGGAAATTTGTTGAGGTGTTTAGTTAGTGCCCACCTAGCTAGTTGGGACCTTATATTACCTATGGCGGAGTTTTCATACAATAGTTCAGTCAATAGGTCTATGGGATTGAGTCCATTTGAGGCTATCAATGAAGTCCAACCTAGAAAACCTATAGATCTTCTACCCAGATCTCTAGGATCCCAGTGTAGCGCGTCTTCCGAGACTTTTGCACAACATATCCATGATCTACATGTTGAGATTCGTAGAAGATTAGCTGTGAACAATAATTTGTATAAATTGGCAGTTGATGGTCACAAGAGATTGCAGGAATTTGCTATTGGTGATGAAGTACTTGTGCGAGTGAGACCGGAGAGGTTCCCTCGTGGAACTGTTAAGAAGTTGCATGCCAAACAGACAGGTCCTTATCGAGTTCTGCGGAGAATCGGTTCGAACGCATGTGAGTTGGACATTCCACAAGATACGGGAATCAGCCCCGTATTTAATGTGGAGGACCTAACGTTGTTTCATGAGCCTATGTCATGTTCTTTCTATGATTCCGATTTTGTGTTATCTTTTAGTTGAGTGCATGACTATAAATATGACCAAAAACTTGTAGAAGAAACACAGAATGAATGAGAATAAAATTCACTTTTAAGCTTTGGTGAGAAGTCTAAGAGTTAAGTGAGTTTTCGTCTATTCTAAATACATTCCGCTGACGTCTTTGCCGAAGGATTTGCTGTTCTGTTTGGATGAGCACTCAAAGACTCTCCGAAGATGACGACGATGCCCACGAATCAACTTCTCCAAACCCAAGTCAAATCCGGATCGAGTATACTGTTCGCGAGTGGCGCCTACGGTCTTCTTCTTTAACACGGAGTTGTGCACCATATTCAAAGAGGTCCAAGTACGGGCTGAAGACCTATCTCTCGTAGAACGAAGTTTGCGCCTATCTCGAAGGCTTGCGACATAATCACACTCTCTCGGGTAAGTCGTGCAATTTACTTCAAAACCAATAACAATAACTATGTCTCCTTCCACCATTTTCTGTTTAATCATTACAAAAAAAATTGCTCATTAGTTAAAATCTGTTATAAATCTTAATTTGGATTAGTTGAACTTAAGTTCCCGTCCCGCGTCAGGTACTCTTGGTGTAATGATCAAACGTTGAAAATAATTCATGTAAATAATAAGGCCATCTTTGGTTCGGATTATTATTCACATGTAAACCTTATAATTGTCACACATTTATCATCACAGGTATGTGTGCAATTCGGCCAAGTATTAACATTCCATTGGGCCGGCTAATACTCGCATGGGCCGGCTAATACTCACATGAATGTACACACACAAACATTCAACATCTCTCATAGACTATCTATGCAAGAGAGGTCACTTTGGCGACATCTTTTTAGAACATTAGACAACTATTACTAGTCACAAAAGGAACCAAAATTTGAATGTTGACTAAATCCTTATTTACATGCATATTTGAATTAAATAATCCGCGATGCACGTTTTGCATAGTATGGTTTCGATGCACGTTTTGCATAGTGTGGTTCCAATGCACGTTTTGCATGTATGTGGCGGTCCTTCGGTTGGAAGTCTCGTGGTTCCTATGCGCGTTTCGCTAAGTATGGTTCGAGTCGTACCCCAGATTAGGCCATGCATTTACGTGAGTCTAAATGTTCTCGTAGGTGCGTGGTCATGGACAACTTGTGCACAAGAATTTCTTCCTCGACTGGTATTACACCGGGGCGCCGGGGCTAGGTTGACCTAGAGGGAAGACGTTGTAGCAGCGCTGGATTGTATCGCGTAGGGTAGTCGGGGGCTTCCCTTGGGGGCTAGCTACCTCGCACGGAAGACCCGTCGCATATCCGAGCTATGTCCACGATGACTAGTTAATGCCAGTAACCTTTCATATAGATAAGTTGCTGTGCTGAGCGGCAATCCGCGTGCACGGTGTTGGTCGAATTTAAGAAAAATGCAAGCACGACAAGAATTGAGTTCAAGAAGGTATGCACGGTTACAATACCATTAAGGAACCTAAGATTTGGCTATAGTACGGACACGTCCTTCGGCACGAGATGAGTCGTTGGCATAGAGTTACTTAAGTTGGAATTAAGTACTTGCGGGTTAAGTCTATAAGGGCCGTAGGACAAGTTCGGTTAAGTTAGAGTTAAGTTGCGAGGCACGACCTCGATATGTTATGGCACGACCACGTTGTTATGACACGAGTGTAGGCAAGCTGTTAAGTGGCGAGGCACTGCCTCAATTATGTTGCACGAACTGAGTTTATGGCATGATATTATTGCGTCTTGAAGTATGACACGGAAGGCAAGCACGAGTCGGTTCGTTTATGTTGTAAGCCCGAGAATGGTCTAGTGCACAACGATAAGTAAGTTATCAGTGCGAGGCACGATGATAGTCTAGAGACACCAAATAGACCACACGTCTATGTCCTAAAACTGATCCTAAGAAAAGAGTAGAAAGACAATCAAAAGGGTTATGTTGCACAAAATAAATGGACGTGTTAGTTTTGTATGGGTAGGCGAGGAGCTCACTCCACCAGTACAGTTGAGTACTGACACCCATACAGTTTTTATGTGCAGGAACAGGCAGAAGCTCGTTGGCGCGGAGCTCGCTTGGATGCATCGAGGCACGGAGTTCCTTGGTGTTTCGAGGCGTGCGGTAATGTACCTCCTTTCTTCCCAGACGCTCCAGATAGTGAATCTGAACTGCTTCTGGAAACGGCTAGAGTGCGAGAGGGCCGCCTCCCAACAAACCTTCGGGATGGTCTTCTCGTAGAGCTCTGCATCAGAAGTGCTGACAAAAACTTCATGAACAAGCCCCTTTCGTATTTGAGTTTCTAATTTTACAATTTCTTGGAAACATACAACTAAATGTAAATTTTCATATTTACTATATATAATTTCTTCGCCTTCGAAATATTTAGCGACGCTTGAGTCATCCAAGCGCTTGAAATAAGCCAAGAGGCGTGGTTCCTCAATAAGTCCTTGTTGGTACATGGTAATCATCTTTTGCACCATGACCTCGGACTCAATGTTCAGGAGTTTTTCATCCTTTAGTTCTAGCGTGGTGAAAAAAGTCAGAACATCGGACATCCTGAGATTCACCAGGTCATGACTATTTATTTGCTTTAAAATTTCTTTTAGCTCTCTATGTTCAGCGCAATTGCCCTGAAATAGATCTTTCTCCCTAGATATAAGTGCGGGAGACCTTGATGTCGAGCTATATGAGATTAACTGAGTGGCCCGTTTTTGGACATCAGTCAACTTTGTGTTTAGCTGTATAGCACTGTTCCTCGAGATTATGTATTGTTTCTCGAGTTAAGAGAGCCAGAAGCAAGCTCCCTTAGTATCATTAGCTTAGATGGCTCTGTAGCAGCCATTGAACAGATCCCAAGAGCCCTTGTCGACTCTCTCAAGATCCTGATTGTACCAATTTTTCAACATTGCGGTGGCAAAAGTTTTCTGAGGAGGCTTCTTCGGTCCTTCCCAGGCCTTGCCCTTCGCCTGCTGTGCCTGTGTGGCAGCTGTCTTAGCAGCTTGAGAGTTGGTTGTCCCAAGCGACTAGCTGTTTGCCGGGGCCTGTGTGGCCTGCGGGTTGTTCACCCTATGGCTGTTCGCCTGTGGACCGGTTGCAGTCCCTGGAGCTGGGCTTTTCGCCTTTTGCGCTCCCGAAGATGAGGCTCCAGAGGCTCCCGCCACCGAAGTCTCGGCTCTGGATTTTTTGCCAGAGACCTTGGTAAAGTCGTCCTCGGTGCTCATTTGCTCGAACACCCGACGCATCTCAAGGAAGTCTTCTTCGTCCATATTTCATATCCTGGTTAATGTATCAGCAAAAAAATTAGTATAGCCAGGAATATAAACAACATCGTAATTGAATATTTCTAAATATATTGCTATACGAATTCTTCTGAGGTTTTCCTCAGGATTATTAATAGTCTTTTTCTTTAAAAACTGAGCAACAGATTTATTGTCAGTTTCAATAATAAAATTTCTATAAAGAAGATATAGTTTTAGGCTTTTAATGGCTAATTTAACTGCCAATAATTCTTTGTCATAGGTAGCATATTTAATTTGAGTCTTTGTAAATTTGCCCGAAGTATAGGCTACTATTTCCTTTTGCTTTGCAATGAGTACCCCTGCCCAAAACAGATCAGAAGCATCTGTCTGCAAGACAAGTTTTTCATTATCAAGTGGAAAATAAAGGATCTTTTGATCCTTAACCAGTTCTTTTATCTTTGCTATTTCTTCCCTTTCATCAGGTGAAAGCGAAATAGGAATTCTACTAGTATCCCACTTACGGGGCTGTTCCCCCGTATCTCGTTTATATTTTGCTTGTTCAGTCGCAAGCTTTTCTTGTAATTTCTCAACTCTAGCAGAAAGATGGGGAATGAATTTTCTGCCATAGTTAAGTAATCCCAAGAAACTCTGAAGTTCCTTTAAAGTTTTAAAGTCTTCAACAAATTTTTTTATTTTAGTGTATATATGTTGCTGTAGTTCTATTTGACCGTTTTTAATTATTTTCCCTAAGAAATCAATCTCCGTTTTGAACAGCTCGATTTTCTTGGGGCTAAGAATAATTCCGTTATCTAGTAGTAATTTTACTACTGGTAATAGATGCTCCTTGTGTTCTTCAGCGGTTTTGGAGAACATAAGAATATCATCAATATATACCACAACATATTCTAAATGTCCAAATATGGAATTCATCCACTTTTGGAAAACTTGCGGAGCATTTTTTAATCCAAAGGGCATAACAAGCCACTCGAAATGTCTCTGAGGACAACTGAATGCTGTTAGCTCAATGGATGCTTTATCAGCAAGTTTTATTTGCCAAAAACCAGATTTGGCGTCAAACTTACTATAAAACTTAGCTCCTTGTATTTGTTTTATTAGATTTTCTGCTGAAGGGATAAAATACCCATCAAATTTAGTATAGCTATTTAGCTTTCTATAATTAATAACCATTCTAGCTTTTCCTCTTTTAATCTCAGCATGAATCCTGACTAGGAAAGCCGGAGAGGAATGAGTGCTAAAACTTTTTTGTATAAGTTTTAGACGAAGCAACTCGTCTATCTGCTTAGCAAATTCCTCCTTATCTGAAGGAGATCCATTATGCTATTGACTCGTACTTTGGAGTCTTTATGTATGTCCAAGAGCTCAATTTTGCAAAATCGAGGAGCTCTATCAAGCCATTTTAATGGATTGTCAGAGTATAATGGTTCTAACATTCCATGGATAACCTTATGGAAATTATTTTCCGCAGGGAGTGTATATGTACAAAATTTTCCCTTTTCCTTCTCGTCGTTAGTACTATTATTATTATCACCACGCTGTGCTGCGTGTGGCTTATAGATGTCAGCCATATGTATATTGAATGGAATACGTGGTATAGACATGCCATCAATGTCTATATAATGTTTATTAAATGGAGGATAATGGCGTAGATTGTCCATACCAAGCAGACAATCACAATCAAACTCTTTAGGTAATAAAGTAAATGTAAATTCATATGTTTTAGAATTTTCATGTATATACTGTAGTTGGACAGGAATATTAGTTTTATAATTTACTTGGACTTGTCGTCCCATAAAGTCGTTTAGCCGACATGGCCTTTCGACCTTGATACGTAAGTGTTCAGGTATAAATATTTCCTGTAGTACGCTAGCCTGCGCCCCTGTATCCAGGAGTGCGTGGATAGTTAATTCTTTGTACCCTGGGATATGCAGAGTCAGGGGTATATAAATATGATATTGTGGAGCTGTTTTTAAATCATACGTTGTCCTGATCATTAATTGGAGACTTGAGTAATTCTTCCAATTCAGGAATAGAGTCTAGAGGTATCTTAAGCCAATCGATATCATCATTGATTCGCTCAAAATCCTGACCCAAAATATCTAAAGATGTACTGGCTAATTCTAGGTCCAGTTCATCATCAATTGTAAGATCAATGTGCTCCTCAGGGAGTAATTCAACATTGGTGTTTTCAACCTCTTTATTTTTTAATCGACAGGTTGAGGCCTTCATTCCACGGAGGGTAGCCTTTTCTCTGGCCGACTGATTCATTTTATGATACATGCGAATATGTTCCCTGAGACAACGTAAAGTATTGTCCAGTTGTCGCATGACAATAACTCTATAGTTTGACTTTATAGGATATTCATATTTTATAATCTCTTTGTATTTACTAGTCATAACAAACATTTTGTAAGCCTCTTTTATTTGGCTAGCATTAAACTCAGTATGCCTTACTTTCTTTGTACTCATTTAAGCAAGATCTGAGTTTTGTTCCCGTATTCGGGATAATGGTGTATGTACAGCTAGATTTTCTTTATGTTGTTTTGTCTAATCTAATAACAATTTGTTCCTTCCTTCTACAGGACAATCACTAATACTAGCTCTATGAGAGAATTCATCAACTGGCAATTGATGTGTACCAAGATGACTCATGGAGTTAGATCGTGATATTCTCACTGTATTGGAAGACGGGGATTCTTCATCCTGAATAGGTCGTCGATTATTTACAACCGTAGATATTGTATTTCCTGATGCTATGAAGTATTCGGTAGGTACTTCGGTTTTTGGTTTAAGAGATTTAACAAACAACTGCATCTCATTGTCCAATCTCAAATGTTCTAATTTAACTAATCTTGGTTGAATGGTTTTACCCACTCCAACCTCAAATAATTTGACCAAATGTTTGGGAGTTATGGATTTGAATGTAGGAGTATCATTCAATGCCATACAATGTTCCCATTGTATTCCCAAAACCTTGGATCCAGGCAAGAGTTCTATGCCTTGTAGATTTATAGATAAAGTACAAGTTTTTTGTATGTTCTCATCCTCAAGACTTATGGAGAAGTCGGGATGGATATTCATTCCAAATAATCTATTTGCTAAATTGGATTTAGCTCCTCCTATAAAACTATTCAGAGGATTATTAATTATACGTTCGTCCATACAAACAACCAATATTGGAGTATCTATTCCGGTTTGGAATAGACCCGTTATTTTTACTTGTATTAACCCAATATGTAGATATCTCATTTTTGGGTATTTTCTTTTCAATTTTTCTTTCTTTCTTTTGTCAAGGAGACAGATGGAAGAGAAATCTTCTCCTCCCCTTAATTCAATGTTTCCTTGCATTCTTTCGAATACATACGTATGTTTATTTAGAAATCTGGACTGAAAGGAAATTGGTTTATATACTTCCTTTTTATCCGAATGAGGTATAGCTTCTTTCAGCTTTTCTAAGTCTTCATCGGTAATTTCAAATTGCTCTCCTTCACTACGGGAAAGGCTAGAATTTGAAGTTTCCTCTGAAGTTATCGTATTTATATATATTCTGAACTCGCAATATTGTTCATGATAGTCTCTACCTGAGCTACTAGATTCAGGTGGAGGTTCATTAATAATTTTTCGGGGGGTGGTTCTACGACAATAGGTAGATCCTCGTATTTGTGGATGACGAGTAATCCAACTGGATCTCCCCTATCAGTGTCATAATCCCCTTCCCAAGTTGTATTTTTGACTGTTATAGTCACATTATGTCTGGATACGGGCTCAATAAAGCCCTGTGTAAGGATTACTCCTTTATTTGCATGTAGAGGTATACTATGAATTATCCCATAATATCCTAGAGGTATGAATATTCTTAAATCGAAGCTTATTTCTGCACTTCGATATCTCTTTATATTAACAGCTTTACTGGCATATAAAAAGTATACCCAGTTGAGATTCCCTCTTTTATGGGGAGGATCCCCTTATTACTAAGGAGGGTAATCCTTACCTGATTGTATGTTTTATTTATGGTATTCATATTTATTTTGAGATGCTCAATAGAGTTACAGAGATCCTCATCAGAATATCCTGATTCCTTTGTGGATATACTCATCGATTCTATCTTATATAATGACGATGCAGATGTATCACTGCTCATTTCGTCAATAGTACCAGTATGTATTCCGTATTCCTCAAGGTCATCGATAATGATGCTGCTAATGTTTTCTGGACATTCATTAGCGAAATGACCTTCTCTATTACATTTAAAACATTTACATCCTTTTCGGAACTTTTTCTTTTTGATAAACTTTCGTTTCTCAAACCTCTTCTCGGATTTGAATTTCTTTTTGAAATTCGGTTTCCATTTTTTCCGAGTGATTATATATTTCTTTTTCCTAAAGGTCTTACCTCTTTTATTTCTAAGCCATCTCTTTTTTGATCCTTTATATTCGGGCGGACAGCCGAACTGATAGTTAATATCTTCGTCATACTTGGAACAACACCTATATCCAAGTACCTAATTTTTTATATATTTCTCTATTTGAGTATGTGCCTTGGCATGTTCACAGGTTTAATCCATGGCACTCATACAGGCTCGTTTGAGCATTCCAGTGGAATGCACACCGCCTCTAATTTTGTCATACATCTCCTTAATAATATTATTCCACGGATATGGTATTTTAACAAAAAATCCTTTTATCCAAAATTCTTTATGCTCTTTATTACTTGGGTGGAAGATAAGTCCAATATATTTAGTTACAAATTCTTCCAGCATACAAATATCACACAAGATTATTTTATGTAGTATTTTATCATAATCTTTCGTGGCACTGGGATCTTCTCCCGTAAAGTCTGCCACAACATATTCTAGTAGTTTATTAAGAGCCTCAAATTTATTTGTATGACTCTTCACCTCAGCAGAGGCTTCAGGGTTTAAAGTTTCGAAGTTACGTAGCCAGGCAATACTATCTCCCTGCCAATGGCTAGTGGCATAATGAATAAATCCTCCCGTGGTAATGTCAGGAGGCAAGAAGTATGCCATTCCACATATCTTTTGGCACCAATTTGAAATATATTCACCCATATGTTTGTGAGGAATATTATCGATATTGAATGTCAACCCATCTTGTATAGATGGTCTTTCTTGATATGTTTTCTTAGTGGTGGCATTTAACCTTACCCAATCCTTTCGTTTTTCCTCATTAAACATTCGAGTAAATAAGGAAGGTTCATCTAGCGATGCATTCGCATCCCGCATAAGTACTTCCGGGGGCGGATTTATTGTTCCCGGATGGGTCGTGGGTTCGGTACGTATGACAATAGAGTCATTGCTCCCCTGACCTTATTCAATAACTCTTATGTTCAGAGTCTCAGTTTCATCATCTGATGATCCTGAATCTGAACTATCAGCATATTTCCATCTAAAGAAATCAATAGCCCTAGAATGTTTATCATAGTAGGAATAAACATCCCGACTCTCAATTTCTCAAGATAACTCCTGTTGTTGGAGTCTAATAAAGGTTTCGTAATACTCTTCATTTATTTCCTCCATATGAATTGTATTTTTTCCTTTAGATGAAAGTCTCAGCATATTAATGCTCCAAGAAAATCGAGCTGTTCAAAACGGAGATTGATTTCTTAGGGAAAATAATTAAAAACGGTCAAATAGAACTACAACAACATATATACACTAAAATAAAAAAATTTGCTGAAGACTTTAAAACTTTAAAGGAACTTCAGAGTTTCTTGGGATTACTTAACTATGGCAGAAAATTCATTCCCCATCTTTCTGCTAGAGTTGAGAAATTACAAGAAAAGCTTGCGACTGAACATGCAAAATATAAACGAGATACGGGGGAACAGCCCCGTAAGTGGGATACTAGTAGAATTCCTATTTCGCTTTCACCTAATGAAAGGAAAAAAATAGCAAAGATAAAAGAACTGGTTAAGGATCAAAAGATCCTTTATTTTCCACTTGATAATGAAAAACTTGTCTTGCAGACCGATGCTTCTGATCTGTTTTGGGCAGGGGTACTCATTGCAAAGCAAAAGGAAATAGTAGCCTATACTTCGGGCAAATTTACAAAGACTCAAATTAAATATGCTACCTATGACAAAGAATTATTGGCAGTTAAATTAGCCATTAAAAGCCTAAAACTATATCTTCTTTATAGAAATTTTATTATTGAAACTGACAATAAATCTGTTGCTCAGTTTTTAAAGAAAAAGACTATTAATAATCCTGAGGAAAACCTCAGAAGAATTCATATAGCAATATATTTAGAAATATTCAATTACGATGTTGTTTATATTCCTGGCTATACTAATTTATTTGCTGATACATTAACCAGGATATGAAATATGGACGAAGAAGACTTCCTTGAGATGCGTCGGGTGTTCGAGCAAATGAGCACCGAGGACGACTTTACCAAGGTCTCTGGCAAAAAATCCAGAGCCGAGACTTCGGTGGCGGGAGCCTCTGGAGCCTCATCTTCGGGAGCGCAAAAGGCGAAAAGCCCAGCTCCAGGGACTGCAACCGGTCCACAGGCGAACAGCCATAGGGTGAACAACCCGCAGGCTACACAGGCCCCGGCAAACAGCCTAGACTATCATCGTGCCTCGCACTGATAACTTACTTATCGTTGTGCACTAGACCATTCTCGTGCTTACAACATAAACGAACCGACTCGTGCTTGCCTTCCGTGTCATACTTCAAGATGCAATAATATGGTCATGCCATAAACTCAGTTCGTGCAACATAATCGAGGCAGTGCCTCGCCACTTAACAGCTTGCCTACACTCGTGTCATAACAACGTGGTCGTGCCATAACATATCGAGGTCGTACCTCGCAACTTAACTCTAACTTAACCAAACTTGCCCTACGGCCCTTATGGACTTAACCCGCAAGTACTTAATTCCAACTTAAGTAACTCTATGCCAACGACTCATCTCGTGCCGAAGCACGTGTCCGTTCTATAGCCAAATCTTAGGTTCCTTAATGGTATTGTAACCGTGCATACCTTCTTGAACTTAATTCTTGTCGTGCTTGCATTTTTCTTAGATTCGACCAACACCGTGCACGCGGATTGCCGCTCAGCACAACAACTTATCTATATGAAAGGTTACTGGCATTAACTAGTCATCGTGGACATAGCTCGGATATGCGACGGGTCTTCCGTGCGAGGTAGCTAGCCCCCAAGGGAAGCCCCCGACTACCCTACGCGATACAATCCAGCGCTGCTACAACGTCTTCCCTCTAGGTCAACCTAGTCCCGACGCCCCGGCGTAATACCAGTCGAGGAAGAAATTCTTGTGCACAAGTTGTCCATGACCACGCACCTACGAGAACATCTAGACTCACGTAAATGCATGGCCTAATCTGGGGTACGACTCGAACCATACTTAGCGAAACGCGCATAGGAACCACGAGACTTCCAACCGAGGGACCGCCACATACATGCAAAACGTGCATTGGAACCAAACTATGCAAAACGTGCATCGAAACCATACTATGCAAAACGTGCATCGCTGGAGACTTCCAAAACGTGGGACCGCCTCGGCGACAACAGTCGCATGAACTTTCCATTCTTTGAAACCCAGGGAACGACTACTGCATAGCCTTCCTACTTAACTTAAACCATACTGTCAATTACGCGGCTTAGACTGTGACTTATCATCAAAACGGCCATGTTTCGTGCTCGCTATGACTTCAATAGCCCGACATAACTTATGCCTAACTCAATCTAGCAACAACTTAACCCGTGGGATGAACCCAGGCTATGCGAAGCCTTGGACGATGGGATCGTGCATGCTTTATCAAGCATTTATACGTGCGAGGCCTATGACTTAGGCTAATTCATAACTTTGTGGTAACTTAAACCAACTTTCCTTCTCCCAAGCCACGGGACGAAGGATCGAGTGTCATTTTAAAAGCACGTCGTACAACACTTCTAAGCCGACCGTGGGACCTTTTCATATTCTAACTCAATTTGACCCAAGTTGGGATTATTCCCTTAGCTATGTGGATTCGTCGTTTTTATTATCATTCACTAATATGTTTCTCAAATTCGTGCCTCAAAACTCCCGCGTGATCGCTTGCGTCACCTCGATAATCTAAGTCTCGTATACCTCTATCGATAGTCATCATGCAAATCATATTTATGATTCACACTTCTCGACATAATAAGTCGCTCGAATTAGTCCTCAAAGTCCAAACCAATTCTCCGTTTTCGCCTTAGCGTTGGTTCGATAACGCCCCTATCGAGATACGCTCTAAGTCTAATTTAGTCTTATCCGAGCAATATTTTATCTCGTCCGCAACTCGTTCGCACTATAAGATTTAGGTGCGCGATACGCGACACAACTTAGCCAAAAGGCTGTTTGCATAGCCTGTCGTTCGGACTATACTATGGTCTCGCACATACATTTGCTAATGCCATTGTAGGGTCATTCAGGCACGCACACCACTTGCTAACTTTAGCATAGGTTTCCTTCTCAACTCAAGTCCGACATAGTTCGGCACAAAGGCCTTTGTTTATCGATTCCGTTCAATCGAATACTTGTACGAGCTTTTGAAAATATTAGACTTATTGTATGGACATCTCGCAGAACATTGAGAGAGAGCGCACTAACATCGAGTACGGCAGCAATGCACCAGAGTTAAAGAATTTAATCGAAAGTTCAAGGACATAAAGTCGTGCTCCGCTCCCGTAGGAGCGATAGTCCTCGCTAAGGTGTGATGCCGCACGAGTCTAGATTGCGCTCGTATAAGGCGATTTCCATAACGGCCGATTACAGAGGTTGCGACGGAGTCGTCACACAGAAGTCCCAAGCAGAAACATTGAATAACACTAGCGGAAACTTGAAGCCAAATTCAAAATGCTCTTTATTGATATTGAAACAAGGATTACAATGTGGCACGGGGCCATGATTACAATCACTCATTCTCGCTCTTCTGACAATACAAGTCACTCAGCTCTCTCTCATCTCTCAATACAATTTGACGATCCAGTGGATGCTTCAGATAGGCGACGTTCATACATTATGTCCCGTATAAGTCCAGAGTCCATGTGGCCGCATGCCTCGAAATGCCAAGGAACTCTGTGTCTCGACGCATCCAAGCGAGCTCCGCGCCAACGAGCTTCTACTTGTTCCTGCACATGAAAACTGTGTGGGTGTCAGTACTCAACTGTACTTGTGGAGTGAGCTCCTCGGCCACCCACACAAAACCAACACGTCCATTTACTTTGTGCAACATAATCCTTCTGATTGTCTTTCTACTCTTCCTTTAGGATCAGTTTTAGGACAGACGCGTGGCCTATTTGGTGTCTCTAGACCATCATCGTGTCTCGCACCGATAACTTATCGTTGTGCACTAGACCATTCTTGTGCTTACAACATAAACGAACCGACTCGTGCTTGCCTTCCGTGCCATACTTTAAGACGCAATAATATGGTCGTGCCATAAACTCGGTTTGTGCAACATAATCGAGGCAGTGCCTCGCCACTTAACAGCTTGCCTACACTCGTGTCATAACAACGTGGTCGTGCCATAACATATCGAGGTCGTGCCTCGCAACTCAACTCTAACTTAACCGAACTTGCCCTACGACCCTTCTAGACTTAAGTCGCAAGTACTCAATTCCAACTTATGCAACTCTATGCCAACGACTCATCTCGTGCCGAAGCACGTATCCGTACTATAGCCAAATCTTAGGCTCCTTAATGGTATTGCAACCGTGCATACCTTCTTGAACTCAATTCTTGTCGTGCTTGTATTTTTCTTAGATTCGACCAATACCGTGCACGCGGATTGCTGCTCAGCACAACAACTTATCTATATGAAAGGTCACTGGCATTAACTAGCCATCATGGACATAGCTCGGGTAGGCGGCGGGTCTTCTGATGCGAGGTAGCTAGCCCCCAAGGAAGCCCCCGACTACCCTACGCGGTACAATCCAACACTGCTACAACGTCTTCCCCCTAGGTCGACCTAGCCCCGGTGCCCCTGTGTAATATCAGTCGAGGAAGAAATCCTTGTGCACAAGTTGTCCATGACCACGCACCTACGAGAACATCTAGACTCACGTAAATGCATGGCCTAATCTGGGGTACAACTCGAACCAAAATTATTAAAACGCGCATAGGAACCATGAGACTCCCAACCGAGGGACCGTCTCATACATGCAAAACATGCATTGGAACCATACTATGCAAAACGTACATTGAAACCATACTATGCAAAACGTGCATCGCTGGAGACTCCCAAAACGTGGGACCGCCTTGGCGACAACGGTCGCATAAACTTTCCATTCTTTGAAGCCCAAGGAACGACTATTGCATATCCTTCCTACTTAACTTAAACTATAATGTCTATTATGCGGCTTAGACTGTGACTTATCATCGAAACCGGCGTATTTTGTGCTCGCTATGACTTCAATAGCCCGACATAACTTATGCCTAACTCAATCTAGCAACAAATCTTCTTCGGGTCGAATGAGATCCCATCTCCGATCACAATATGACCTAGGAAATCAACTCGATCCAGGAAGAAGTCACACTTCGAGAGCTTGCCGTAAAGCTGCTCCTTCCTGAGAGTCTCCAGAACCACTCTCAAATGCTCCTCATGCTCCTCTGGGGTCTTCGAATACACCAAGATGTCGTCGATGAACACCACCACGAACTTGTCCAAGTACTGGTGGAACACCTTGTTTATCAAGTTCATAAACACCGTCGGGACGTTAGTTAACCCAAACGACATCACAATGAACTCAAACTGGCCATACCGTGTCCTAAATGCTATCTTCGGAATATCCTTCTTCTTCACCTTCACTTGATGATAACCTGACCTCTGATCAATTTTGGAGAATACCTTCGCTTCGCTCAACTGATCGAACAGATCATCGATCCTCGGCAGCGGGTACTTATTCTTGATCGTGAGGTTGTTGAGTGCCCTGTAGTCGATACACATCCGTACCGACCCATCCTTCTTCGGTACAAAGAGTACTGGTGCACCCCACGGTGAAGAACTCGATCGGATGAAGCCTTTGTCCTGCAACTCATCCACCTGCTTCTTCAACTCCACAAGCTCGCTGTTGATCACTCTATAGACATGCTGAGATATCGGCTCTGCGTCAGGCACCAAGTCTATATAGAACTCCACATCTCTGTCCGGAGGTAACCCTGGCAACTCCTCCGGAAATACATCCATAAATTCAGCTATCAATGGATGTGGCACGCTCTGTTCCTCTGCTGAAGCTCCGCAGAAAACTTCGCTGCTCTGCTCCGCCTCCCGACTGGTGAACTCGAACTCTGGCTCTCCTGGCACTCTGAGTACTATGCATCCCATCCTTCTTCTTTATTTCTGTCGTCGGCCACCACCACCTCCTCCTTCATCTTAGCCTTCACATAATAAATCGCATGTTTTCAACTTGCACAAGTAGACTTGATAATAAAAGAGACGAATCCACATAGCTAAAGGGAATAATCTCAAACGGGTCGAATTGAGTTAGAATATGGAAAGGTCCAACGGTCGGCTTAGAGTTGGTGCACGGCGTGCTTTGAAAATGACACTCGATCCTTCGTTCCGTGACTTGGGAGAAGGATAGTTGGTTGAGTAGGCGAAGTTATGATCGTAGCCTAAGTCATAGGCGTTGCCCGTATGAATACTTCATAAAGCATGCACGGTCACATCGTCCAAGGCTTGGTATAGCCTTGGCTTGCCCATGAGTTAAGTTGCGTTGAGTGGCTTGTGACCCAAGTCTAGGCACCCGAGTGACTTGTTCATTCAAGTCGAATGCGTGCACAACACGATCCATTAAGGCAAAGCTTGATGCAGCCTTTGCTCGTTAAGTTGTTGCGAAGTTAAGTTAGACAAAGTTATGCCGGTCGACCTAAGACATTACAAGTACCGTCCCGCTCTTTCGCGGGTTGTCAAAGTTAAGTAGTCCCACGATCTCAAGGCCCGTCGACTTGGGCAAGAGTGTTGCGTAGAGCACGATCGGCTTAAGGCACGATGCACGGACTTAGTGTTTAAGGCAAGGACCACAATTGATTCAAAGTGAGTTTTGAGAAATGACTATCAAATAGGCGTTCATGAGTTGAACAAAATGATAGGGTAACAAGGAAAGAATGCTCGCGACCGTGGATCGTCGAGGGGTCTCAAGGATAGAAGTCTTGAACTTGGTTTTGAAAGAGATGGTAATATTGGAAGAGGAATGACTGTGTGAGACGTCAGTTTGTGTCGAGTCTTGCATGGTCATTGGACAACTTGTCGACAAGGGCGAAGATTTCCTCGAACGGCAACACTGGGCCATGGGACCGACTCGGCCTAGGAGGAAATAGGTGTATAGCCGAGCTGGGAGTACGCTCCCGCTCAGGTTAGTCGGGGACTTTCAGCGGGGATCGCTACTTGCACTGAAAGGTATCTCGAATAACAAAGCTATAAGTCCAGGTATAGCTTGTGATGCTAGTGACCTCATATAAGTGGGTCGGCACGGGCGGCAAATCCGCGTGTGTGCCTTTGGATTGAGTCTAGTTGAATGTGTGTATGATTGGAACACAATGTTTGGGCCTAAGATTTGGCTTTAACGTAGGCGACGTGCTTCAGCACGAGATGTGGCGTTGAGTCTTAAGTGTTGGCATGTAAGTTGCATAAGTAAGATTTGGGTCATTTTGAGTTCAAGACAGGAAACGCCGCATGGCAAAGTCGGTCGAGCGATACTTAGTCCACAAGTCTTGATTGGGTTAGTTGTCGATCAAAGTAGCAAGGGCCGCGAGGCGGCGATGTGGTTTAGTCTCACTAAATTGCAAGGCACAACCTCAATATGGGTTTTGTAGCACGGTTACATGGAAACGGAGTCTCACCGAGTAGTTGCGTCTCTGATTTTGGCCGAAAGGCAAGCACGACTTGATAGGTTAACATTGTTGTTGCAAGCACGGGATGGTCTAGAGACACAAAATAGGTCAAGGCGTCGGTCATAAAATAATCCTAAGGCAAGAGTAGAAAGACAATCAAAAGGGACTATGTTGCACAAAGTAAATCAAACGTGTCGGTTTTGTATGGGTGGGCAAGGAGCTCATTCCACCAGTACAGTAGAGTATTGACACCCACATAGTTTTCATGTGCAGGCACAGGTAGAAGCTCGTGGCGCGGAGCTCGCTTGGATGCGTCGAGGCATGGAGTTCCTTGGCGATTCGAAGCGTGCGGTCGCATGGAGTCAAGATTTATACGGGACATAATGTATGGACGTCGCCTTCCAAAGCATCCGCTGGCTCAAGACTTGTATTGAGAGATGAGAGAGAGAGCTCTTGGAATTTCCGAAAATTGCAGCAGTCTCCAAGATAGTTCCATATCAAAGCATTCGGAAATTTCGGATGATATTTCGCTGTAACCGGCCGTTATGGAAACCGTCTTGCACGAGCGCAATCTAGGCTTGTGCGAAATCACGCCTTAGCGAGGACGATCGCTCCTATGGGAGCGGGGCGTGACACTGAACATAGAAAGGAGGGAGAAATTGAGGTGTGCCTGTGAACTTGAGTTGGTGCACTGATTGGGTGCACCTTAGTGTGCCAAGGATCAGTATAGGAGCAAAACAGTTAGGAAAGAGATGGGAAGTTAGATTGGTAGATAGGTTCATAGGTAGAAAGGTGATTTGGATAGATAAGATGGATGAATGAAGAGAGAGGAGGGACAACAGCAATTAGAGAAGAGGTTGGACAAGGAGAATGAGGGGAAGATGATGTATCAGTCAGTTGGCAGGGTTTTAGATGGGAAGTTATATAGGTGTCTCCTAATATCCAAATGAACTATATGTTACTATATATATATATATATATATATATATATATTTTGTGTATGGATATAAACTTAGTTCGTATTCATATAACAGTATACGGGTATACTGTTAACATATAGGAGTTAGGCGAATTGGGGTTTTGACCTTCTTAACTGGTTTTGGATGAGAAGTTCAAGAAAATAGAAGATGAGAGGGCAGTATACACATGTGGGAAAAACATGGTATCATTGGTATAGGTAATGTCAAGGGAATACCTAGTGTAAACCCCCTAGCTTTTAAACAATTCTTTTTTTCTTTTTTTACCCTAGTTGAAATATTTTTGGAATTTAAGGATCATTTGATATCATTATTTTAATTATTCCCTTGAATTTTAGGTTATTTAGAATTATTATATAAGTAGATATTAAATGATTATTAATAGTAAACTATTTATAATTAAATATGTTCATGCGATGAGTTGTTTAAATATATGTATATATTAAGCAATTGTAGCCTTAAGGAGCTTAAGCCATGATTGAAAATTTTCCTAATTAAATCATCCCTAATCCATATCCCTTTTGTCCTTTCTCAACTCTACCATTCTAAGCTCAACCATATACCCACAATATTTTCTTGTGCTTCTTTTCTTTGCTTTCCTATGAGCAGCCCACCGACCCAACACCCGGCCTGCCAAGACACCCCTAACTGCTTTCTTTCTGTGCGCGCTCTGCGTCGACCTGCCAACCTGAAATGAAACGCAGGCACGAGCGTACGAACGTCTCCATAGCTGGCAGTCGACGGATCCTCCTCTATTCCTATAGCCCCTCACTATTCTCTTCTCTTCTTCTTACAGAAAACCCCAGCTAGCAGCCCCATTAAGAAATCTACGTAGTCGACTCCTCCCCTTCATCTCAGTCGATGAGGCTTCTGTGACGGCCATTTGATGCTTCCGTTGTGCCACCGTAGGGCAACACCGTCGACACCCCTTCAAGCGGTGTGTGCACTTCAGTCGACGCGGTTCGAGCGGGTTAGCTCGGCATTGCCGTCAACGCCGTGAGAGCATATCAAGTTCTCCTTCATCCCATACAAGCCAAGGTATTCACTTCCGCTCATTGCTCTGTCTATTCCTGGCTAGTAGACCCCCCATCCCCTCCGTTGGTGCATGGTGGTTATGATTTGTAAGACTTTCGTATGACAATGCTTAGAATCAGAGTTTAAGAGTGGATGTGTATGATAGCTTGAGGTGTCAAGGAAGGACCGAAACTTGTGTGCATGCGATAATGAAAAATAATAATAATGGATAATAGAGTATGGCAGTAGGCAGGACCGAAACTTGTGTGCATGAATGGATAATGAAAAACTTGTGTGCATGCGAAACTCGTGGGCCAGGGCCGGCCCTGCCTACTGCCATACTCTATTATCCATTATTTTTTTTTTTCATTATCGCATGCACACAAGTTTCGGTCCTTCCTTGACACTTCAAGCTATCATACACATCCACTCTTAAACCCTGATTCTAAGCATTGTCATACGAAAGTCTTACAAATCATAACCACCATGCACCAACGGAGGGGATGGGGGGTCTACTATCCAGGAATGGACAGAGCAATGAGGGGAAGTGAATACCTTGGCTTGTAAGGGATGAAGGAGAACTTGATATGCTCTCACGGCGTTGACGGCAATGCCGAGCTAATCCGCTCGAACCGCGTCGACTGAAGTGCACACACCGCTCGAAGGGGTGTCGACGATGTTGCCCTACGGTGGCACAACGGAAGCATCAAATGGCCGTCACAGAAGTCTCATCGACTGAGATGAAGGGGAGGAGTCGACTACGTAGATTTCTTAATGGGGCGGCTAGCTGGGGTTTTCTGTAAGAAGAAGAGAAGAGAATAGTGAGGGGCTATAGGAATAGAGGAGGATCCGTCGACTGCCAGCTATGGAGACGTTCGTACGCTCGTGCCTGCGTTTCATTTCAGGTTGGCAGGTCGACGCAGAGCGCGCACAGAAAGAAAGCAGTTAGGGGTGTCTTGGCAGGCCGGGTGTTGGGTCGGTGGGCTGCTCATAGGAAAGCAAAGAAAAGAAGCACAAGAAAATATTGTGGGTATATGGTTGAGCTTAGAATGGTAGAGTTGAGAAAGGACAAAAGGGATATGGATTAGGGATGATTTAATTAGGAAAATTTTCAATCATGGCTTAAGCTCCTTAAGGCTACAATTGCTTAATATATACATATATTTAAACAACTCATCGCATGAACATATTTAATTATAAATAGTTTACTATTAATAATCATTTAATATCTACTTATATAATAATTCTAAATAACCTAAAATTCAAGGGAATAATTAAAATAATGATGATCCTTAAATTCCAAAAATATTTCATCTAGGGTAAAAAAAGAAAAAAATTGTTTAAAAGCTAGGGGGTTTACACTAGGTATTCCCTTGACATTACCTATACCAATGATACCATGTTTTCCCCACATGTGTATACTGCCCTCTCATCTTCTATTTTCTTGAACTTCTCATCCAAAACCAGTTAAGAAGGTCAAAACCCCAATTCGCCTAACTCCTATATGTTAACAGTATACCCGTATACTGTTATATGAATACGAACTAAGTTTATATCCATACACAATATATATATATATATATATATATATATATATTAATATATATATAGTTCATTTGGATATTAGGAGACACACCTATATAACTTCCCATCTAAAACCCTGCCAACTGACTGATACATCATCCCCTCATTCTCCTTGTCCAACCTCTTCTCTAATTGTTGTTGTCCCTCCTCTCTCTTCATTCATCCATCTTATCTATCCAAATCACCTTTCTACCTATGAACCTATCTACCAATCTAACTTCCCATCTCTTTCCTAACTGTTTTGCTCCTATACTGATCCTTGGCATACTAAGGTGCACCCAATCAGTGCACCAACTCAAGTTCACAGGCACACCTCAATTTCTCCCTCCTTTCTATGTTCAGTGTCACGCCCCGCTCCCATAGGAGCGATCGTCCTCGCTAAGGCGTGATTTCGCACAAGCCTAGATTGCGCTCGTGCAAGACGGTTTCCATAACGGCCGGTTACAGCGACTGCGACGGGGTCGTCGCACAGAAGTCCCAAGCAGAAAAATTGAATAGCACCAGCGAAAACTTGAAGCCAAATTCAAAATGCTCTTTATTGATATTAAAACAAGGATTACAATGTGGCACGAGGCCATGATTACAATCACTCAGTCTCGCTCTTCTCACAATACAAGTCACTCAGCTCTCTTTCTCATCTCTCAATATAATTTGACAATCTAGCAGATGCTTCAGATAGGCGATGTCCATACATTATGTTCCGTATAAGTCCAGAGTTCATACGGCCGCACGCCTCGCTCCAGAGGCTCCCGCCACCGAAGTCTCGGCTCTGGATTTTTTGCCAGAGACCTTGGTAAAGTCGTCCTCGGTGCTCATTTGCTCGAACACCCGACACATCTCAAGGAAGTCTTCTTCGTCCATATTTCATATCCTGGTTAATGTATCAGCAAGAAAATTAGTATAGCCAGGAATATAAACAACATCGTAATTGAATATTTCTAAATATATTGCTATACGAATTCTTCTGAGGTTTTCCTCAGGATTATTAATGGTCTTTTTCTTTAAAAACTGAGCAACAGATTTATTGTCAGTTTCAATAATAAAATTTCTACAAAGAAGATATAGTTTTAGGCTTTTAATGGCTAATTTAACTGCCAATAATTCTTTGTCATAGGTAGCATATTTAATTTGAGTCTTTGTAAATTTGCCCGACGTATAGGCTACTATTTCCTTTTGCTTTGCAATGAGTACCCCTGCCCAAAACAGATCAGAAGCATCGGTCTGCAAGACAAGTTTTTCATTATCAAGTGGAAAATAAAGGATCTTTTGATCCTCAACCAATTCTTTTATCTTTGCTATTTCTTCCCTTTCATCAGGTGAAAGCGAAGTAGGAATTCTACTAGTATCCCACTTACGGGGCTGTTCCCCCGTATCTCGTTTATATTTTGCTTGTTCAGTCGCAAGCTTTTCTTGTAATTTCTCAACTCTAGCAGAAAGATGGGGAATGAATTTTCTGCCATAGTTAAGTAATCCCAAGAAACTCTGAAGTTCCTTTAAAGTTTAAAGTCTTCAGCAAAATTTTTTATTTTAGTGTATATATGTTGCTGTAGTTCTATTTGACCGTTTTTAATTATTTTCCCTAAGAAATCAATCTCCGTTTTGAACAACTCGATTTTCTTGGGACTAAGAATAATTCTGTTATCTAGTAGTAATTTTACTACTGATAATAGATGCTCCTTGTGTTCTTCAGCGGTTTTGGAGAACACAAGAATATCATCAATATATACCACAACATATTCTAAATGTCCAAATATGGAATTCATCCACTTTTGGAAAACTTGCGGAGCATTTTTTAATCCAAAAGGCATAACAAGCCACTCGAAATGTCCTTGAGGACAACTGAATGCTGTTAGCTCAATGGATGCTTTATCAACAAGTTTTATTTGCCAAAAACCAGATTTGGCGTCAAACTTACTATAAAACTTAGCTCCTTGTATTTGTTTTATTAGATTTTCTGCTGAAGGGATAAAATACCCATCAAATTTAGTGTAGCTATTTAGCTTTCTATAATTAATAACCATTCTAGCTTTTCCTCTTTTAATCTCAGCATGATTCCTGACTAGGAAAGCCGGAGAGGAATGAGTGCTAGAACTTTTTTGTATAAGTTTTAGACGAAGCAACTCGTCTATCTGCTTAGCAAATTCCTCCTTATCTGAAGGAGATACCATTATGCTATTGACTCAGAATAAATAAATAAAGAGAGAACAATATCAATATTCTGGAACATCTTTTGTAGTTTGCTATACTATAACAATAAAGATCTTTATCAAACCAAAGCATATTGGAATATGTGAACATTATTTTCCAATAAGATTTCAAGATGTCTTTTCTAATTCGAAATTTCAAAATATAAGGGCCTGTAAGAGGTTTTTTTTTCTTCTTATTCTCCAATTCATTCTTACGTTCAAAGCTACGCTGTTGCTTTCTTTCTTTCGAGTTAATAAGAAAGGAAGGGGTCGATAACTAATTTGCACTTTTGTGTGGCGGCAAAAGTTATCCTTTGTGATTGATACTAAGCAGTCACAAACTTTGGCATTCAGAATTAATCTTGGTGGTAACTCGGAATATCAGTCGCATGGCTAAAGCAAACAAAATTTCTTTGTGACTGAGACTGTGTATAATAAAATATGTGTTGCATGGTACCAAAGCAATAACTCTTCCAAAAAGAGGGACAAAGAGGCTCAATGCATCAATATCAAATAGTTTATGTGCCGATTTTAGGATATTTAAAAGAAAGCGCAACTTGTTTCAATCATAAGATAAAACATTATCCAATCATTTATGATGATTCCATCTTTCCTCACAATACCATCATAACATAGAGGAATAAGGATCCAATGCAACATTATTGACAACAATGTCATCCATTTAGAAAAATTGATCTGAACCCTAATTTAATTAAATTGAACGATCTAGGATTTCAGAACAATATAAATTGAATCTGAAATTTCAAATCATGAATCAAACTAGGGAAGGCTCTGAACCACTTGTTGAAAATTATTGCCTGTTGATACATGAGATGAAGAACAAAATAATGCGGAAGAGTACCTGAATCCATTGATTGGCTTAATAGATCTTGAAGCAGACGTCTCTTTATGGGGTTCGATTTTCCAACTCGCTACGACCCTTAATAACAAAGATGAAATCTTTGTTCCTCTATCTGTTGATGTGGATGCAAAAGAGAATAGAAAAAATCCTCTTTGGTGGCCGTATGAGTTAGGGACCATAACCCTAATGAATATATATATATATATATATATATATATATATATATATATGTTTTGATATTTTTAATTTGGCCCCTCATCAAATTAGATTTATCTCCGGTATCTACACATTATTTCCATGACAATTATACCCTTAATCCAATTTTCCAAATAGGCCACTTTAATTTGGCTTAATTATTTAGATAGCCCAACACAATTAATTTTACATGTGTGGCCCCAAATTATTGAATAATTCCAACAGTGTTAATGTCACTTGAAGATAGGATGTCATGGATTGTAATTTTCATAGATAAAAATTATGATCATGAATTGTAATTTTCATAGATAGAAATTATGATCTCAAACATCTCTTGGCTTGTGAGACGATGGAAGATTTGTCTTCAATTTAAGAACTCGAACAATTGGGTTCAAGAGTGGTTTATTATTGCTTTTCACTCTTTAGCTTGATGTGTCATAAAGATGAAAGTAATTTCCTATGGAAAATTGTATCATTTACCTTTTATTGTAGAATTTTTATAGTCTTAAGAGAATTTGGAGAGTCCTCCTTGGTTGCATGTGAAGGCAACCCTAGAGGGGGAGGGGTTGAATACGGTGAAGACAATAATACACCAATGAAAGTACTACAAATCACTAAACAAAATCAGCGAGCAAGTAATCAGAGATATAAGAGTTCAGAAGTGCAAACACCGCAATGTATCCTGGTATCCTTCGTGGAAGGCAGTCCAATCCCGTAAACTTTTGTTCGACTTTAATCCACTATTGAACAGTAACAAACATACATCACGAGCTTTGATCCGAAGGGTTCGTCGACTTCAATAACAATAAATAAAACATGAAAATCTAAGTTTTACAACTCGAACAGACTTCTAATCGAACCGTGACTTGACACTAGAAGACTTAAGAGTTGTATTTGGGAATATGAAGGTTGTAGAGCTCATAATGTATAAAGATTTGACAGTGAGAATGAGTGTTAATAACAAACTCAAAGGCTATTTATAGAGACTTTTCTGACCGAATTCGGCTTGAACTCGGTTAGCCCTAACATTTAGAATTTCGAACGTTGGAGACCAGTCTTCAGGAGGGAACGGACAAATCTGAATACCGGGTCAGAGGGACCGAGTTCGGACTGAGTTTGGTTGGTGACCGAATTCAACCCGAGTTCGACTAACTTTGAACAAGAATATTTTTGGGGTATTCGAACTGAGTTCGGCCTGAATTCTGTGGGTTCTTGTGCCAGATGATTTTGTTTGGGTCAGGTTTTATTTTTGGTGGAGTAGGATCTGGTTTAGGATGGAGTTTTAGCTTTCTAGTGCATGTGCGACTCGATGTACAATGAGTCGTAATAAATAAAGATAAAATACATATAAAATATAAAATTGAGCAACATCTTGATGACGACCGAATCCTGCAAATGAACAAATCTGAAATGATATGGCTTGGCTTGTCTTCTTCCTTCTGTATGACGATAGCTTTTTTCGTGATGACATTTGTCCAAAGATAAACGACAGAACCCCCAAATGCGAGACCCCGGAGATGTTGTGGGTGGTTCAGATAAATCTTGTGTGATGACGTCGTCTTTGGTCCATCATGATTTCTTCATTGCATATGTCCATGTTTGATTAGTACTTTTATACAAATGTATGTTAGACGAACAAAGCAATATGCGTAGTAGCAGGTTTGGAAAATTTAATGCACATTTGGACAATACTAGGTTTAAGTATCAACATTGTTACATTATAATGATTGCATGATT
The DNA here is from genome assembly GCA_029216955.1 of Iris pallida. Lineage (NCBI taxonomy): Eukaryota > Viridiplantae > Streptophyta > Magnoliopsida > Asparagales > Iridaceae > Iris > Iris pallida. The sequence goes on along the minus strand of JANAVB010006596.1, from coordinate 6,316,042 downwards.
AATAGTGATATTATAATGTTAAACTTAATCGAGTAATCACAATAAAAACATAGATCATTGGGCTAACAACATGAGCTTAAATTTCATATCCAAAACGTAGGTCTAGCTACATGTCAACTAGTTGCCTAGGGTTTGGCATGACCATCTAGGAACTTGGTGTTAGGTTGACAGATGGTGGTAAAATTTTTGTTGAATCTTTTATGGTTCATTCTTATGCTCCAGTGCCAACCTCATTCTGATGTTAGAAGACTTGGGTGATTAGATGATGTAGATGATCAATTGGATTTCAGAGGATATGCACCAACCTACTCTCTTAGGCACAAGCCCCGCAGTTAGCGTCGATAAGTGCATGAAACTAAAAATAGCATAAGTGATTGATAGATAAAAAAGGAACCAGCTCCAAATATGATGTGAAAAAAATGTTTGTAGGGAAAGGTTTCTGTTTCGTTTATGTAAAAAATGGTCCATTTTTGTGGGTGAACATTATGGATTGAACTTTTGTGGGTTTGATTAACAATATATGTTGCAAGAGAACGATACCTGTCAGGCGGCAGTAGGTGAAAGAGGAAACTTTGATGGATAGCGGGTGGGTGAACCATGACCATCTTTTGTTACTCCATATCGTAGCGTGAATCTTGAAAGATACGAAAGTTCTCCAAGCCCTATATATTGCTTTCACTGTATAAAATTTTCACAATATTCCGTATATGTATGGGATGAGTATGAAATTTTGTTTATCTACACTAAATTGGGTATCCACATGTCTTCTGAATGTGAACATTCATACCTATAAAGTGTTTTCCCTTGTAGCTATTCAGCCTGTCCCATAAAACTTCTCTTTACCTTCATCATACTCTATTGTCAACTTTTCTACTTTTCATCTACGAAAAACGTCTGCAATAGATTTCCCAATTATCAATGTAAACTAGTTTTTCATTTCTTCTCATAGTCCTGTAAAGTCACCATTTCATGTTTCGTATCTTCCTACAATTTCGTATTCTTTTAACGTCACTACTGTTGTTCACATTTCCATCTTAGAAATAAGTAAGTCTCTAATCTTGTCAACTATGGTAAACACCATATTTCATTGGACCAAATGAGTTTTTAAGGTTGCACTAGAAGTAATTGTTAGAAGCAATCTAGAATAGGTTTTTGGTGACATCGACCATAATATTGGAAGTTATGGACTTCTCAAATAGAAACCGGAAGAAACTATTGAAGTTTAAGTTGTTTCTAGTTCGTTTGTCCATGCCTATGATGATGGAACCATATAATCAACAACTAGCAAATTTTGTTTATAGCTACTGGAGCAGTGTAGTCAAAGGTGTGCATTGGAACAAGGCACACCAGACGTGCCTCACATCGCACTAGGCGAGACGTCTTTCTCCAGGAGCCACCAAGACGCACCATGCAACAAGGCACCAACCAGAACATGCACATCTTATGTATTTTCTCTTTATTTTGGATTTATGGGCTCACCCGACAAAAAATGATAGTGATGGGAGTATTGGTGATGATGATGGTAATGATGATTTGATGGAGTTTGATGAAGATGAATGATTGTTCTATTGGTTTTGCTTTTATATTACAATTTGTGTTTCTTTCATTTTGTTAGAGAATACAAATTATTGTTAGATCTATTGATTGTTACTGCTGCTTTGCTAGTTCACTTGGCTATGTTTTAACATATTTTTTTTATTTCAATATGTTATTTGGATTCTTACATTACTAATTTATTTATTTATGTATATATATATATTTTATTTTTGCACATCGTTTCGCTCGGACGTGTCTCTTAAATACGTCTTGCGTCTCGAATGATATGAAACCTTTGTGGCTCGAGTGCGCCTTGCGCATTTGGCTACCTTGCATTGCAATACCATCTATAATCCCCTTTGGAGATTCCGTTGTTTTTTAAAAGTACTACATGAAAATTGTTCCTTTTGGACCTTTCCTTTTTCTATCTATTCATTTTTATTTTGCATAGCGAGAGATTGGACTGGTCATCTTGTGCTTCATGTCATGCATCACCATTATCTCAAGGTTCGCACGTCCGTCTTTGGCCTATCCCGATGCTACATTGTCCGCTATTGGTACCGGCCAATAGTGACGCCGACATTGGGATTCTCTTTCCTGGTGAATTCAGAAAAGAACAAAGAAAACGAGAAATATGGGGAAAGCGGTGTCAACACAATGATTCGACGTGTCGAAGATCTAGATGCCACACTGTGTTCGTAAGATTCTTTATTGACAATGTGACCATTCCATTTGTAGATGTTGTAAATCTATAGATTCACAACATCTATATTATGCCTAAATATAGAAAATATTTTCTAGTTGCACAATAATAACTTTTAATGTTTGATGTTCCGAAAGGAAGAAATCCAATACTCCAATTTGAAACTACCGAAACCACCAATACCAATATTTATAATACTTGTAAGAAAAGTCCAATACCGATCCGATCATGAGAACCTTGCATTGTCTCCATGGGATTAGTATAACAACATATTTTGATGTATCATGAATTGGATAGAGACATGGATCTCAAGTCATTTTACATGCATCTCTAACATTTCTGCCTGCTACAAGTTTAATAAACTACTATGAAACTGTTTCTTATCCTTATGTTGCATATGACGCATGATGTATGCAATAAGACAGGTTTCACTTACTGCTTTATATGAATATAGTCATATAACAAATTTCAATTTCATACCTTCCCTCCAAAACTAGGTAATAGATCGTTTTTTACATTTTGGTGTAATGAAATATTTGTTTGCCAAAATTTTACTGTTCACTCTATACTGTACTGACAAAATATCTTTTACATTCTCGTGCAAGGGTCTCACTGTTTCGCTCTCTACTGTTCTGCATCATAATAATAGTCTTCCAACTGCTTTGAACCATTACTGTAACCCTGCTCTTCGTGCTATTCGAGTATATGGATGTCAGTTTCTTCTATCATTTGTTCCTTACTATCTAAGTGGACTCCTTTCGACAGATATGGGAGTCGAGAGATGTGTTCTGCTCGATGGTTTGACAGAAGCTCAGATCATCAAGAAACTCGAGGAACTTGCTAAAGCAGGAGAGACAAAAGCTTGATTCTACGCTATAAGCGTCAAGTACTGGTATTGTCCCAATGCAATGTGAGTTGGAAAAAAGAAATAAATAGATATACCAGTCATTTTATCTGGACATCTCTTTCTATGCACGGGGCATTTCTGTAGTGTGTGTACTGGTACTTTCTTTTGTCAGTTTTCAGGAAACCCGGATATCTGAAACCAAATAATATTTTGCCTTTATTTCTGTTTACATTATTCTGTTGTTATCCCCAATCTGTTGGTCAGGTGGCATTATTATATAAATCATCACCGGTTAATGCGTACTTGCTGGTGTTATTATATTTTACCTAATATTCTCTGTTGAGCAATTGCCAAATTGTGCATGTTTCAGGTTGTAAGTTGGAGCTTTATCCTTTTTCTTCTGTCCTCATTTTTTTTGGACGAGGTTTTCATAGTATATTGTGTACTTTGTTCAAAAACGCCAACTGCAACGAAGCAATCATCATCATCAACATCATCCAAGCTTACTCGCATAACAAAAGGTGGTTGGTTATGGGAGTTGGGAAAAAAGAAATAAATAGAAATACCAGTCATTTCTGTTTACATTATTCTTCTGTTATCCCCATTCTGTTGGTCAGTTGGCAATATTATATTAATTATAACTGGTTAATGCGTGACTTGCTGGTGTGGTTATTATTTTATTTTACCTAATATTCTCTGTTGAGCATTTGCCAAATTGTATGTTTCAGGTTGTAAGTTGGAGCTTTATCCTTTTTCTTCTGTCCTCAATTTTTTTGGACAAGGTTTTCATAGTATATTGTGCACTTTGTTCAAAAACGTCAACTGCAAGGAAGCAATCATCATCAACATCATCCAAGCTTCCTCCCTTAAAAAATGGGGTCGGCTATGGAGCATAACAAGCTCCTTAAAAGAATTGACGAAGTTTTAATGATCGACTGTCAACCTCACGGCTAACATCAAGTGTTTATGTTGATGCCAAATTCCTAGCCATGGTAGCTATGGACATGAGAGGTCTATACCATAAAACCTGGACGGCTAGTTGGTAGGTAGGTTGACAAACCTTTTGGTCATGCAGTTCTAGCTCATGCAGTCAAGGAGCAACCATCAAATTCTTAGCCATGGTAGCTATGGACTTGAGAGAGCCATTATGATAAAACCTGACAACCAGTTGGCAAGAGGTTGACCTAACTTTTAGTTATGCATTTCAAGCTCATACAACCAAGGAACCTCCAAGCTCCCCTTGAGTATAAAGAGTGACGAAGAGTTGCGAAGATACAATTTGCTATATTGAATTGCATTCATTCATACAACCAAAGAACCTCCAAGCTCCCCTTGAGTATAAAGAGTGACAAAGGGTTGCGAAGATACAATTTGCTATAGTGAATTGCATTCATCTATATGTCACATTAAGTCAAAGAGTGAAAAGGAATGACATTCCCAACAATACAGTTAGGTATTCTTATAGTATAGTTACACCAAAATTTGCTTGCTGTCTGAAAGTCTCACTGTTGATTTGTACTACCAAATCTTGGTAATGACTGGCATATATATATATATATATATATATATATATATATATATATGGGTCCGGATTTGGAGCCCCGGGGGAGCCCCGTCACCCTCGACCGTTGGATCGAGCAGGCGCGCGCACGGGCCCCCCGATCCGATGGTTGATTTTTTTTTTTTTTTTTTTTGGGGGGGGGGGGGGGGGGGGGGCTCCTGATCCGCCCACTATATATATATATATATATATATATATATATATATATATATATATATATGGGAGGGGATCGGGAGCCCCGTCGCCCTTGACCGTTGGATCGAGCGGGCGGGCCCCACGTGGCCTGCTCGATCCAATGGTGCAGGAGGAGCGGGGCTCCGGGCGGGTCTTTTGATCCGCCCCTATATATATATATAATTTAGTAGTAACTTATTCACTTATGTTGTGATGACCCCTCTGTTCACTTTGTCCTGTGGAAAATACCAAAGCATATATATATATATATATATATATATATATATATATATATAATTTAGTAGTAACTTATTCACTTATGTTGTGATGACCCCTCTGTTCACTTTGTATATATATATATATATATATATATTTTAGAGGAAACACTAGACTTTATTGAGACAAAGCAGCAACAACACACACAAAAGTCGAATTTCCACGAAATTCGAAATTCAAAAGGAAAACCAAAAAGAAAAAAGGTGGGAAAAGGACAGGCGCGTGGCCCGAGGGAACGCTCGGTCCGCTCGGGAGCTGGGCCCGAGGCGACCGAGCCAGCGCGCATTCCGGGGGGACGCTAGGCCCGAAGCGCACGCTGGAGGGCGTACTCCCCGAGGCCGGCTAGCGCTGGAGGGGGGTTGAGACACCGGAGGGGGATCACGGCGAGGATCGTCGGACGGGAACAGAACCACGTCGGGGAGCCACGGCGAAGGACGGGGACGAGCACTACCCACCGCGGCGAAGGACGGGGACGAGCGCTGCCGAGGGGAGGGGGAGCCGGGAGCAGCTAGGGGGAGGAGATCAGGTGGCGGGACGCTCCGGCCGAGGGAGGAGACCGGAGGGGAGACAGCGGGGGGGGGGGGGGGGGGCTCCGGTGGGGGAAGACGCAGGCGGAGGAGGAGGGGGCCGACGCTGGGGAGACGCTGGGGAGGGGAGCGACGCCGACTGAGGAGGATGGGGGGGGGTTAGCCCCGGGGGGGCCACAGCCGAGGAGGGAGGCCTGGCGAGGGGGCCGGTCCCAAGTTGGGGGGCACGGCGAAGACGTCCGCCGGGGGTCCCGAAGCGGCGGCATGGGCGAGACGGAAGGGCTCGACCCCAAGGGGGGAGCGAACGGCGCACGGGTGACCGAAGCCGCCGGGGACTGGCGGGGGCCAGGAGGCCGCAGCCGAGGGGAAGCACCACGACGGGAAGGAGGGGGGCCAGGATGGCCAGCGCCGCCGTGGGCCGGTGGGGGCCAGGAGGCCGCAGTCGAGGGGGCTGAGAGGGGGGTCTAGGGCCACCTCGGAGGGGGGGGGGGGGAGGAAGGCCGCTGACGAGGCGGCAAGAGGGGCGGCGAGAGGGGCGGAGGAAGGGGGGGCGCCGGGAGAAAGGACGCAGCCGAGGGGTGAGGAGGCGTGGCGATGGGGACGGCGGGAGGGGAGGCCGCTGCCGAGGGAGGGGGCTGCACAGGGGGAGGAGCGGCGGGAGGGTCCGGAGGGGGAACGACGGGAAACCGAAGCCTGGCACGCCGGGGACGACGTCGCCGGGGGCGCCGGGGGGGGGGGGGGGGGACGGGGAGGAGGTGGGAGAGACCCGGGCTGCCGGAGAGGCCCGGTGGAGGGGGCTCCAAAGGGTGATCCAAAGGGGGAGAGGCCAGGAGAGGCCCTGGCTGCCGGAGACAAGACCGGCCAGCCACGCGGGCCAGCCAAGCACCAGGAGGGCTCCGGCGAGCGGCGGCGCTCCAAGCAGGTGCCCGCTCCACTGGAGGGGCGGAGGCGCACCCAACCGCCCACTCATCCTTTTTTGTATATATATATATATATATATATATATATATATATATATATATATATAATTTAGTAGTAACTTATTCACTTATGTTGTGATGACCCCTCTGTTCACTTTGTCCTGTGGAAAATACCAAAGCATATATATATATATATATATATATATATATATATATATATATATATAAAAATATATATATATATATATATATATAATTTACTAGTAACTTGTTCACTTGTGTTGTGATGACCCCACTGTTCACTTTGTCCTGTGGAGAATACCAGAGCATCAAAGTGTACGCTGGAAACCTCTATGTTTGTGATAACAACTTGATTAGATAGGAGTTAAGAGTTTGAGATTAGATTGTACAAGATTAGTGGACCGTATTCGTGTCTTACAAGATACACCACACACGTGCAGGACATGGTCCATCTGTATTGAGTTTCAGACACGGTCCAGCAGTGTTAAGTTTCCAAAACGACCAACATAAAATTGGTTTGGTTTAGGCAGCCTGATGCAACATTAACTAGACACGAGAAGGCAAATTTGGAATTCCTATCTGTGGATCCATTTTAGGATTAGTTTTGTACCTATTACTATCTAATACCCAAATCCCTGTCTTTTTGTATCCATATATGTATATACATGTCCATATTTGTGCAACCTAGGTTTGAGACTAGGACATCAGATTCACCTGGGCTCAAATTTGTCTGGAGCTCTCTAAAATAGAATAGTGATGTAATTATGTTTTTTAAAGATAATCCTAAGTTATGCTAAATTATGTCAGTTAAGGTCCCAAGTGCGCTCCATAATCCTCATGAGCATGTCTCTAGACCAATCTTGTGGTCTTTACATGTCCCAATCAGGAGAATCTGAAATTGCGCGTGGTGTTTTTCTCTGTTCGGTAATATATCGTCTCCTTCAAGTGAACAGAAAAATGGTCGTATGTAACCGAATTGATGCAAACATAGTGTTCAATTTAATTAGGAAAAAGATGGTTCTGTGGTTTTCATATGCATACTGAACAACTACGATGCTGATACTGGTTTAACTGAAATGAATATATTTCTTCACATAGCGATACCACTGGGATAGGATACGGTAACACTCGAAAAAAGTCATATCAGTGGTGCTGTGAAATTAGACATGAACTTCCGAGTCTTATGAGCCCCTGCTAAACAGAGGGAACTTGACAAAGTCAGTCTATAATTTCATTTCATTTCTGTATTGGTAGCAATGAAGGTTGTTGCCAACTCTTCACGAATATGGAAACTGATATGGATGAGGATACAATATGGATACGGGATATTAGCATCGCAGATGATACAATAAGTAGTCACCTATGTTGCATGAATACGAACATTGGTACGGACACGATACAGATACCTACACCATTTTTCCATATCAGTGCGACATAGTTGCCAATTCTAGTTGCCAACTCTTCTCTCTTGTCGGCTAGAACGTTTTTTTTTGCAATTTTTACATGAGATAGAAAAAAGTTAATTGGCATGTGAAATTGGGGGGTAGTTTGGAGGGATAATATTTGGCCTGCACTAGACTTTCATTAGTATACTTCTCACTGGAGGTGGAATCAGTAGCTGGAATGCTTGAGATTTTTAAGCGACAAAATTGGTTTTGTTGCAATAAAATCATTGATGTATCTGTATCTTAGTTGGTCATGGCCATGGGGGTAACCAGAGGAACTTCTGAACTTTGACTTACAAGAGATTTCCTCTTTTCGTGGACAGTGGCCTGCATCTGGAAGATGGGAAAACTCGGGCTGTTCTGTAGTTCGTCGATACAGAAAGAGACTTCAATGTTGGCAGAATGTCTATCTATGGGGGAGCCTTTAGGGAATACCTGCAGATTTTAGAAGAGTAAACATACTAGCTTAGGCTGCATTTGGCAGTGTTATGTAAAGCTGCAAGGTTTAAACAATGCGGACATAGAAGTTGTAAAAAAGCAAATATTAGTCTTGTTCGCTTGTCAGAACTCCAGCCAATGTCTTAGATGTCTATTGAATTCTCCTTAGAAACCATCGAATCAGATTAAATTGTGAATATATATACGTGGAGATGGTAGCCTTATTGAACTTGAATAATAGGAAGGTACGTATCTTAGCTTGCATGTTTTCTGCATTCACCGCGAGAACACTAATGACCTTCATGTACACGTTTTTTAATTTTGAAATGATCAGAGCTTGTGTTTGGTGGTCTACATATACTTCTTGTATTCCTCTTATAACAACATCAAGATTTCACGAATCACGACTCCCGTCTTATAACAAAGGCGTCTGAAGACCACGAGGCTCCCACTTATGTAGTCTCAGTAGATGGTCTATATTTATACAACCTTACCATTTATGGAAAGGCTATTTCCATGACCTGAACTTGCATCCTCCAGGATGCAATAATTGAACTTTACCGTCATGCCGACCGATCCCCTTTTTTTGTTACATTTTATACAGACATTAGGTCATAAATTAAGAGATTATGATTGAACTCTAGGATAAAAGGCTTTCGCAGGATCATTTTTGTCTATTGCACATATTATGTGCTTAGTGTACCGTAATTCTATCAAATTCTAAGTGTTTTTATTTAACCTCTATCCTGTTCTAGGGTTCTAGTCTAGGAAATTGCATTCTGAGAGGACTACAGGTTCCTTCTAGTTGTTTCATCTAGTGTGCTTAGGTATACAATGCTAAATCGTGAGATGCTTAATAAGTCGAAAATGTAGCTTACGTATCTAAACCCTGCAGTTTTGAAAACTGGTCCAACCATTGTATAGTCGCTGCAGTGTTGTGCAAGAAATAGCTTGATGTATGTGGTCATGGAAGCTGGCAGACACACCACCGTTTCTGCTTCCTTTAGAGAGTGCCTCGACATATTCATTGGGGTGACCATAGACCCTTCCTTATCTTTGAATCATCAAAAACCGATTTCCTTCAGAACACCCTCAACAAAGTAACCTTTGTAATAACGGACACGGTCACCATTCTTTTGGAGCTCCTGCACACTAGTTACAGTTGCTTGAAGCTGTTGTACTGTAAGCATTGAGCTCAGGCTGGCAGTATAACATGATCCGAGTATAAGCACCACAAACACCCATATTATGACCACAACCCTGGATAAGATGTTCTCCCCTGCAAGCATCATTGATTGTTTTGTTATATGCTTTGTAAACACGATTAAAGCTTGTATATACGTGTTATATAATTAAATCAGTCTGCTTAGGTCAAAGTTGATACATTAACTGATAGTCCTGTGTGTGTTTTTTTCCCATTTCTTTTCATTGGGTTGTACTGGTATCATCGAATTTCTCTCGATCCGTTTTCTGAACTTTGTTTTAGACTTCACTTGGGTATCCTCTTGTTCCTGTTCAATGGTTTTCACTTGTGTATCCTCTTGTTCCTGTTCAATGTTCTGGAATTTCAGTATAAAGTGCCTTTTTTTTTTCAAAGAAGAGAGGAATTTCAGACCAATTTAAAATTTTCTTAGAGTTCACTTATTGCGAGTTCATGTTCCTGTTCTAGTGTCTGGAGTTTGTGTACAAGGGCCTTTTATAGTGTCATCTTCAAAGATTTCTGCAGTTTGATGTTTAAAGATTAAACAGTAGAAAATAATAATTAGGGTGGATAGCGATAAGCAATAAACTGCATTACTAATAACGATAAATAGCTGATCAATATATAAATTCAAGGTTTTTAATAGATTAATCTAAATATGCCTGTCCTATGGTTGATTAAAACAGTTCTTAATCAAACAGTAGTGATTGTATTCAACTAAAGGGGTTTTCTTTTTCTTCTCATTCTAATGAAGCTGAATTTTTTTTTATCCAAAAGAATAAGCTAAACTCTACTGGGTATTACCTATATAAGTCTGTTACCTATTGCTGGACGAAAATGGATCTAGTCCTCAAGATTCTAAACCTATTGCTAACATACTTTCAAATATTAGATGAGTGATTAAAAAGAGAAAGTGCATCTGGTCTTTCCGAAATACTGGTGAATTTGGTTTTGTGAACCTCAATTAACCATATTTCGTCTTGAAGAATGAAATCACAAAAAGTTATTGAGTTATTGGTAAGTGGTTTCTATGCTCCAGACACATATATGCCCTTCTTAAAGATAGATCCAAAAATATAGGGCTAATTAGAGTTTAGATCCTGAATTTTATACCAGCTTAGAGTTTTAAGTCTTGACTTGTCCAAATAGAAAGCTTAGATCCTATATGTTTATCGTTTGTTTCATTTTTTTTTTTCCATTATACCCTTCCTCTCATGTTTGACAATGAAACCTTTATATATAGACTAGGGAGGGTATAATGGAAAAAAAAAATGAAACAAACAATCAAAATTCAGGGTCTAAACTTTTCAATTGGATATGTCAGTACTTAAACTCTAAGCTGGCATAAAATCCAGGGTCTAAACTCTACTTAGCTCTATTAGGAATTATCGATTAACCATTTCTAAGCCAATGCCAGGGTTATTAATCCATGAGGATCTTCATATAGAATGTGTATGTATTTTGATAAATTCTTATAATCTGATAAGCAATATGTAGAAGTAATGTGAGATGGCAAACCCCATTATGAAATCAGAAGGGAAACAAGGAAAAACTAACGGAATAAGAAGCAATTATCAACTTTGAGCGAAAATGATGTTGGTGGTTACAATAGCTCATTCTTTAGGCGGCCTTCTATAATGACTGTATTATGTAACCTTTATATAAATATTTCTCTGTATAAGGCCTTATGTGAAGGTGTTACTGATTTGATCGCTCTACTACTAGTTATGGATTATACTCGTCTTCACCAAATTTCGGGCTTGGCTTATTTTGTATAAGGGTACTAGGTTATGATATAATTAGACTTTGGGTACTGGGTTTGTCCGTTTTAGAGTTTGGGTACTCAAATTTTTTAGTGACATATTTTAGTGACAAAAGTGGACTTTCAGTGACGAAATAAGTCTTTTAATGACGAATGTTTGTCACTAAAATGTGTCACTAAAAAGTTACAGTATCCAAAGTCTAAAACGGACAAACCCAGTATCCAAAGTCTAATTATATCATAAACTTTGCACCCTTATACAAAATAACCCCCAAATAGAAAAATTTCAGCAATACGGTAGAAAATTTTCAGGTTCATGTATATCGATCACTACTTACAGATACACAAGATCATTGCAAGTCCCTGTACTCTCTCGGCTGCCGATGCCAATGCCTGGACGGTATCCTGTGCCCAGAGCCCAAAATTGCTTGGCTCAGTCTGTGCATTGTCTGGGTATTCCTTTTGAAACCTCCTCATCCAACGGATAGTGCATCTTTCAAGCTCCTTCGATCCAGGTATGTATAACTTTACTCCCATGGAGCCCTGCATCTGAGTTGATCACGGAGGAGTCGAGAGAGTCGACGACGTTGGTGAGCTCGTCAGCCGTGATCCAAACATACCCGTGTCTTCATCAGCCCCTCCTGTTGGGGCCGACATGTGCACCATGAACACCCTAGTCTCCATGGTCATTAGCTTGTAGAGCTCTCCTTTGATGTAATCATCTGGTAAGGAAGGAGATAGAACAGCACGATAGAGTGGATGCGAACGCCACCGATACCGGGCTGGAGTGCATCAACAAGGTAGGGTATGATGTCGCGACCGTAATACCTATCCTCGTGGATAGGGACAACCTCCCCCCATCCAAATGCCTTGATGATTGAGGCGAGGGGATCTCCGACCTGGGTGGAGTTGTGACGTCGTACATATGAAGTAGGGTATGTCGGCAGCAGATGGGGAGGGGTTTGTTGCCGAGAAGGAGAGGAGGGGACCTGAGATTTGTTGGCGAGGTCAGTATTTAAATCTTTTGTAGGACAATGTATACTAGTTTGAGATTCCATGGAGGAGATGTAGGGCTGTAAAATAATTCAAACAGTTTGTGTTCAGCTCGCGTTTGGCGGCTCGAGTCGAGCTCGGTTTGAAGTTCGTTCGTCGACAGGTCGATACCGAGTTCGATCGATTTTTTTTTTTTTCCGAAGTGGTGTTTGAACCGAGTTCGATCATAGGTTGTTCGACTCGGTCTTGTTCGCTAATGGGCTCGAACTCAGCTCGGTTTCTCGTATTATGACTTTTCCTAATATATGATTTTTTTTATGGATTGTGTATAATTGTATTAGAAATTTTACTCTTTTTTTTGTTTACATGATGGTAAATTTGTGATGTAAAGAGCATAAATAATTCAACACAAAAGTCTTTAAGACTTGAGAGTAACTATACAACAAGTTTAATGTGGCTTTAGTTCGGTCTTGGCTCGGACTCGGTTCGTGTTCGTCCGAGCTCGAGAGTTAAATCGAGTCGAGCTCGATCATTTCGAGCCTATAATTAAACTGAGTTCAAACACCTTTTTTGAGCTCGATCTTAAGCTCGGCTCGAATAAAACTCGTTCGATAGTTTAGTCGAACCGAGTTCGAACACAGTTTGTTCGGACTCGTTTGTTCGATTTTCAGCCATAAGGAGATGACTTTGTATTGACATCAAGTATCTATGTTGGAGATGCAGGAAAAGTCAAATCTCTGATTTTGCAGCTGGAACTTCATTCAAAATTATGGGATGCCTCTGCTGGTGATGAAGAAAACCTGGAGTGACGATTTCCTTTGCTTGGCTTCGAAAACTTGGACCTCACAGGAAAAGTCTAAAACAAACAAACACAATATCCAAAATCTAATTAGGTCATAAACTTAAACCTGGTACTTTTATACAAAATAATTTTTAATTAAACTCATGCATTTACATCATTATATTGTCTGGCAATGAGGTTACAATTTTTATAGATATCATCAAAATTATAAGAATTGGAGTATTTGCACACTAAAATTGGCATGGGAGAATCTGTTGCGTAATCTTGATTATAATGAGGCTGAAAAACTGCTCAAAAATGAACCTAGTCGTGGGTATATCATCACATTAATTAAAAAAATTAAATTATGTAAAAAGAATTGTTAAAAAGAATTAATTTGTTATATATGACAATGGGCGAATTGAACTTAACCAACCAAGAAGAATAACTTCCACCTTAACCAATTATTTGGTTATAATTAGATAGAGAAGATTTATGAAATGCCCAAAAACTAAAAAAGTTTTATGTAAAATCCACCGCTAAAAAAACTTTCATCGCGTGCCCAGAATTAGAGAAACTTATCCAAAGCGGGTTCCAAATGACCCTTTTGCCCTTCCTTTTAATTTATTGGAAACACCCACAAAACTGCTCTTAAAAAAACGTTTCAATACTCCATCTTCTTCCATACTCTGCTCACTTTCGAATCTAGATTTTCTCCTCAAAAATCTTCAAAAACTCGTCGAAAAATTTCGGAAAGACCGGGACGAACGACAAAAGTGCTAAAACGGAGGTCCAAACATCATTTTTTTGCGAATCTAAAATTTCGGAAGGCCGTCTAACAATGAAGCTGTTACTTTCAGTCTCCTCGACGATACGCTCATTTTGCGACAAACGGGACCTCGTTTCGACCTCCCAGTCAAAAGTTATGGCCCTCCAAAGTTTCAGCTAACCATAAAATGCAGGAGAATGACATTCTCCGTCTTAATTTACACGGAAAATGGTCATTCCAGTGTTAAAACGCAGGAGAATGACCATTCTCCGTGTTAGAAACACGGAGAATGGTCATTCTCCGTGTTAAATGAAACGGAGAATGTCATTCTCCGTGTTAAATAAAACGGAGAATGGCATTCTCCGTCCTAATTAAGACGGAGAATGGCCATTCTCCGTGCTAAATTAAACGGAGAATGACCATTCTCCGTCTTACGGAGAATGCCATTCTCCGTGTAATTTATCACGGAGAATGGTCATTCTAGTGTTAAAACGCAGGAGAATGACCATTCTCCGTGTTAGAGAATGCCATTCTCCGTGTTAATTAGGACGGAGAATGCCATTCTCCGTCTTAAATAAGACGGAGAATGGCATTCTCCGTCCTAATTAACACGGAGAATGACATTCTCGGTCCTAATTAAGACGGAAACGGAGAATGTCATTCTCCGTGTTAATTAGGACGGAGAATGGCATTCTCCGTCTTAAATAAAACGGAGAATGGCATTCTCCGTCCTAATTAAGACGGAGAATGGTCATTTCCAGTGTTAAAACGTGTAATTTAGTTTTTTCAGGAATAAAGAGTTTCGTTCTTCTTTCAAAGCGATGATAATTCTTATGGAAAAGAAGAAGAAAGATCTTCTCTCCACAATTGAAGATCTGAGTTCAAATGTCTCCACGATGAAGATGATGATGATGGTGATGATGATGACGAGCGATGATCTGAGTTCGACTGAAGAAAAACACACCGAACTACGAACGATCTTTGCGATCTCTGCTGAATATGAGAGCAATGGAATTCAGATTTCCCGTGAAGAAGAAGAAGACGAAAATCGCAATCCAGATCTGAGTTTTTTGAATTCAAATACATATAGATGACCAATTCGCGCGGAGGGGTAGTTTCGGTATTATAAAAATAGCAGTTTCTAGCGGGTGGCATCTAAAAGGGAATCTTGGAATATTTAACGTGAAAATACTTAATTCTGGGTATTTCATAAAACTTATCCAGCGGGTGGACATTTCATAAAAGCCCACCCCGAAATTGGGTTTCTCAGCAATTTCCAGAATTAGATAATATTACTATTTTACATGCAACATACGTGTATTTACTAGTGAGATCCATATTTTTATAGAAGGAACCGATTGGTATACCAACCAACCGCACTACTTTGCTAGTGCTGTGAGCCGGACGCGAAGAGAGTAACAACCTTATTGTTGCTGCCCGTCCAAGCCATGACAATGAGGCTACTGCTCACTTAAAACGAGTGTGGTGTAAAATACATTGGCATAGGGCAGCTTTGGATTTATCCGAAATTTTAAAGTAACCGACTGTTTCAAATGGTTGGACATTCTTTTTTTTTTTTTAGGTGTCATTTTTTCAAGTTGGGCCGTAGCTCAAAGCCACCCAACCGTCCAAGGAAGAATTTGAATCCGAGACCTGTTTGCCCCCCCCCCCCCCCCCCCCCCCCCCCCCACCACCACTAGGCTAGTGCCTTAGAGACCATTTTTTTTCCAATCGTGTCATTTATTTCTGGAACGTCCGTATGTCGGATGGACATTCCGATATACGTTCCAGAAATTGCTTGTGTTTGAATAAATAGAATGAAACATAACTTTAATTCAAATTATTTACTTTTTCTTCCAATTTTTCGAATCTTTCCAAATATCGGGAAAAAAATTAATGAAAATTATAATTTCCTAAAGAAAAGAACATGGAATCGATTTTCATTTCCCTCTATTCCGCAAACGAGGCCTTATCAGAAAAATCAATACCAAGAAGAGTATTTCCAGAAAAAAAATCAACGATTGGGACATTGATTATGGCTTCTAAATATGTAGGAAATCAATTTGGACTTAGTTTGGAATGGCGACAATTGTGTTCTGTTCTGATGGTTTTAAAAACTGGATGGTTGTTGTCCCAGTGGCCGTAGTCCGTTGGGAACGGTGGAGCATCCCGGCGCAGTGGCGCGGGTTCGAGCCCCCTTGGAGGCATGCCTCCAAGCACCATTAAGAAGTGGACACCCTCAAAAAAAAAAAAAAAAAACTGGATGGTTGTAACAGAAAGTGCACCCAACTATTTTAGGGGTTGTCTGGGGATCTGTTTAGATTAAGGGAAAAAAAATAAAAAAGAGTTAATGGGTTTAAGTGAAGAAAAGTTTAGTGAGTTAACTTTGCTTAGATTGAAAGAAGAAGAAACTGAAATGTGTTTAATAACTCTTAGAGCATCTCCAACCCTATTGTGAGTTTGAAAAAAATGGTTGCCACATAGGAATGACAACCATTTTTTCTAAAAGAACTTCTCCAATGCAAATGTGAAATAAAGTGTGGAGTTGACATGGCAATGACATGGCAAAGACAATGTGAAGTTGGTTGTCTAGATCTAGACAATGCACTTCACAATGTCTTTATGTCCACATCATCATTTGTGAATAAAAATATTTATAAAAAAGAAGTAGAAGAGTAAAAGTTGTCTTGGAAGTTGTAAAAAATTATTTGTATTATCTTCTCAATACTTTTGCATTGGAGATGACTTTTTAAACCCATTGTCATTTGTGAATATAACCTTGCCACCTATACAAGACATTGTCTTGTCCCTCATGCCACATAGGATTCACAACACAAAACAAGACAATAGGGTTGGAGATGCTCTTATTTGGATTTGAGATTTGAGATTTTAAATGTGCTATGTTTACTCATCTTCCTTGGCGAGGAAGGTGTGTTGTGTGTTTACTCATCTTCCTTGGCGAGGAAGGTGTGTTGTGTGTTTACTCATCTTCCTTGGCGAGGAAGGTGTGTTGTGTGTTTACTCATCTTCCTTGGCGAGGAAGGTGTGTTGTGTGTTTACTCATCTTCCTTGGCTAGGGATTTAATGTTTATCATCGTCAAGTTGGTTGACATTAGCATTTTATGAAGAGGTCACCAAGTTAAGATATTTTTTTTTGGGTGTTCATCACTATAGTGATGCCTTTTATAAGTGATAAATTGTAAGCTCAAATCTTGAACTTATAATTGATCACGTAACTGGTAAGTGAAAAAAAAAAATATTGTAACTTACAACGAATTTAATTATTACAAAAACATATTCAAACAATCCTAATCCCTTCTTCTCGTTTTCTTTGTTTCTATACAAAAAAACCACTTCCAAAATTTTCAAATGATCAATTATTTTTTGGTGGTCAAAATGTACATTGGCTAAAAAACAAACAATTAAATAATTGTGATGCAAATAAAAAAAACTATTTCCAGATAAATTATATGATTTTATTGTTATTTGAAGGTGAACTTGAGGATGTAATAGTTTTGTGTTTGTTGATAAAAATAGTTGAGGGTGAAGTTATATATTTTGATTTGCACTGTATAGGAGGTTGCTCTTAAAAGATGTTCAAAATTGAATTAGTATTTTTTTAGTAAGATGTTACAGGTTATCAAAAAAGAAAAAAACAAGATCTCGAATTAGCAATTATATACCTAACATAATGGATTATTCAAAATGCAATTATAAGAGCATCGATAGTAGATGTAGCTCAAAAATGAATGTTGATGCCCAAATTTGTAATAAAAAATAAATGTGGAGTTGATTGTGTTTGTATGAGAATAGTAAACAAGTAAAACTTGAGATCCAAATGAGATGAATGGATATAAGCTTATGTATCATTTTTCTTTTCCAAAAAATAATATAAAATATAGAACATAGAAAGTTGGATTTCAAATTGAGCTTTATTATTCTACAAATTGAGTTTCAACATTCTGAATGTAGAAATTCCGAGGTCCATACTATAGCTCATATGACCGGGATGGAACCGTCATGAAACTATAATTGAATCTTAGTGTTCTACAAAATGGGATCCTCCATTCTAAATCTAGAATCTAAAAATTGGGAATAGCCTTGCTATTGATGCTCTAAATGAACCGGAACTGGACCAGAGCAGAGCATATATGAACCCAATCATCCAGAACCTTAAACGAACCGGAACTGGTCCAAACCATATATGAACCCAATCATACGTACGTCTCAGCCCTAAAATCACCAAAACCTCCGCTTCCTCTACAAACTTCACTCCACTCATTTCCTCCATTGGCGGCGGATCGGAGGAGGAGGAGAGCAGGAAGAACCAACAATGGCGTTGGCGTTCGACGAGTACGGACGTCCGTTCATAATAATAAAGGAGCAGGATCAGAAGAGCAGGCTCCGCGGCCTCGATGCCCAGAAGTCCAACATCGCGGCCGGAAAGGCCGTCGCGCGCATCCTCAGGACCTCCCTTGGTCCGAAGGGGATGGACAAGATGCTCCAGAGCCCCGACGGAGAAGTCACAATAAGTACGTCCCGCTAAAACTCTAGGGTTGGGGTTTCTGCCAAGTACGGATGTAGATCTTGATAATTGCTTGATTGCTTGCTGTCAAGAAAGTTTCTTTTGCGCATTTTTAGGGGTTTTATCAGTTTTATTTGTTGTGTCTAGTTTCCGGAACTATGGATGGAGATCCTGATAATGCTTCCTTACCGTTCGAAAAAGTTGCGATCTTTAATGTAGTTGCAGAAAATAGTTGTTACCAAATGGGGGATTTATTATTTTCTGTATAGCCTGTTCTGAATCCTGATTGGCTGCTTTGAATTGGATTCATTATACGAGGAAAATAGGGGTATTTATTATTCGCTGCATATAGTTTTTATGCACTAAGAAACAAAAAAAAAAAACAAGAGATTCGTTAGGGTTATGGTTTTTTTTATGTCTATTTTCTGGAAATATGAAAAAAAGACTTGGTATTTCCGTGAAATATTTGTTTTGCATATGGACAAAGTGATGATTAGGGTTGTGGAACATAGTTCGTAATGCTTGCTTACTGTTTAAAGTATGTTTTTTAGGTTTGGTATGAAAAGAGATGTTATACCTGTTTCAATTTGCCAATGTCGAATGGATTCAAGATCTGCGGAAAGATGAGAGACTTTTTTGGGTTTTGTTTGCTATATTTAGTTTGTAGCAGCTAGGAGGCATACACAAAGTGATGGGTTGCAGAATACAGTGATCATTTGTGAAATGTGTCAAAAGAAGTGTAAATGTTGCAAAACTTGAAACTATGATTTTTGTAATGAAGCTTTTTCAGTGGGTCATGAAAAATTACTTGCATCAAATTACTTCTGTCTAGGGCCACTTGATTATTTTGGCCTATATAAGTTATGATTTGCATTTTGCAGTCTGATGCTACATGTCATAATTAAAAATATATGTACATTACTATCTGATGGAGCTACAATCCTGGAACAGATGGACGTTGATATCTGACATTTTCTTAACTGAAATTCTTATATTGGCAGCGAATGACGGGGCTACAATCCTGGAACAGATGGACGTTGACAACCAGATTGCAAAGCTGCTAGTAGAGCTATCTCGGAGCCAGGACTATGAAATCGGTGATGGGACAACTGGAGTTGTTGTTATGGCTGGTGCGCTTCTTGAGCAGGCTGAGAAGCTACTTGAACGGGGTATCCATCCTATCAGGGTTGCTGAGGGCTACGAGATGGCTTCCAGGATAGCTTTTGATCATCTAGAGCATATATCTCAAAAGTTTGATTTTAGTATCAATGATATAGAGCCCTTGGTTAGAACTTGCATGACCACACTGTCATCAAAGATGTGAGTTCTAAATTTTTTATTATTCTTCGTCAAGCAAGGTTTTTTTTTTTTATGTCTTTGTGATGCTCTACTGATATGTTTACATCTTAGCACTTGTACACGCCTAACAATTATTCTTGAATCTTCAGTTAAAATTATACCATTTACTTGTATGATAAAACCAAAATGCAACTAGGACATGCATCTATGCACTATAGTGATCATCTAGGACATGCATCTACGCCAAAAAATTTGCCTCTCCATGAGTATGATATGATGAATTTGGCCTACATAATCAAAACTGTCTGGTCTGTATAAATAAAGAGAGTCAATTTTTTTTGCTCTCATCCTATGTTGCTCGGACTCGGGTACGGGTGTCCGACATGGGTGTGTATCTAGAAGTCCGACTCTTAATTTTTCAAATTTTAGAATACGGGGACACGGCTGAAAAGGATCCGAAATTTGGACACGGGTGCGGGGATACGTAGAAATGAGTATATGTAATTATATTATTTACTTTCAGTTTTACATGTCTTTATAAAGTACATTTTTTAGTTGATACATTTAATTTTTAAGTGGGATTTGTGAAAAATATATGTACTCTCCTACTGTTTAGTTCAGTAAAAATAAAAATATATATACTCTCCTATTGTTTAGTTCAATAAAAATAAAAATATATATACTCTCCTCGGCTGAAAAGGATCCGCCTGAAAAATGGAGGATCGGGTGCGTGTCCCACACCCGTGTCACACCCAAATGACACGGGTGCTCCTCCAAAAATGGAGAGTCTGAGCATCACAGCTCTCATCTATTTCTTTGTCATATTCATGATCCTTAACTAAAATATTAAGAGAAGGGTCTTTTTTTCCTTATCGAAAGACTGATTATTCATTTTTTGCAATAAAGATTCGCCGTAATAACTTCCAAAACTTAAATACAAAACCGACGGGCAATCCATATTTGGTTTAATCTTTATCTAGACTAGAAAAGTCTAGTCAATTTTTGGGGCTTCATGTTCCATGTGCAAGCCTAACTACAGTCCAAACATCACTGAGCGAGAAATAGATTTTTCTAGATGACTACTGCAAAAACATGCTATTTGTTTCACAAGGACGAGGCAAGTATGAAATGACAAAAAATAGAAGCATCTTTTGGACTAAACATAGCCTAGTAGTCAATTTTGGTCATTCACTTGTTTGACAATCTCAGAAGCATCAAAAGAGAATTAAACCTGATAATCTGTTTAATGTTCTTATTTAAACTTGATTATGTGTTTGATGCCACCTTCTGAATCTTACCTTGGAAGAAAACATACATGAGTAGACCTTTTCATTTCCCATACATTTGAGGGGTGTTCATGGTCACACTATCCTTGGTTTCTTACATTTTGAGAATATTCTTTTTTCTTCTGTGAGGTTTGATCTCATTGTTTATGTGTTGGGCAGCTATATCCTGCTTGATGAAAAGCTTATATTATGCTTTCTTTGTTCAAGGGTCTAACAATTAGGAGATTACATTTGAACTTACTAATACATGTTTCACCCTAAGTACCTTAACGTGTTGATTTTTGATCTGTTTTTGTAGTTGAAAACTTTTTGTTTTGCAGTGTTAATCGATGCAAGCGTACCTTAGCTGAGATAGCTGTTAAAGCAGTGCTAGCAGTGGCAGATTTGGAAAGAAAAGATGTTAATTTGGATTTGATCAAAGTAGAAGGAAAGGTAGGAGGGAAACTGGAAGATACAGAGCTCGTATATGGAATTATTGTTGACAAGGACATGAGCCATCCACAGATGCCAAAGCAAATTGAAAATGCAAAAATTGCTATATTGACTTGCCCATTCGAGCCACCGAAGCCTAAGACGAAGCATAAGGTTGACATTGACACCGTGGAGAAGTTCCAGACTTTACGGCAGCAAGAGCAGAAGTACTTTGACGACATGGTTCAACAATGCAAGGTGATTAAGCTTTAGTTTATATATAGCATCTCACAAGTGGCATGGGCTGTCTTTGAATGGACCTTCGACCTTGAAAAAAAATGAATTCAGATCCTAGTTGCAACCCTGTTTTGGTGCACGTGAGACTAAATTCTAGGAGAATTAGTGTCTTGCAATTTGTTGAAACAATTCCTAAAATTTAATCCTATGTGGATCGATGACGACGATGGAGTTGCAAAACGATGGAGTTGCAAACTAGGCTATACATCTATATATTATATACAAGTGATTGAGAAAAATAACAGCCTTTTCCATTTTTGTCCTTATCCCCACGAGCCTGAAGCTTGTGTGAGAAACATGCGTGTCTCTTTATATCTTTAACAAATTGCTTGCACAGCTTGAGCCTTTTGCCTTTCTTGACTAGTCCATTATAGAATGATATCAAATTGTATACATCGAATAAATTTTATTCTATTTTACTTACTGTAATTCAAGATTTCGTAGTCCCCTTTTCCCCTTAATTTGATTTTGTCTAATAATATTAAGGACCTTTTAATTTGAAGTAGTAATGGAATTTTTGTTGTGTGCTAAGTCCAGGTGGTCCTGGCCGAGTACTTACCCATTTGTCTCAAAAATATTTTAGCGAATATTCCCCCCCCATCATTTACTATCATACGAGACAAACTATGTATGTTTCACTAAATCTGCAGACGGGATAATCATCGTGTTTCTTATTCCTTTTTGTCACTTGATTTTAGGATGCTGGTGCAACCTTAGTTATTTGTCAATGGGGTTTCGATGACGAAGCAAACCATTTATTGATGCATCGGAATTTACCTGCTGTTAGATGGGTTGGTGGCGTTGAGTTGGAGTTGATTGCAATAGCCACAGGTTTGATAAATACTGTCAATGCAAATGACAGCTCATTAAATCAAACTGCTAATTATAATCATTGCTTTGTTTGTAGGTGGAAGGATTGTTCCAAGATTTCAAGAACTGACACCCGAAAAACTTGGAAAGGTATGCTGTAATATATTCATGTCTCAAGGTTTAGATATATATCTGGAAGATCATTATTTGATTCTTCTACACATGTCATGCATTTTGGAGCTTGTGTATGAACTTGAATGTTTGTGTGGTCAATTTATCTTTAGTAGAAGTATGATATAAATTAGACTTGTTAATGGTGTATTTCTTACTGGTATATATTTGAATAGTTGCTGAAAAAAATATTGTCTGCACTAAATCTAAACAGGCTGGTCTCGTTAGAGAAAAAGCATTTGGAACTACAAAGGATAGGATGCTATACATAGAGCAATGTGCAAACTCGAGGGCTGTGACAATATTTATTCGTGGTGGTATGTTCTGCACCCTTCATTTCTTCTTTGCTGATTGGAGATTTTGCTTCTGTAGGAGTCATGTCAAGTTATATGCTTATTGTTCTAAGCAATTGATTATTGAATATGATGATAACCTGGCATCAAATTTGTTGACTTAATATGTTCATCCTGGCAATGTTTTACATTTTATTACCAATATAAATAACTTGTAAGTGTTACAGTACTGAATTTGTACCAAGTTATACTCTGATCTGATGGGATTAGTTTGGTCCTATCTTGCACGGACACGGGAAAATGGTTTGTATCATGCAACATAGGTGACTACTTATTGTAGCTAGTTGAGATTGTCGGCATCCAGTATCCATGTGTCATTATCCGTGTCCAGTGTTCATGCAGCGTAGGTTTGACCATATTTCATGATATTTATATCTAGTACTTAGAAATAGCATGAATATGACCATATTCATCCCATTAGTATAGTGAGTAGGAACATTTGGGATGGTCAAGTCCTATTTGCATGATTGCAAGTACCGTATAATTCATATGAGTGAAATTTGAATCATCATATCTTTGACAACATACATCAAACGGGGTGGTCTTCTTATGATTGTATTAAATGGTATGGTAACCAATGTCTATTTGATAGTGTTCTCCCTTGCCCTTTTGGTTTAGGCCTGTGGCTTTGTTTGCCTTCATTTGTAGCTGAACTGAAGCCTTTCATTTTTATGCAAAATGTGCTATTACGATACTCCAATTTCCAATTTGTCACAGTTCACCATTGACCATCCTAAATGGTAAATAAGCGATTTTAAGAAGTTTGTATTACTGAAAATCAGTCACAAGAAAGGTTTAAAGGTGGGTCAGAACATGCTTCCAACCTGGGCTATCTGGACCTAATAAATATAGTGGGTTTGTGTTTGATATGTTCTGTGCAATGTCATAATTGGTTGACTTAGCTAACTTGTTCATTTAACAGGCTGGTCCAGTCTTCAACTGCTTTTATTAGAATTTCTTCAATTTCAGTATCTGTTGATATTGCACAATTATGACCTGAACCCAAGATCAATAATTTGATCATAATATTATATGAAACTTCTTGCCAAGTAGGTCAGGGGTGTATTTTTTCTGTTTCATAGTGGCCGGAATTGGATGCTCTGCCTTTGATAGTGAAGGAGCATTAGATGCACTTTACCAAAGAATATATATAGTGGTCGCCACGTGCCTAGTAGACAAAAAATATTTTTTCCTCGTCTTTGAATTTTATAATAGAGATTATTAAGTTGAGTTTTCAATTCACAAATGTGATAGTTCTTGTAATCTTCCTTTTCATTTGGCATCAGTCATCAATTTCTCAATCTTTTCTACTGAGTACTTGAAAGCCTTACGTCCTTTAGAGAAATTGCTATGTCCATTAAACTGCAGATATATTACCATTCTGCAAGGAAGCAAATGAAGATCGTCATGATAAAATGCATTAACTGAGTCATCTTATATGTCCTCGCTCCCCATCAGTGTTCCAATCTGTTAGGAAGTTTATATTTCCTAACTTAATCCACCAAGCAAGTGAACTGGATGCATTCTCTTCTAATTGCTGCGACTTCTAAACAAGGCAACTACAGTATACGAGAGGCATCATACAAATAGTTTATACACTTAGTAATGCACTATGCTGAATTTGATATTAACCTTTCGAAAGGCGCACGGGTTTCTCACCTTTTCTGTTGAGCACTCACAGTTAACTTTCTCTCTTGACTCCAGCAGAGCGCCATTGGCCTAGAATTTATCAGTAGTAGTTAAATTGGCAAAATATCTTCTAAGAAAACAAATGCTAATGTAAAAATATATTATGGTTATGAACTTCCTAGCCAATACTTTAGAGGATAATGAGAGGATGATCTTGCTAAATGGATGACTTAACAAGTACAGAACCTACTCCTGGTCAAGATGGAGCATTTGTAATGCTGAGTTAATTCTCTTAATTTTAGGCAATGGTCTCTCTCTCTCTCTCTCTCTCTCTCTCTCTATATATATATATATATATATATATATATATATATATATATATATATATATAGCCAATGACCTCTAACTCAAGTGGCTAGTGTGGAGGCATGTGACCCGAGAGGGCGGTGTTCGAACCCCGGTGGGAGTGATCATGGATAATTGCCTGTTCCATATATATATATGTGTGTGTGTGTGTGTCTGTAAGTTCACAAATCATATGTTTGACCTGTTTCATACAAATCATATATTTGATCTGTTTCTTTCCACTATTTCAATAAATCACATACTCATGGACGTAGGAGATTCTGCAAGTTTCAAACAGTGTATATGCTTTCCAAATAAGATGTGTTACGTTGGTTGGTCTGCTGAGTGTTCACTGAATCACCTTCATGTTTTAGGTAACAAAATGATGATAGAGGAAACTAAGCGCAGCATCCATGACGCTCTATGTGTGGCAAGAAATCTGATCCGCAACAATTCCATTGTATACGGTGGTGGTTCGGCTGAGATCTCCTGCTCTATTGCTGTAGAAGCTGCTGCTGATAGATATCCTGGGGTTGAGCAGGTGACAGCTGTTGCTCCTTTCATCTCCCATGACACATTGTAATACTTAAAAGCTTAGTCCTAACTTTCTTAGTTTTGCTTTTTTGCAGTATGCTATCAGGTCCTTTGCCGACGCATTAGATGCCATTCCAATGGCATTGGCAGAAAACAGTGGCCTACAGCCGATTGATACCCTGACTGCAGTCAAGTCTCAGCAAATCAAGGTATTAGCTGTTGGCCTTCATACTTGTGCTGTTTTGCAGAAAACGGCATATTAAATTTCATCACATAGTTCCTCTCCTTTGTGTCCTTGTCAACTATTGTTCACTTAAATACGATGTTTTAGCCAAAGTATTACCCTAGTCTAGAGGTTTATATTTTCTCATTGTAAGTCTTAAAATTGCATTATTTGGGCACCTTGCTGTTTGGGTCTACTACCTAAATTATCCATCTTTATATACACAATGTGCTCAAGTTGTTCATCTGCTTCCGCTCTTTTTTTTAATCTTCATTATTATGTAAATGTTGGTTTCTATCATACACCAAAAGGAATACTCAACCCCTATCCACCCATATTATTACTTTCACATGGATGTTATTGGTGTAAAACTGGTGATTTTTTGTGTGAAAATCTTTCTGCGTTCTCAGGCCTCGTTTGGTTCACGGAAAGGAAATGAATTCCCTTGTATTTTCCATGGGAATGGGAAAGTAGGATTCCTGTCACATTTCCTTTCCATTGTTTGGTAAAACAAGGAAACTACCTAGGAAAGGAAAGCAAAATATAACAATGTTCCAATTATATCCTTACCTTTAAAATAAAAATAATATTATAAAAAATAACATTAATGGTAAAATAAGCAATGACACATGGTTACTTTTGTAATAAATGTTGGGAAAGTAGGGTGGAAAATCAATCCCATGGGTCTTGAGTGGAACCATATTCCCACCAATTTTCCCCCTTGTCAGGAAATTGATTCCCAAGTTTGTGGCTACCAAACAAAGGAAAGGAACAACTTTTGGTTCCTTAAATCTGTGAACCAAACGAGGCCTCAGTGCGTAAATCTTTTACCAATTTTAACCTACCCAGACCCTTTACCATGCGTAAGTGGAAGCCTTGTGGCACTGGGACACCCTTTTTTTTTATAAAATGTCGAATGTGTGTTATGCTAATGCATGCGTGTTGTCTATGCCTCTAATCCATTTCTCTTGAAGTTTGAAATACTTTTCAACATTCATGCAGTATTATTGAATATTTACTGCATAAAAGATTTACACGAAGAAAAAACGGATAACAGATTTACCTTCTATTGCATGTCTTGCACACAAGTGATGTAAGCGGCTCCGTTATCTTTTTGTTTTCAAATGTGCTTTTATGGCTAAATATTTTGATATGCTCAAATCTGTTGTTGTCGTTCAGTTAAGGACTTGTAGTCCAGATACCAGATTAGTTAAAGTAGCTATTTTGGATATTTTTCATGGATATTTTGATTGGCCTTGCAGGAGAAGAACCCTTATTGTGGCATAGACTGCAATGATGTTGGGACTAACAACATGCAAGAGCAAAATGTATTTGAAACTTTGATCGGAAAGCAGCAGCAGATCTTGCTGGCAACGCAGGTTGTAAAAATGATCTTGAAGATTGACGATGTCATCTCTCCCACTGACTACTGATTGCATTGAATTCTATGCTGAAATTTTCTTTAGAATTTCTCTGTAACTATGTTTGCTACTGAAAACTTTGGGTTTGTAGCCATTTTGTTCCTGGCAGTGCATTTGTTATGAACTTTCTACTTTCTTGTTTTTGCTGTCCTGTTACCAGCTTTGCCTAAAGTTAATCCTGCTTGAACATAAGCCACTTGATAGCATGATCATGGTAAATTGGACCAGATTCTATAGTCGTCTCAGTAATTTTGGACTTACAGTTATTTCTAATCAAAGCCTTGACCATTCCATGTTCTAATGTAGATAATAATCAGATTGGTGTCTGGTTGATGCAGATGTTTTGTGAGTATAGAGATCAACCTATCTACCTGATAAATGGGTTTCACTCTTGTTTTCGATCAATTTACCTTCTCCGTCGGCATTCTTCACACTGCTGTGCTCGTCAGTAATTTCATGATTTGCTAGAGATTCTACGTTTCATTTCCTTGGTAGGAAAGAATGATGACTATCTTCTGGTGCCGCTAGCTAATTGTTGCATTGTATGTCGAATTGATCTCTTGGGTTTTAAGAAGATCCTAAAATTGATTTGCTCGTAACTCTCGAATTTTGAGATCTTAAAATTGAGCTCTTGTTCGACTCTTTTGTAATTTATACTTTGCAAACTCATGAGCTGCTGCTTTAATTTAGAAAGCTGGTTGCACTTCAATTTTAAGCTTAAGTCTAAATTGAGTCTCTCGAACCTCTATAGAGCTCAGGAGCTGTCTTAATCGAAAGCATAATTAAGGAAGCGTACAAGCTAGTTAAGTAAGGGTTTTTTTTAGGGGCACCACAACTTCTACTAGGGGGCAGCCCTTACTTAGGGGCAGCCCAAAAAGTGGAGATTTTACTAGGGGACAGCCCACATTTTGCTAGGGGGCAGTCCAGCTCCCAAACTCTCATTTCCTCCCCAAACCTCATTTGCCTCTCTCTTTCCTCCAAAAGAAAAAAAAAAGAAGAGCTCTCTCTCCCTCTCCCAAAACCCTAGTCTCTTCTCCTCCACCACTCTAATCCTAATTCCTCCACCAAATTTTTTTCAAGAACACTCCTACATTCGACGAGATGACACGCAAGTCGAAAAAATCGGATTCTAGGTACGTTCTTCCCTAATTTTTTCTATAATTTTCTTCATTCTATTCGAAACCCTAGAATAGTTTTAATTCTCTAAAAACTTTTGATAATTTAGGTTTAGAATGTCTTTAGGGTTTATGAATGGCATTTTCGAACACGACAAACCCACAATTTTTTTTCAAACCCTAACCCTAGAAAACGACAAACTAGCGAGTCGTTCGTCTGTCGGCCCTGAGTACAGTAGGACTGCCAAGCATGTGGCAGTCCACATGTAAACAAGGACTGCCAGAGTCCTGGCAGTCCTCTTTCAATAGAGGACTGTCAGGACTGTGGCAGTCCTTGTTTGCAATTGGACTGCCACATGCCAGGCAGTCCTACTGTACTCAGTTTTAGTTGTGGTCTGGGGGTGGGGGATAGGGGGTAACAGTTCTATTTTAGTTTGCATTATTTATTAACTGTACGGTCGCACAATCCATTGTTCTATAGGGTTAACAGTCCTCCGGAATCACCAAAAAGAATACGTCCCACCGCGTCAAAGCGGAAGGAACGCGCGGAACGTCCTCTTGAGCGTCCGATTACAATTTTCGAACCGGCGCGCCAAGGTCGGTCTGGAAAACGGAGACCGCCACCGGGACCACAAGCTCGGTCGAAGCAACGAGCTCGTACTCCTTCTCCTTCTTCCAGTGATGACGACGACGTGCCAATTAGCCAACTCCTACCACCACGTCAAGGTGGTTCTGCTCCATCTGAGGAGGCCGGTCCTTCTGAGCCGCATGTCCGTCCGCCACGTCAAGGTGGTTCTGCTCCATCTGAGGAGGCCGGTCCTTCTGAGCCACATGTTCGTCCGTCAGGTTGCTCAATGTTGGCTTCTTTTGATAACCATATTGCATATGCAATATGGAAGAACCCGGTATGTACATTACTTTTGTAAGCTACCAGTTTAGTATATGATATCTATATGTATTTCATATTTTTTATGTTTTTATATGTTGTTTGATATACAGAGGACATATCGTATCCTTAGGGTTGTGAGTTACGGGAAAAAAAACTGTGTCTTGGCCGTTTAGAAGCTTATCGGAGGCCGTCCAGGTTAAAATCTTACCGAGCGGTTTGCATAATTTGGCAGATTATGCCTGTAGGACAATGGATAGTGCCCTCATATCCGCCTTTGTGGAGAGATAGCACCCGGAGACCAACACGTTTCATCTCCCATGCGGGGAGATGACCATTACACTTGACGACATCTACCAGATACTGGAGCTACCAGTTACCGGTCGCGTCATGACCAAAGAACATTACAGAAATAAAAATCCACAAAATGGTACTCGAAGATCGTCAAGTTTGTCTCAAGTAACCTTGAACTTGAGGAAACTAGTTTTACAACTCTCCCCGGCTTCAAGAAATCATATGGAATTCCTCTGTCATTTCTGGTGGAGCACTTCACGAATATGGAATTGGATGAGGATGATGATGAGTTGGTCGACACGGTGGCCCGTGCTTACATGCTGTTCGTCCTAGGAACGGTAGGCATTTCGGACAAGTCCGGAACCTCGATTAATGCGAGGTACATGCTCAATTTATTGTCCGTGGATGACTTCATTGATATATCGTGGGGTAGCGGTATTCTCGCCTATCTTTACCGCGAGCTCGGCATCGCATCCCGTGTCGGAACTAAAACAATTGCCGGATGCCAGACTCTGCTACATGTAAGAAAACTTCCAACAATTTAATCTCGTATACTTCATTTTGTTGTTTATATTTTGTGACTATTAACTTATAAATTGAATATGCATGGATATACGAGCACTTTTCGATGCTCAGGCGGGGTGACCTGAACCCAAACTATTTTGAACACCTTCCTAGAGTGGCTCGATGGAGGCCGGCCCAGGTGGAAACCAAAGATTGGCAAATACTGGCTTCCATTCGTGAAGTACTTGACAATTTGGTACCAAAAAAGGTAATAAATTGGGACTTATTTTTTCATGTTAAGTTTTTTTTGCTGTTAACTGTTTTCCTACAGATATTTTGGAATCCATACCGGAATTTTCGCGAGGGGAGTCGTGCCATCCAACAAGTTTCTTTATTTCATGGCATGATCACATGCTATGATATCACGGAGCCGTACATGCCTGATCGTGTACTTCGACAGTTTGGCTTCGTGCAAAGTGTGCCGAAGCGCACACTAAAGATGTTGGAACCTCCCCGCGGGACCCAACCATTGAACTACAAACCGGTGTATTTTGACTGGGTGACCGACTTCTACTCTGAGTGGCAAAGGCACCTGCTTGGGGAAGATGAGAGTCAACCGGTCACCCGGATGGCCGACTGCAACGAGGACTACATGCCGTACTTCCGGCGGGTCGGACATCCTAAGTTGTTGAATCCTACAAACCCGGGTCCCGAGGCCGTAGTAGCTGTTGGAAATCTTCCTTCAAAAAACATCTTGTATGTTTCATTGGTGAAGATGGTGAGTTCCGCATTAGTAATTAGTTTGAGATTTTCATGTTTGTAGACTAAATTCAATTATACTTTCATTTACAGTCTAGAAGGGCGAAGGAACTGGCCAAGACACTTCGGAGCGCTTGCCAAAGTGACACTAGTGTCTTGGTCGACACTAGTGTCTTGGTCGCCAACGAGCTTGAGCGCATCGACGACGAGGTTGAGTTCCCATTCATGCGTAATGTGGAGTCTCGTTCGAAGGCCCGCCATGATATGTAGTATGATTGTCTGATGTCTGATTGTATGATGTTGAATATTTTGCAAACTTGTTGTTGTTTGATAGTCTGAAGTTGGCTATTTTGGATGTTGATATTTTTGGATGTTGATATTTTTGGGTGTCGAACATGTTGTTGGATACTTGTGTTGAAATACTTGTGTTGGTTATGTGTTGGATACTTGTGTTGAAATACTTCTGTTGGATATGTGTTGGATACATGTGTAAAAAACAAATACTTGTGTTGGATACTTGTGTAAAACAAATACTTGTGTTGGATACTTGTGTTGAAATATTTTGTACATGGCTATTCATCTAGGACTGCCACACCCAGGGCAGTCCTTCACATGTGTTGGACTGCCCTGGGTGTGGCAGTCCTAGATATAATGTTCTGTGATCTAGATCACAGAACATTTCAGCTAGGACTGCCACACCCAGGGCAGTCCAACACATGTGAAGGACTGCCCTGGGTGTGGCAGTCCTAGATGAATTGTTCTGTGACTTGATCACAAAACATTATATCTAGGACTGCCATAACCAGGGCAGTCCTTCACATGTGTTGGGGTATGGCAGTCCTAGATGAAATATTCTGTGACTAGATCACAGAACATTTCAGCTAGGACTGCCAAACCCAGGGCAGTCCAACACATGTGAAGGACTGCCACACCCCATAACATTTCATCTAGGACTGCCACAGGACATTTCATCTAGGACTGCCACACCCCAACACATGTGAAGGACTGCCCTGGTTGTGGCAGTCCTCTGATGGTTTTTAGCACACATGTAAACACATGTATAATACTCAGCCAAACACACAAAACACACATGTATAACACCCAGATAAGCACATAAAACACATATAACACATGGATAAAAGTAAGAAACATATATTGGATTTCATATTTCATAGTTTAATGTATACAAAAGTAGTCCTCTATAACCAAAATACCAAAATGTATACAAAAGTGGTCCTCCATATAACACATTGATACTCAGTCGTTTTCGACGTCACAGTGGTCAGCAGGTAAGTCTCTTGGCTCCTCAAACTTCAACAACTTCTTACAATGATCGATTTGATCAGCGAAAGGTGTGGTCCAAGCTCTGGCTTCGACCGGTGCTCTTTTGTACCAAACTGTTGAAGGTGGAGAAATCAGAGAATGATCGAGATTGGAGCATGTACCGCAACATCGGTCCAAAATAAATGCCCTACATCGATTGCAATTGGAGCATGTACCGCAACATCGGAAGATCGCAACTCCTACAATAGAAGTTAAAAGTCAAAACTAAACAACTACATAAAGCCAAAATGTAAGCATATGAAATTAAAAAGGACTGCCAGAGATGTGGCAGTCCCTCACATATATAGGACTGCCAGAGATGTGGCAGTCCCTCACATATATAGGACTGCCACATCCCTGGCAGTCCAAATCCATGAGAGGGACTGCCAGAGAAGTGGCAGTCCTCTGTGTCAAAGTCCGATTTTTCATCCGAAATAAAGTTAAAGTGTAGTTACCACGAGGGCTTCCGATGCATCAAAGTGTTCTTCGGACGTTGTGGGAGGAGAGTATCCAGCATTTGATGGTCCGGGTTGTTCCATTTTCTATTTCTTTCTACATTAAACACAAAATTCAACTTTTATATGTAAAATTTAGGTTAAAACATTACACAAAAATAAATTCGACGACTTACAAATAAATGGGAGAAGTGATTGACACTATTACTAGATATTTTACCAAAAATCTTTAACTAATTTAGGTTGGGGGACAATTTCACCTAGGTTAGGTTAATTCTAGGTTTCTATGAGGAGGAGAAAAAAAGAGTGGAGGAAGAGAAGTAATAGAGGAAGAAAGAGAGAAGAAATAAAACAAGTTTGGCTTTTATAGTGAATTATGGGCTGCCTCCTAGTAACAAAAACCTGTGGCAAACTTGTAATTTTTTCAAAAAAATTTGGACTGCCCCTAGTAGAAGTGGTGGTGCCCCTAAAAAAAAAAAACCTTAAGTAAGCTTCCAAGCTTAAGTCTAAATTGAACCTGTCGACAGCTTTGTCTAAATCCAAAAGTATAGTTAAATAAGCTTACTATCAAATTTAGTGTATTCATATGAGTTCTACAACAAAATTAGGAATGTTTACTGGTTTAGGATATTGAGCCTCCTCCTCCCCGTCCCCCTCAACCCCCCCTCCTCACTCCGGCCAGCCCCCCCCCCCCCCCCCCCCCCCCCCCCCCCCACCACTCCGGCTAGCCCTCCCTCCTCCTCCTCCTCCTCGCCCCCCTCGGCCCCCCCTCCTCACTCCGGCCAACCCCCCTCCTCCCCGCCCCCCTCCTCATCCCCCCGCACCACCGGAGAGAGGAGGGGGGGGGGGGGGAGCGAGAGAGTGGAGGAGGGATAAAATGGTCATTATATATCCCACTTAATAACAGTTAACGAAAAAAGGACAAAATGAGCAGATTTTATACTTATAGAAATTTTAAGAGTATGAAATCTTTTAGTGCAAAAAGCGAAAATCTAACGAGATTTTTTTTTGCATTTTACCCTTAAATCGAGTTGTGATCAGTTTCAATGATGTCATATTCAATACGTGTCTACTAACTATTGTGGTGGACATATTTCATATATGGATACGAGAATAAGGATCCCAAGTTTGGTAACCGGATTTCACTATTTGGATTTGGATTTGGATTTGGAAGGATATGGAAATCCTCCAAATCCAAATCATGGATTTCAAGATTCAAATCCAACTCCAAATCCAACTACAACCAAACATAGGATTTGGATTTATGATTAATAATTAAATTATAGTCATGATCAATAATTAAGCTATTAATTAATTATGATTAATTATAGTTATTATTATTTATAAAATTAATAATTAACGATTAGTAATTAATAATTGAGGATTAGTTATTATTAATTATAAAATTAATAACTAATGATTAGTTAATTTTTAAATAAATAACGATTAATAATTAAAGATTAATAATTAATAATTAACGATTAATAATTAATAATTAATAACTATAAATTATAATTAACGATTAATAATTAATAATTAACAATTGATAATTTTTTATTAACGATTAATAATTAATAATTATAATTATTGATTAATAATTAATAATTAATGATTAATTAACTATAAATTAAATATTTTAAAAATAGTAATTATAAATTAATATTATTATGATTAGTAAATTATTAATTAAATTATTATAAAATATGATTCTAATTGTGATTAAAATATTATTAATTAAGATTATAATAAAATAGCTATTAACAAATTATTAATTAATATTATAATAATACTAAGAAATTATTAATATGATTATAAAAAAATTAACTAATTAACTAATTTTTTAATTAATAATACTAAACATAGGATATGATTATTAATTAATATTATAATAATACTAATAAATTATTAATTAATAATATAATAATAATATAATAATACTAGTAAATTATGATTATTAATAATTAACAAATTATTAATTAATATTATAATAATACTAATAAATTATTAATTATGATTATAACGAAATTAACTAATTAACTAATTTTTTAATTAATAATACTTTTTTTTTATTAATTACTAATACTAATAAAATAGTTATTTTTTTATTAATTAACTAATTTTTAACCAAATTATTAAAGAATAAATATTTTTAACGAAATTATTAAAGATTAACTAATTTTTAATTTACTAATTTTTAACAAAATTATTAAATAATAAATATTTTAACAAAATTATTAAAGAATAATTATTTTTTTCCTCCAAAATCCAACCAAATTCAAGTTTTGGATTTTGTCATAATTTACATATCCAAATCTATCTCAAACCAAACATAGGATTCTATGGATTTTTCTCCAAATCCATAAAAATTCAAATCTCACCTCCAAATACTCAAAACACACCCTTTTAGAGAAGTACAAAAATAATATTTGGCATTCGTTTGTGCTGTGTGCGTGCACGTGCAATGTTGCGCCGCCCCTCCCCACCTCCTCTGCTCTTCGTCCGGCCTCTCCGCCGTTGAGTGCAAGCACAAGTGTGTGCAAAGTAGCACGGTTGACTGGTTGAGGGAAGTATCGGGTTGCCCAATATGGCACTCCAGTCTTAAGACTCCTAACATGGTATCTATTTCTCAAAAAGAAAAAAAGAAAAAAAGAAAAGAAAAAGAAAAATCCTAACGTTCGCCTAAAACCCTAGTAATCGCCGCTTCCGCCATGGCCTCCTCTGCCGTCCTCAGGAGCCCTAGCCCTCGACGTTTCCTCCAACTCTCTCCTTCCTCCTCCTCCCCTCTCTACCACTCCTGCTGTCGTGGATCCTTATCGAGCCGTCCGCCAAATGTCCCGGAGCTGCAGTCGGCGGTCGGATCCAGCGCACAGGACGCCGGGCTATGGTGGAGGCGCTCCATGGCCACCTTCACTCGCACGTATGCTTCTGTATCCTAACTATTTTGCACAGTTCAGCTCATATAGGATCCTGTTGAAGAATTTAACTGTTCCTCTGCTTGTATGGGAATATTGATTCCTAAAAGTTGCATTTTTAGGTTGATGCATGCTCTATGATGCTCTTCGATTCAATTTTTGTTGCAAATAGGATAATTCTTTACGACATCGTTGCGTGACGGTGAGCTTGCATCTTTAGGATGCACGGCTCGATTTTTCTAACAGTCTCTCAATATATTGGGGGAAAGCATGAGCACATCTTGAGCTTCCCAGACCCTGCATTAGTAGGAGCCTCATGGCACTGGGACCCACGAGTAGAGCAGTCAAGACGGGCCGGCGGGGCGGGACGGGCCGGCCCGTAACCCACCATAACCCACCATTTGGCGGGGCGGGGCAGGGCGGGCCGACCCACCATTTTGGCGGACTGGAAAAATTCCAACCCAGCCCAACCCACCGGCGGACCGCGGGCTAGACGGGCCGGCCCGCTTAATTTTTTTAAATTTTTTAATTATTGTTTAGTTTCTTAAAAGGAAAAAAAATCATATATATAATATTTTCTACTCACTCTCATATGCATCAAATTACAAGTAAAATACAAAAAATATTATAATAGTAGATATTTCTTTAAAACACCTTCATTCATGTAAATAAATGACCAAATTTAATATTTTATACGTCATTACTTGCATTAAATGAGAATTTTTATCATTTATAATACATATCTCATATATGTGCTAAATAAAAATATTAAAAAATTTATAAAAAAATAGATGGCGGGCCAACCCACTTGGCCTGCGGGCTAGCCCACCGCGGGGCGTGCTACTAGCGGGCCAGCCCACCTAGGTCCGCCTGTTTGGCGGGCTCCTAAATGCTCGGCCCAACCCACCTTTTTGGCGGGCGGGGCGGGCCGGCCCAACGGGCTTGGCCCATTTTGACAGCTCTACCCACGAGAGGACCGTCTCTTCCATGCACCTCTCAACTTGAGGGTGTTGCTTGCCTGCCTGGAGGAGGCTTGAGTCCCAGAAACAGCCTCTACATGGATAGGGCTGCATAAGCGGACGCTCCTAGCACTGGGACTGTACTAACTGTTGTTACGTTGAAATGGATGGGCAATATTTCACCTGTGAACGTTACTATTGGAGTGATGTTGATCAATCATCTTTTAAGAAAATTTCCTCGTGCTTCTTGTACCAATGTATTATATTTAGTAGGCACTGTCGTCAAATTGCTCTAGTATGGTTGATCTACGTGTTTAAAATGACTTGGTTGTTGCCTCTGGAAACCTCATGTGAATGTTGGTACTATTGGACATGTCGATCATGGGCAAACAACTCTTACTTACAGCAGCAATTACAAGGGTAAACCATTTCTTTTTTCTGTAGGCTCAGTGTGCCATTGCTTTAGTTTACCCTTATATTTTGATGCTATATATATAATCTGTGTGTTTTCTGTCACGTCCCGACCCGGAATCACCTGAATCATCGCCCTCGCAGGGGACGTGATGCCGCAGGAGCCTGGAGTTGCGCTCGTAAGGCAAGATGACAAGTTCTCAAATGGTTATCTTTGAATTGATATTAGCAACGAAAGGAAAACAGAGTATACGAAACAATTCTCTTTATTGATATTCGAACTGAGATTACAAAGGCTTTCGATAGCCCAACAATATATGCCAGATTGGCTACAACACTCAGGTTCTCTCTTGCGCACAAAGGATTTCACCGTTCCATACATCATGCCTTCTATATCTCGGTCGCATCAATCTGTTGCAAGTCCGAGCGTCAATGCGATCGGACGCTTCAATACGCTTCGGCATTCCAAGCCTCAACGCGTTCAAGCGAAGCTTCGCCGCGAGCAATCCATTCCCTGCACCCTGCATGAAAGCTGGTGGGGGATCAGTACGTTCGTCCTCGCATGTACTGACGAAAAGACCTTCCTTCTAAACCGACATTTTAGTGTTTATGTTCAATCATGCAACTTAGCTTATGATCTTGCTATATTCTCCTTAGGGTCGATTTCATGGCATATTCGAAAGCGGAAAGCATGTTATCATGGCAAGCATGTTATTCGAATTGAATAGGCAAGCAGACAAGCAATCTCGTGTTTGATTCGTGGTGCGACTTCTTACCAAGTTGACGCACTCGTCCTTGCACTGACGCAAGGTGAATACACCCATTCCTTCCCTGTCATGTTATAAGTGCTCTCTATGCAGGATTATGTGCGGGACACATACGTGCCTGCACTTTCAACCCATCGTTCCTTAACTAATGATGGTCGTTGGCGTATTCGTGTCAAAATGAACTAAAGGCGTTTCTTTTCTTCTCTCTTTCTTTTCTTTCCCTCTTTCTTTTCTTTCTTTTCTTTCCCGAATTTGGGTAGCCCGGCGTTTCACGGGTTGGATCGCTATCCCAAACAACCGAAACTTACCGCTGTGTACCATCATTTGCGGCTTTTTACATCTATAACCGGGTGCTAATCGGACTTCACAGATGTGCGCCTATCAAAGATTATATCCTTCCTAGGCCGAACGGTCCCGGTGCCCCGGTGCACCCGTTCGGAGGGAACGTTCCGTGCACGGAAGATATCACAATTATCTCAAGTCCATTCGACCATGCAACGTCCTATTTTCAAACAACCAACATAGTCTTGAGTACGAGACTCAGATTTTATCAAACAACCAAACATAGCCTTGAGTCCGAGACTCAGACTTTATCTCGTATTTCTTCCATTAACTTTCTATGTTCTTACATTTCATACTTCGTTTCAATGTTCAATGGCATCATGCCTCAACTCAGTGTTCGTCAACCGAACGACCCGAAGGTCCCGAACACCTTTCGAGGCATCATGTCATATCCGACAGTTCCGCCACATTCATGTCACAACTGTGTTCTTTCGCAACGAAGCCATCTTTTATGATCTTGTGCACGTAGGCACGTTTCGACACATTTATCATCTTTACTTCGCGTCGTGCACTTGCTGCACGCATCGAAGCCGTATTTCCATGTTCTATGTCTTAGTGTTCAATGTTCGTGGCTTGCACGCTAGGGCGCTCGCCTATTGTCTTTCAATGTTCTAGCCTTTCTAACTCGTGCGCGAAGGCACGGTATGGTTCGTGCACTAAGGCACTCGCCGAATACAGTTATCCCATGTTCTTGCGGCTTGCGCACTGAGGCGCTCGTCTTTGCGATATCCAATGTTCCATAACGACTCGTGCATTTGATGTACGTTTTATTTCAATTGTTCTAACTAGTGTTCGACACACACTACATTTTATCTCCCGATCGGACCACGTCCGTGGCGTCGATAGGTTAACTTAGCATACAATGATATATTTTGACTTAGGCATGAAGGAGTAAAAAGAAGAGTCAATCCTCCCACATTGAGTTGATACGCCTTGTCGTTTAGCCGAGCCGATGCGCCTCGATTTCATAACTTCGTTGTACGGCCACTCTCCTGACTTAGCCATTCGAGCACTTCGTGCTTCATTGAATTATACGTCCGATTTTGGCTTACCGTGCCCAAGTTTCGGCCCGTTGCAAGGCGACGATTTGGTTTCGCGGACCCCTTACTGAATAAGACAGAATGTCGACCTCTAATATTTTAGCGTAAACGTATAGCCTGCACATGAAACCAACTAAAATCAATACTTGTATCGATTCGGACTTGCGCCTTGGTCGATTCGATTTCTTAGAATCTTCGAGCCGTCTCAACGCACTTATCCTTCGGGGCAACGCGGTGCTTCGCATCGATTCAACTCGATGCATACATTGGGACAAGGCAACTCTTCGCATCGACTTAGTTTCGATGTATTGCTCGGGACAACGTAACTCTCGTATCGATACATTTTATTCGGTCAACGCGACTCGTTGAGTCAACGTCTCAGCGTAATGCGCCGTGCGGAGCGGGGCATTACAAAATATACCACTCAAAACAAGGTTCGTCCTCGAACCAAAACCAACACTCCAATTAAGTGTTTTATAGATCGTTTCACGATCTCGTCCCACCAATGTTGTTCAGTTTCACACTATCTTGCAAGCTTTTCATTAAGATTTCAAAGTCCTTCCTGCAGCTCGATTTGAATTTGTATACAACTCGATTTGGATCCGTACCTATATAGGCGTCCAGAAGATATATGTATTTCGACCAAGTCCAGTGGTAGCAAATTGGAACAAAGCTAACATGTAATTTCAATCCTATGCTTGCCATCTCGTACTCTCGATCAGACTTATCTTTAGCAACTGTTCTCGAAATTTTATCGCATACGTATATTTGATACATACGTGATTCATTCAATAAAGTCACTGAACGCGACGCGATTTAAAATTACATTTCTCGTTTTATATGTTTCGTATGGACTACCAACTCTATGCGTCGCGTCGAGCCGTCACGCATCTGATCGCAGCGATCCTCCGCAACGCCTTGCGTTCGAAATCGCCAACCAACTATTTTCGAAGTCTGGCTATGCAACTTATCTCGATACGATTTCCTTATCAATATTCGGGACTACGTCCGCTAGGTTACTTACCTAGACACCGTGCTTAAATTCTCCCGATACAACTTTAAATTGACATTGCTCAAAGGCTACAATCTATCCGACACAATAGTTTACATCGAGGCGACGATGCTCAAGACAACGATTCGCCTTAACACGAAGGTCTTTACGACGCGTCTTACATTCGATTCCTATCTAGGAAATTTCCTAACCAATTCTATACTTGTCCGTCTCGCAACATCGAATATAAGTCGTCGATTCACGCAAGCTCAATTGCAATTGTGAATCCGAATCTAACGACATAACTCGTAAGTCATTCCCTTATCGTTCCCTCCTCGTGCATAGCACGATTCTCGCAATCGCCTATCCGAATCACCAAGTTCGTTGGTGAATTTCTAGATCGATCGCCGACCAACATAACCATTCAAATATTCATCCGACGAATATTCAAAATCTAACTATATCATTCTCAATCGAAAGTTGTCCCAACAATTCTCGATCGCCTAGACTTATCGTCAACATGTACCACATTGTATTTGTTATCGATGCAATTTCATATGCGATATCGCATGGGTCATCTTACGGTATGCAACATTCAATTTGATTTGGCAGTCAAGTTTTCTAGGGTCAGCTGCCCCGAAGCTACGCTCGATAATTGTGGATAATCACCGAAGGACAGTTTACTACGAACCATACTATATCTTATTTCGGAGCCAAATCACGTTCCGACGATTTCCATGCGACTGCCCAATTTCGGACAAAATCATTTCTATCGGCGCAACTGATGCGCAACTATCCTCCGAGTAAAGTCATGCACTACCGTCGATGATTTTGCAATTTACGAAACATCTACTCGTATTGAGTTCGAGTCTATCTTATTTGCGGTCGACACACGAGATGCTATATGCATCGAACAATCGTCGATGACTTATAGTCTCGTCTTGATCAATCACAAAGTTCATGATCAACCAGTTCGTTCATTCTCGTATTGTTATTTTACAAAATTTGATAACGCGAGGCACACTCCATTTTGTATTCTCACATCGTGCTTACGTTTCCTTACGTATCGATCTCGATACGTCGTATCAATTTCGATAGCGTAAGGGTCAACTTTGATTCTGTTTCAACGTCGACAACTTGCATTGCATACGTCCAAGTTCTCCACAAACATTTCCGTACGTCTCGAATCGTTTTTCGATTCGTTGTATTCTGTTATACTTCGATCGCGTAACCGAGTTACCGATTATCCAACATCGAACGCTCAAGTTATACGATCACGCCCTCTAAGTTTCGCGTGTTTAGTTCATACTCAAATGAGTTTCGTCGCAACATAACCAATCTATCTTCGTAGGCACGATTACCGCGTCAACCAACTTTTCACTGAGTCGTAATTTGTGCGATCCGATTATAATTCGCATTGTCAAACTTTCTATCGAGATTCGTAAGTCGTACGATTCGATTTCGACTCGCGTATTCTATTATTTTTGTCGAGATAGCAAGTCATGCGATTCGATTATAATTTGTATCGTCCAACATTTCTATCGAGATCGCAAGTCGTGCTACTCGTTTGTAAGCTCGAGTTTTCCTTTCCCGTCGATCCGATTATTGCTTCAAGGCATAATCGTTCCGCTAGTCTCGGTCGTCCGACCGACTTATAATTTCCGTCCGACGTATCATTCATTGATACGAGTCTCGCCTTATCGTCTCAACCGATTTTCGAAAAACACTTGCATCAACATACCATCATACAAATTTCCAATCGAGTCTCGGTACTCTTCCGTTCGTTGCGGACAAACCTTCCGCAATTCTCACAACGCGTCGATGCAATTCATCGCACAAGTGGTATATCATATACCACCCGGAATCGAGTCATTCATCGCATACGTGGTATGGCATATACCACTCGGAAATCAAGTCATTTCCTTCGCATTATACTTAGTATGAACCAACAATCTCTTCCGACTCACGATTTCCGCAGTGATCGTGCTTGATCACAACCGTAACTTTGATTAAATCAAAATCCGACAAAACTCGGCAAATGTTTTCATTTGCCAACACAAGTTCGGTGTGCAACCGAACGATTCGTTCTATCGATTTATGATTTCAGTTCCTTTTCGTTGCATCTCGTGCAACGATTTATTTCCAATCTCCTTTGCACTCCGTGCAACGATTACTTTGATATGCGTTGCACCACGTGCAACAATTCTACTTCCGACACGCGTTGCACATTGTGCAACGATTTATTTTCGACTTTCAAAGTCAATGCTCAAATCCGTTCAACACATTCGATATTGACTTGTCACTTTCATTGCAACGCATTATTTAAGTTTCCGCATTGGTGCAACCAATATTCACAACCCATTGCACTTCGTGCATTATTTTATTTCTCATTCAACATGTTACATTGCAACAACATCTCAAATCGTATTTCACAATTTGTTGCACTTGCAGCAACTAACATTTCACGGCTCGTTGTACTTAATGCAATAAACCCTTCGCGACTTTCTTAGCAAACATCATGTAATTTCCAAAACACATGCGACAAAATTACACGATTTGTATTAGACTTATTGTATGGAACATCCAGTGCAGCATCGAGTAGAGTCAAGAGTGATTCGATTGGTGGTTGGCAACTTTTAGAATTGTAATGAAGCGAGCGTCCAGAGGAAATTGAGCCTAGAGCTCTGATACCAATTTGTCACGTCCCGACCCGGAATCATCCGAATCATCGTCCTCGCAGGGGGCGTGATGTCGCACGAGCCTGGAGTAGCGCTCATACAAGGCAAGATAACAAGTTCTCAAATGATTATCTTTGAATTGATATTAGCAACGAAAGGAAAACAGAGTATACGTAACAATTCTCTTTATTGATATTCGAACTGATATTACAAAGGCTTTCGATAGCCCAACAATATATGCCAGATTGGCTACAACACTCAGGTTCTCTCTTGCGCACAAATGATTTCACCGTTCCATACATCATGCCTTCTATATCTCGGCCGCATCAATCCTGTTGCAAGTCCGAACGTCAATGCGATCGCACGCTTCAATACGCTTCGGCATTCCAAGCCTCAACGTGTTTAAGCGAAGCTTCGCCGCGAGCAATCCATTCCCTGCACCCTGCATGAAAGTTTGTGGGGGATCAGTACGTTCGTCCTCGCATGTACTGACGAAAAGACCTTC
This sequence comes from Iris pallida, assembly GCA_029216955.1. Classification (NCBI taxonomy): domain Eukaryota; kingdom Viridiplantae; phylum Streptophyta; class Magnoliopsida; order Asparagales; family Iridaceae; genus Iris; species Iris pallida. The sequence goes on along the minus strand of JANAVB010006596.1, from coordinate 6,272,843 downwards.
CTTCTAAACCGACATTTTAGTGTTTATGTTCAATCATGCAACTTAGCTTATGATCTTGCTATATTCTCCTTAGGGTCGATTTCATGGCATATTCGAAAGCGTAAAGCATGTTATCATGGCAAGCATGTTATTCGAATTGAATAGGCAAGCAGACAAGCAATCTCGTGTTTGATTCGTGGTGCGACTTCTTACCAAGTCGACGCACTCGCCCTTGCACTGACGCAAGGTGAATACGCCCATTCCTTCCCAGTCATGTTATAAGTGCTCTCTATGCAGGATCTATGTGCGGGACACATACGTGCCTGCACTTTCAACCCATCGTTCCTTAACTATATGATGGTCGTTGGCGTATCCGCGCCAAAATGAACTAAATGTGTTTCTTTTCTTTATTTTTTCTTTTCTCTCTTTCTTTTCTTTCCCTCTTTTTTTTTTTTTGAATTTGGGTAGCCCGACGTTTCACGGGTTGGGTCGCTATCCCAAACAACCGAAACTTACCGCTGCGTACCATCATTTGCGGCTTTTCACATCTATAACCGGGTGCTAATCGGACTTCACAGATGTGCGCCTATCAAAGATTATATCCCTCCTAGGCCGAACGGTCCCGGTGCCCCGGTGCACCCGTTCGGAGGGAACGTTCCGTGCACGGAAGATATCACAATTATCTCAAGTCCATTCGACCATGCAACGTCCTATTTTCAAACAACCAACATAGTCTTGAGTACGAGACTCAGACTTTATCAAACAACCAAACATAGTCTTGAGTCCGAGACTCAGACTTTATCTCGTATTTCTTCCATTAACTTTCTATGTTCTTACATTTCATACTTCGTTTCAATGTTCAATGGCATCATGCCTCAACTCAATGTTCGTCAACCGAACGACCCGAAGGTCCCGAACACCTTTCGAGGCATTATGTCATACCCGACAGTTCCGCAACATTCATGTCACAACTGTGTTCTTTCGCAACGAAGCAATCTTTTATGATCTTGTGCACGTAGGCACGTTTCGACATATTTATCATCTTTTCTTCGCATCGTGCACTTGCTGCACGCATCGAAGCCGTATTTCCATGTTCTATGCCTTAGTGTTCAATGTTCGTGGCTTGCACGCTAGGGCGCTCGTCTATTGTCTTTCAATGTTCTAGCCTTTCTAACTCGTGCGCGAAGGCATGGTATGGTTCGTGCACTAAGGCACTCGCCGAATACAGTTATCCCATGTTCTTGCGGCTTGCGCACTGAGGCGCTCGCTTTTGCGATATCCAATGTTCCATAGCGACTTGTGCATTTGATGTATGTTTTATTTTAATTGTTCTAACTAGTATTCGACACACACTACATTTTATCTCCCGATCGGACCACGTCCGTGGCGTCGATAGGTTAACTTAGCATACAATGATATATTTTGACTTAGGCATGAAGGAGTAAAAAGAAGAGTCAATCCTCCCACCTTGAATTGATACGCCTTGTCGTTTCGCCGAGCCGATGCGGTTCGATTTCATAACTTCGTTGCACGGCCACTCTCTTGACTTAGCCATTTGAGCACTTCGTGCTTCATTGAATTATACGTCCGATTTTGGCTTACCGCGCCCAAGCCTCAGCCCGTTGCAAGGCGACGATTTGGTTTCGCGGACCCCTTACTGAATAAGGCAGAATGTCGACCTCTAATATTTGAGCATAAACGTATAGCCTGCACATGAAACCAACTAAAATCAATACTTGTATCGATTCGGACTTGCACCTTGGTCGATTCGATTTCTTAGAATCTTCGAGCCGTCTCAACGCACTTATCCTTCGGGGCAACGCGGCGCTTCGCATCGATTCAACTCGATGCATACATTGGGACAAGGCAACTCTTCGCATCGACTTAGTTTCGATGCATTGCTTGGGACAACGTAACTCTCGTATCGATTCGCATCGATACATTTTATTCGGTCAACGCGACTCGTTGAGTCAACGTCTCAGCGTAATGCGCCGTGCGGAGCGGGGTATTACATTTTCCAGCATGACAAACCTCAAAGAAGCTATGATCTTATGCACTGACTTGTATACCCGGTTAATTTCTGAAATTAAGCTTTTCTTGTCTTTTCTTTCAGGTATTAGCTGAGGAAGGAAAAGCAAAGGCTGTCGCATTTGATGAAATTGACAAGGCCCCAGAGGAGAAAGCTAGGGGAATCACCATTGCGACGGTTAGCCTATATGTTAACCATTAATCTGATTTAATTATCTCAATTGGAATGACGACATCGATATATGTCCTTGTGTATCTAATAAAGTTAAAATTTGATTTAACAGGCTCATGTGGAGTATGAAACTACCAAGCGACATTATGCACATGTAGATTGCCCTGGACATGCAGATTATGTTAAAGTAAGTTGGGAAAATGTTTGCATGCCTAATATCTTTAGTAATATCGGCAAAATTATATACGTGAGCAATGTATTTGCACCTGTGTAACAAAAAATAGATTATTCGTAGAAGTGGGGAGAGTCGAAGTAAATTGAGACGTGATAATATGGCTTTCGATTTTTGGATTGTGACATATTAGGAAGCTTATTTATTTGTTTCGGGTTCTGGATTTCGTTCTAGATGTGTTACATTGGGATTACTAAGAGCCGATGATTTCGGATTTAGCATGAAGGATGATGCATGATTTAAGGAAGATCAATGATTCAGTGATGAATTCTTTTAGATTACTGTTGTTTCTAGGCTATTATAATGTGAAGGACCATGCCTAAACACTCTTATTGATATTTTTGCATCATGTGCTTCCACATTTTACTCCAGGACATGCCTGTGATGCTTGAACTTATTGCTTATTGTCAACTGTTCTCTAATTCTTCTTGTTGGTTCATTTGGGTGATGTATAGAACATGATTACTGGAGCTGCACGAATGGATGGTGGTATTCTTGTTGTGTCTGCACCAGATGGACCTATGCCTCAAACAAAGGAACATATTTTGCTTGCACGTCAGGTTGATAACTAGCTAGGAATATCTTGCAACTTTTTCCAACACATTTGCATATTCCAGCACTTTATCAGGTCCACAACATTTTATGTGAGAGTTGATTAACACTTTATTCATATTCAGGTTGGTGTGCCATCACTTGTGTGCTTTCTGAACAAGGTTGATGCTGTTGACGATCCAGAATTACTAGAACATGTAGAAATGGAGTTGCGTGGTATGCTGTCCTTAATTATGATATTTTTTGTACCACTTGTAAAGAAATCTATTTATGGACAAGAAAGGTCTTGCCTGACATGGTTTTCTGTTTGACAGAGCTGCTTAGTTTCTACAAGTTTCCTGGTGATGAAATACCAATTATTCGTGGTTCAGCTCTATCAGCCTTACAGGGTAATAATGAAGAGATAGGGAGGCAAGCCATTCTAAAGTTAATGGATGCTGTTGATGCTTACATACCGGATCCCATACGACAACTTGACAAGCCTTTCCTTATGCCAATTGAAGATGTTTTCTCAATCCAGGTATTTGCATTTTTTTACCACAATCAAATTTTTAAAAAACACGGTTAACTAGGGATGGACAAAAACTTTGCCCCTTGAACCAGTATCAGATTTTATTAGTTAAGTGGTTTAAAGTTTAAGTATCGATAATGTATGAGAGAGATTTGAATCAAATTGATAGATGTGACTGGGAAATTAGGTGCAACCTATGTTGCACGGATACAACTATGGGATACGGTGATTTTCAAAAAAGGTAGGGTACGGGTATGGCACAGATACGGCAAAATATTATTATCTATATAGTTGTGATATATGGGCTTTTAATTCAATTGGACCATTAAAAAAATCTATCAAACATGCAAACGGTCAGACCGAATTGCGTTTCTAACTTATCTGACAGAGAATCAAGGCATTTAAGTTGGAAAATTCCAGCTTGGCCCACCCAACAAATGTAACTTAAAATGCTTTAAGTTACATATTGACGGCTCGGCCTCCATTTTATACACTGGTTGTTTTTTTTGACCTAACTGAAGGAACAACCACCTCTCATTCCTTCTCCTTCCTCTAGGCTAGGGTTTCTCTCTCTCCCTCTGTTTCCATATGTCAGCATCCGGAAGCGGAAGATGGTCACAATACGCTCACCGACATAGGATGCTGGGGAGGGCATGGTTAGAGCAACAACCATAGATGTAAATTCTTCCACTTCTTGTTGATACGGTCCAGATTCGGCTTGGATTCGTGTCCAGCAGTATCTGCCCCGAATCCTGCCCGAATCGTGCAGAATCCGTACTTAGTATGTACTTAGTATGGACATGCTAGGGGCATGTCCGCGCAACATAGAGTGCAACTGTGCATAGTGAATGATAGTTCTCTATATCTGATCAGACCGCAACATCATGCACGGTTTAATGACGAGAGTTTCAGTTGAGGGTTCAAATTGAATCAATGTGACTGTTAAGAAATATGAACTAAATATGATGTCTGGTGGATACCTAGGGCCTCATAAATTGAGAAGATGATTCCACAGATGTACTCATCCCACAGGGTGGTAAACTTTTCTGGTCAAAATTAGGAGCGAAGAGCAAGCAGTGTTGTTGCTTGGAACTAGAATTATATATTATCTCTTGTCATCTGCATTTCTTATCAACTCATTGGATCAGCTGATATGGGTTTCATTCATATAATTTGTAATTCAAGATCTTTTAATTCAACAAGCCAGATTCCACCAATTTTGCCATCATAAAGTAGCACAATTGATATAATAGCTGCTACTTCGAGTTTGATATAATGTTTGTAAAGAATCTACCATGTATTGAAATATACATGCAAAGCTTGTAATATAGGATGGGATCACTGAAGATGCCAGTTTTCCCTCATTTTGTTTTCATACTCATTATTTATTTACAAATACTATTGACTATTGAGAGATAAAAAGAGGTTAGATAATTGGGACATAACACAATGATCTTACATCTGTGCTGAATGACTACTAAAAGTATCCGTGTTCTTTTGATTTGTTTTTTCTATTTATTTGTGTGGGCGATGACATTTTGCCTTTAAAATATTGGTATTTTCTTCTAAAAAGGTACAACTCATGTCTTATATTATGTGTGTGCAATACTGTAGTAGACACTTGGTTAGAACTTTTTTGATGAATCATATCTTTAAGTCTACAACCTCAACTTACTTCTTCTGTCACAAAACTTCAAAAAAATAAAAATAAATCACTACCTTCTGATTTCTGAACCGTCATTCACAATAAAGCTCAAGTAACTATATTGCTCTTTCATTGGAGACGACCAACTCTTAAATGCTTTGAAGAGCTTAAGGATCTAATTCTGAAGATGTAGCGTTGCAGATTTAGTAATTGATTCATTGCGTCATGAAATCTGAAATCTAATATACCTGTTGTCTACATGGCTTGATGTATTTCTTATTTGAGTACATTCTAGAGGATGCTTATTGTAGTAAAAGCTTGATGGTTTTCTGATTTCAGGGCCGTGGAACTGTTGTAACTGGACGGGTGGAGCAAGGAACGATCAAAATTGGAGAGGATGTTGAAATTTTGGGTTTGATGCAAGTAAGTTTTGAAGTTAGTCATGTTTGTCATTTGGTTATTTTTCCTCATGTTTTACAAGATTTATATTCGGGTGTTGCTTAAAATTGGTGCATAGTAGTGTAGATGCTTTTAGTTTTCTATTCTATATGACGTGTTGTCCCATTGTGTCCCATTGATTTTGTAATTCAGTTCTTGGACAAGGTCATTCAATTTCTTGTAGTGGTCCATATGAAATTAGTGTTTAACTTCTCTTAGAGGATAGTAATAGTAAAATGTAGGATTCTACTAATTGTGGAATATAGAACATCGTATACATCTAAATTAATATGGGGATGCACCATAAACCTCAATTACAACAGAAATGTTATTCACTTCACCGTGGATCAGAACAAGTATTATGATATTCATGAATGTGTATCATAATTTTTGGCAGCCTGGAAGTGTGGTGCAACTGGATCATTCACATTTTTTGTCAAAATGTGTTTGACATGGACTATGCCTGAAACATTTCTGAGGCATGCACGCCAAACTAATACATTTGAGGCTAGAAAAAAGAAAAACCAAGAGTTTATTTAGCATGTTTTTGATCCTTAATACGTCCTGCTCCTGATTCAGCTAGTTAATAGAAAACCTTATCCTCATAGTTTGAAAGAAGACAAAGAATGGGAGAGTATCTGATAGAACTAAGGGAAAGTGAGAGGTAAGCTGACACTGCATTGTAGCTGTGACATGATTTTTGTGCCTTCTGCTGTTTCATTACTTTCTCTACCTTTAGCCTTGCATCCCTATGTTCTAGCAAATGCATAACACACATTAGCCCTTACAGTGTGTTCCAAGGATTCATGGAGATTTATGCTACTGACCACTAACGTTTTTTTCAAACTCGAGAGCAGTGTTGTCAATGACGAATCGGGATGCGCACCATTGGCGCGAGGTGTTACCTGGTGCGGCACTTTCTTCGGAATTCTACTGAACGGGTCGATCCTCTGAGTCTAGCCACCAATTGTGGCGCTCGGCTGAGTATATGGCGCACGCCTTAGTGCGCTCTAGCTCGCCGTGGCGTGGGGCACATGGTGCCAAAAATGACGCACTTTGTTTGTTTCTTTTTACTTAAAATAGCCTAACCATCCAAGCCCACAAGTAAAAGGCTTGCAGTATCAATATCGGTATCGGACCCTTCCTATGAGTATCAGGATCGGTGTTATCGGCAGTTTCAGATCCGAGTATCGAATGTTTTGGTATCGGAAAACAAATACTTATTAATAAATTATTAAAATTTTAGAATTTTTTTTTATATATTTGAGCATAATTTTAAGTTTTTTGTGTTATTTCTTAATAGTTTTGAAATTGAATGAAATTATAGTTACCCTTATTGGTTTACCTGCGATATATAAATTTTCTTCATTTACATGCTTTTACAACCATACTATGCTTTTACATCTCTTGTTGATTGGTTTTTTCATTCATTTTTCTCTATCAAGTTTTGACTTGACAAGAAATCCCAAACGTCCGTATCGGTCAGTATCGGTTGCGGTTGGTATCTAATTGGGACATGCCAAACCGTGTTGTTATCGGCTGATAATGCAAACTATGAAGTAAATCCAACTCCGATAATAACCCTAATAGTCACATCGTTTCTTTCTTTTCTATGAAAGCTACCGCCTTTTCACTTTTCTTTCTTCACTTTCCCTCACCGACAATAACCAATCAGAGCCTTCTCCTCCACCTACTTCTCTTCTAATTCTTTCCTCTCAAGGTTACTTTTTTTTTCTATTATATTTTTCTTTGTTTAATTTTCATTTAATTTCTTTTGTTACTTTTTCTATCATATTCTTACTCTCCTGTTAATTAATGTCAACATTCAAGTTCTTTGTTACTTATCTTCTCATTATCTTAATGAATTTCATATTGCAAGATTGGTATCACTAATCTAACAAAGCACTTGCTGGAGAGTGCGAATTTGAATGCCGATGTTTTCAGCAATTTGTTTTCCGTTAGACTTTTTTCTTCTCCCCCTCTTGTTAGGATGGTGTTACAATTCTTGTAGATAATAGATATCTTCTGAATTCTCCCAAAAGCTTATTTAAGTTATTACCATTACTGAAAAGAGTAGTCTACTTTCTTCCTTGATATCGTAGGTAATATGCTGGTTTTTAATAGTGAAGTTATTCGACTAACTAAAAGGTAATTTGTTTCGTTGGCTCTTGTGCAATCTGTTGTGGGGATTTTGTGCTATATATTAGATCAAATATATTGTTGTATAATTTTCGTGTTGTTTTAACTTTGTTTTGCATAAGATTGTCCCATTTTATATTTTAAAATTGATTGAATGATGATAGATTGTAATGTGTTGTTGATAAGTGGATGCTGGATTGTTGTTTAGACAGTTATTATGATGTTATTGTATTTTCTAGATTATTATAAAAACGTAAAATTTATGCCTTGCTTCAACGAGGTTCGTGCTTGCTTCATTTGCCTTTGGCATCATGGGTATCTTGCACCTCGCCATGTGCTGTGTCAACACTGTGCAAGAAGTTTCTAGTGGAGTCAAAGTTTGTTCAAATGAGATCACATTGAGAGGTTTATCTCCAATTATATTAATATGTTCTTATTAAGTGCTCAGTTAATGGTTGGTTTACCTATTAATCTGGTTACTTGGACAACTAATCTTAATTTCACAGCCATTTTGAATTTCAAAGTATTCAGCCACCCATTAATTGTTGATTAATCCTTTCTAGAACACATTTCATCTCTGACAAGATGTTGGCTGTTACCTGGATGGGTGGACGTGCTTTCGGCTCAATTTTCCGATTTTAGCCATCATTGACATGACAAACCACACACTAACAACAGCCTTTGTGACCTCTAGACAGGTTATAACTGACCAGACATGCTCCATCGAGGAGGTAATTACCACTTCCCCTAACCGCATGTTCACTGCAGCAGCAAGCAGCCACATTGCTGCTGGAAGGCCTGCTGCCTCTGCAGAAGCCTGCAACATGTTTGCAGCAGCCTTTGAACTGCGTGAGCATGGCCACCACAACACCTTGCATCAGGTCTTCAGCTGTCACCATGGCCTCCTACAAGGTGTATAATGATCTAAACAACCACTGTCATGACATTCCTCCCTAAAGATACACTTTGCCTTTCCTTATTACCGAAAAGATGTTCATCCTCTGCCTTGATATTCGTCATAGTTCTATAATTTGGCGACGACTACAGGCGGGAGTACCACTGTCAACCTTACCACATGAAACAGACCTGTATTATGGTCCGATCTTGTCATTGTATGTATTGTGCACGGTTTCCATCCAATGGCAATTAAGAAAGGACAGACAATTTGAAGTCGTGAGTTGAATGCCCGCATCAGTTTTGATGCATTTGCAGATTGCGAAACGAGACTGGTGAGGTTCTTTGATTGGCCCCGTCTCAGTAGCATGAGCTAGCCTGTGCTATGGCCAAACTGGTGGACTCTGTCTTCCTGGTGGTATGTGATCTCAACAAGGATCCTATGAGATGCTCTACTCATTCAGATATCGGTTGGATACTGAAATTTCGCTGTATCCCTTTTGCTAATGATTCCTAGTCAACTGTGCCCAAATAGCTGTTGTAGTTTTTTTTTTTTCAATGTCAACAAGGTGACAAGACGGAGACTAATACAGACAGTTGCACGGACTAGTGCACATGCGCCCTAAGAGTCGGTGATGCTTAGGTTCCTGGCAGGCCGACTCTTTATTTTCAAGATGACCATTCGCTTCAAACCACTGACCTGCTGCATCAGATGGAATTGCATGCAAAGGTTTGAGGATGTATCTACAACTTGCTAAACAACTTATATTCTAATATATGACAACATTGGTTCTGTTATTGATTAGCAGAACCTGCATTATGGAACCAACTTGTATATGGAAGATTAGCAGGCATACACATACTTGCTACGGATCCAATACTGATACACCTCCAATACAATATGATTGTACTGGATATTGAGTAGCTATATTGCAGCAAGAGAGTATATACATAAGCGTAAAGAGGAAACTTCTTGACACCGTTGATGGAGCTGTTCTTATTGTTCTCGGTGGAGTCGTCATCGGCAGCATTATTGAAATTGGAAATTTAGAGGAAAGGGGACAGTGGGAAAGATATCCCTTGCCTAATCCGTGACTCGGGTCTGGCCAGGTTGGATAATAGGATTACATACACGTTAGGAGTTATTTGTCCATCATTCTTTACTTATCCATCCACCCCCACTATCTACCTACAAGAGAATGAGAACAACCGACCAGGGTGCTTGGTGGGCAGTTTTGAAGGAAATGATGACAATAACATTTCTCTTCTCCCCTCTCCCACAACTTACAATATTGGCAGGAGGAAATGTTGTCACGATGGTTATGCTAACTTATGCTGTGGACATGAAATATGTATACATACATACTAGCCCCTGCCATATCGTATCCTATCTTTTCAACAGAGTATTTTATTGGTTCATATCCCTTTATCTGTGCACTGCATTATCTGCCACGAGTATGGAGAGCATGGCACTCAGTGTTCTAAAAATCGGCCTAGGCTGCTGTCTAGGCGCTAGGTGGCCGCCGGCCGCACCGAAAAGGCCCTAGGCGGCCGGCCTAGGCGCTAGGCGGCCGTAGGCAGGGCCTATTTTAAAATTTCAAAAAAAAAGAATTTCAAAAAAAAAGTGACCGGTGGTGGTGGTGGTGGTGGCTCTGGTGGTGGTGCTGCTGCTGCTGATGCTGACGTCGTCGGTGGCAACGTCAGCGGTGTTGTTGTTGGTGGTGCTGTGGTGGAGGCGGTGGTGGTGGTGCTGTGGTGGAGGCGGCGGTGGTGGTGCTGTGGTGGTGGTGGTGGTGGTGCTGTGGTGGTGGAGAGGAAAGGAAAAGACAGGAAAGGAAAAGGAACAGACAGGAAAAGGAAAAGGAAAGGAAAAAAGAAAGGAAAAGGAAAGGAAAAAAGAAGAAAAAAAAAACTTGAGGCTCGAACAGTCGACCTCACAAACCCAAATCCGTTACTTAAACCAAACATGCTAACCAACTTCTCCATTAAAACTTTTGTTAATATATGACATATACATATATATATATGTTATATACTTATATATGTATATAAAAAAAATTCAGTTCGGCGCCTAGGCGCTAGGCGGGCCCCTTGGCGCACCGTCTCCGCGTAGCGAAATTTATAACATTGATGGCACTTTAGTGGAGATTTTGAAAAAGAATTGGATGTTAAAAAAGAACAATTAACAATTCACCTCGTTATGTGGCAGCGGCTACAAAATTTGCCTCTAAATACGACATTGGTTTAAGTGCTTCCTACCATGGTAGTTTCTATATACAAAAACTATGGCCAAATTAGCCATTGGTTTTATATAAGTTGCACATAAGATCTACTAATATTTCTTTTCCAATTTCCAAACCCCTGTATATGATTGAACTTTTTTGCAATGTTCTAAAAATTGCTAGGCGGAGTCGGTGCGCCGGAGGGCCGACTAGCGCCTAGGGCGCCTAGGCGCCGATTTGTTTTTTTATTTTTATTTCTTTGTTCATGTATATATATGTCTATATATAACATATATGTAACATAACGACACAAAGTCTTACGAGTTGTTATGGCTAGCATAGCAATGCCTAAGTTCAAAAAATGTTGGTGAGATTTCATGTTCAAATCCTAGAAACGTTCAAAATGTTGTTTTTTTCATTTTTTTTTTCTTTGGAAACAAATTATTAAAAGGGGGAGGAGAGGAGAGAGACAACAGCCCCACTCCTCCTCTCCCCTCCCCTCCGCTCCCCTCTCCCCTCCCCTCCCCTCTCCTCTCCTCCTCCCCTCCCACCACCACCACCACCACCGCCACCACCAGAAGAAGAAGCAGCAGCCGCCACCACCGGCGACTGCGACGACGGCGGCGGCGACGGCGACGACGGCGGCGACGGCGACGGTGACGGCGGTAGGTAAGTATATAATTTTGTTTCAAATATATATATATATTTTTGACATTTTTTAAAAAAATTGGCCGCCTAGGGGCTGCCTAGGACCGAAACCGCCTAGGACCGCCACCTAGGGGGTTTTCGGTGCGGCGGGCGGCCGCCTAGGCCGATTTTTAGAACAATGCTTTTTTGGCGAAGTTTGTGATCATGCTTGCAAGTGCTGTTTGGCCAGCATTCCTCTGTATATACTTCATGCGTTTTGAATAATGCATATAAGCAGGCAAAGGAAGACCTTACACATTCTCATGTATCTTTCTCTTTACAGGGTGGTCCATTGAAGACTACTGTTGTGAAACCCATATTTTTGTAATTAACTATTAAATAGTGTTTTAGCGTTATAAATAGTATTTCTAAATTATTATTATTATTATTAAATATTTTTGATGTGCAAAAGATTTAGAAAAAAATAAATAGCATGGCTTTTCGAGTTTATACCCAGACCCGAGTCCGAACCCAGACCCAGGCCTGAGCCAAACCCAATCCTTTTTCCTATTTCCAAATCTGATTATTTTGACTTGGTTTATAAAAAAAAATATATAAAATAAGTATTCAGCTGGTCCCGTAGGACCAGCAACTCACACACACACACGTACTTAGTCTAAACCCATTTTTCTCTCCCCACTCTTCTCTGGACTACACCCGCACACCTCACAGCCCTTTCCCTCTTTTTCCTCACCCCTTGCTAACTACTCACCACTCATTCTCTTGTCTCCCCCCCACGTTATAGAGGAGACCACTTCTTCTCCTGCTCCTTCATAACCCATAACCCAACTCCTTTCTCTCATTCACAGAAGAGAAAACACTCTCACCCCAAACTCTTCTCTCCTCTTTCCCTCTACTCAAACCCTCTCCCAACTACCCCCTCACCCGACCCCCTTCGGCCTCCCTCGCCGCGCCAGCCCTCGGCCAACCGTCCCTCCGGCGCACGTGGCCACCCAACTCCCCGCGAGCGCCCCTTGTGCGGCCGCCCGTCCCCCGACAGCGCCGCCCCGTGAACCCGCCGGCCCCTAGCCGCGACCCCCTCCGGCGACAGCGCCGCCCTAGCCCCACGCGCCCGCGCCGAGCTCCCCTCGCGCGCGCCCCTCCGGATCCGTCGGCTCCTTCGCCGCCGAGCTCCTCTGGCCCTTCTCGGTCGACGCCGACGTTGCCCGTCTCCCCGCGAGCAGCCCCTGTTGGCCGATCCCTCTTGGGACAGCACCCCTGTCGTGCCCGTCGTGCCCTAGCTTCTGATTTCTTCGGTATTCCTCGACGACGTTGCTATTTCAGCACTTTGTTTCGGGAATACGTCGCTGTTTCGGAGCTTATTTCCTTCTATTATTCATCTGAGAGCTCTAGCCGAGCAATCCGAGGTATAACCCCCTGTCCCGCTCATTTTATTATTTAGTCAAATGATGAAATGGTCCCCGATTCCCTTTGGGAATTCGGTTTTAGCGACGTCGTAATTTTTCGGGACTTGCGGAAAGGTCCTGTGAATTATTTTGGATTCCCGGAATATTTCGGGAATGGATTTTTGGTATGTGTTAGCTTTCCGGATTTTTTCGGGAACGTTCTGTGATTTGTGGATTTAGAATCGGACTTCCGAAATTATTTCGGGTCGTCCCGATTATGTTGTGGATTGGTTGTGGATATTTTATATATATAAAATGCGGGTTTTTCCCTGGTTTAGGATTTGTAGGAAATTATCGGCGCTAATTCCCAGTTTTTGGGTTGACCAAAAACAGAGGAGATGCTGCCCGATTTTTTCGTAAATCCTGAATTATTTTTAAAATGAATTTAAAATGATTTTTTCGGAATTTATTCGATATTTGATTTTTGGGTGACGACCGTATCGGTCAATGGACCCGGCTAAGTGCAAACGAAACCGGCCCCGCCCGGACGTTGAAGCAATTAGCCAAAGGAGGATCGGACCATATCTGAGACTTATGATTTACTTTATTTTTTATTTAATTTCTGTTTACATTATTTAATATTTTCAGTTTAGGACTAACGTCAGTCTTATCTTATTTCAATTTATGTAAATAAATTGTAATGGGCATAAGTCCAGCTGGCTGTGGTCTGTAACTGTAATAGCTTAGATTTCTTGTCTTTTCTGGTTTTGCGAGTTTTTATTATTTAACGATTAAAATGATTAAAAAGTATTTTGTATAAAAATTAATTAATATTTTCTCACTTAAAATTGACGAGTTTATTAATAGTTAAAAAGTCACGTATTTCTCACTAAAATAAGAAAAATTAGCTTTATATTTATATTTATAAAATTACCAAGTTTTTCTAGCAATCTGGCATCTACGATATTTTCCGAATTCAAAGTTAAAAATGACATTTTCCCTCGTATTAAATCAACGCACTAATAATCGTGTTTTCTGTGTTTGGTTAATTAAAGAACTAAAATTGGACTAGGATGCAAATAGAGATTTCAACTAGCATAGCTAAGTTGGTAAACCTGGAATCTGAGTCAATTTCTCGAATGTAGGAATTCGAGGGCGATTCTGATTTCCTGTCTCGAAGTCTTCTACCTCTCCAGTCAATCCATTTTTGAGGCAAGTACATTTTGTGTTAGTTTACAATTATTTAGTAATCGTTTTAAATGCGAGTTTAAACCACGATGCAACACGGAACTCTCTCTGAGAGCACTGACTGTAACTACTGTAACTATTGGGGACTGGGGGAGTAGTGTAATGAGTATGACCACATCCAAACTACTGTAACTACTGTAACTATATTAGCTTACCCCTCATACACACGGGGATAAGCCGTATCTTACTGTAACAAACCCAAGCCGGTCATATTTCATTGCCTATTCACATCACAGAACTGTAACCGTTTTAAAACTGTAACTGCTTAGTTGATTTTCAAAACTGTTTAAAAGTGCATGATTCTATTATTATTTCAATTGTCAAATTAGCATGAATTGTACTTTGCTCCCTCCTGACTGGAGACCCAACATTTTTAGGTACCACTGATGAGGGTTTGTTCCGCGATATTTCCAAGGTCCCAACTAGAAGTCGAGGACTTCGAGATTGATGAGCTGTTTGTCTAGAGTTTTCTTTTCTTCTTGATGTATGTAGAAAAAAATGGTTTAAGTTGTATCTTTCATTTCATTGTAAAAGTTTAATAAAGTTTTAAATTTTTCGATGTTGAGTTGTGACAAATATAGTGTTGTTGTATGGTTACCTACTACTGAACAGCTTACTGCCTCCGTCTCAACAACGGTGCAGGCTGGACATGATCCGGTTCGACCCCTTTAGTTGGGATCGGGTCGTGACATGTTTTTAGTGGTGGCCCATGCAGGTCCGAACAACAACTTAGGAAAACATATTTAGAAACAATTAGAACACTAGAACATCAATTTGTCACAACATAGGACCGAAATATATTATAAATAAATATTTTTGTTTGATTATAGACTGGTAGGATACCTTGCTTATGTTTGCATCCTAAACCTTCCAGAGAATGACCATTGACAAGACCAATCCTGCTGGCGATGAGGTGTCATCTCCGGATCATACCCCATCTCCTCAACCAAGTCCAGGGTTTATTCCCTCGCAGCTGATTGACCGTCCCCATAATGCATCCAGTGAAGTTTTCACTACACTGACGATTCCTATCTCATCTCAAACTGAGTTGCATTTCCTTGGTGGAGTATCCATTCTTGTTACTCCACCAGTACCAGCAAACGCCTCCCAAATGGTTGTCCCATTTCAAGAAATCCTGGAGTTCCAGAAAGCTCAAGATGAAGCCAGCAGGAACAGATGAATATCACGAGAGAAGACATGAAGAACGTCAATGATGTAGCCTTAGCTATCTTAAACCAAGTTGGAGCAGAACCTCGTCCTAGGAGGGATACCCCTGAATCTAGAAGATATTTGGGTCCCATCAAGTACTCTACTTTTCGGCAGTCTTGTCGTAGGAGGCTATTGGTTTGTGACTACTGCAAAAGGCCTGGTCACCAAGCCAATATTTGTCGCAAGAGATTGGGGAAATGTTTGGCATGTGGATCTGCTGAACATCGGGTAAAGGATTGCCCCTTATCTTTCCATCATACCAGAATACCTATCCCAGCAACACCTGTTAGGCCACAACCTAGGGACTCTTCCTATCCAGCAGACCTTGCCTCCTACTATAAGGCATGATGCAAACTCGAGGTTCATAGAAGATGAAGCAGTTGGAGACTGCTCATGCAAGAGCCAGAACCATGGAGAATAGTACCTAGGACTGCTGATTAGCATTTTCTAAGAAGTTGTAACAAGATGTCCTTAGATCAATCATGAGAGTTTTTGCTGTAATTCTCCACATGAATAAAATTCTTAGTTACACCTTTATGGCAGATGTTTTTCCTGATAGTCTTCCCGGATTATCCCAGATCTAGACATAGGATTCACCATTGACCTAGTCCCCGCCTCTTTCTCTATTTCTAAAGGATGTTACAGAGTCAACCCGAAGGAGGCCAAAAAGATGAAAGACCAGATCAACGAAGGCTCTAGGATTTATTCAGGGTGGAACTTCACCTTAGGGAACACCTATCTTGTTTGTGCCCAAGAAGGATGGAACAACGGATGTGCATCGATTACCAGACACTAAAGAACGAGTACCCTCTGCCCGGATCGAGGATCTGTTTGATCTGTTTGTGTGGAGTTAGGTTGTTTCGAAGTTTGACTTAAGATCTGACTACCATCAAATCAAAGTCAGGAAGAAGATATTTCCAAGACGGCATTCAACACCAAGTATGGGTAGTTTTCTTTGGTCATGACGTTGGACTGACAAATGCTCCTGCTGTGTTCATGAATCACATGAACAGAGTTTTTCATGAGTATTTGAATCAGTTTATCTTCTCCATAGATAACAATCTGATATATTCGAAGACTGAAGAAGAGCATGAAGAACATCTGAGGAAAGTTCTGGAAACTTTGAAGAAAAAGAAGTTTTATGGTAAGTTATCTGAACGTGGATTTTCTTTGACAAGGTGGACTTTTGGCCATGTTGTCAAGAGAAGAAATTTCGATGGAAGATAGCTGCTGTTGAAAAGTGGTATACCCCAAGTTCAATTCGGAAGTTTCTTGAACTTGGCTGGCTACTATCAGAAGTTCGTGAAGGATTTTGCCAGAATTGTTGAGCCAATAACGAAGCTCACTCGGAAGAATGAAGAGTTCATCTGGACGAAAGATTGCCAGGCATCATTTGAGGAGCTGAAGAAGAGATTTACCACTGCACCAATCCTTGCGCTACCCGCAGGAACCGGTGGTTTCTCAATTTACAGTAATGCCTCTAGAAAAGGACTGGGTTGCGTTCTTCAACAACATGGGAAAGTAATTGCTTACACATCTAGGCAACTACAGACTCATGAGAAGAATTATTCCACACCTAATTTGGAATTTGCTGCAATTATCTTTACTTTGAAGCTATGGAAGTATGATTTTTATGGAAAGGGAGTGAAAATATATACGGACTACAAAAGTCTGAAATATGTCTTCACTCAGAAAGAGCTGAATGTTAGACTAAGAAGAAGGCTGAAGCAGATGAAGGATTTCGACATCAACCTGCAGTACCATTTAGGTAAGGCTAAGGTGGTCGCTGATGCACTTGGTCGATACTGATGGCGAAGTTCTTAACCAAGGACCGGCACCTGCTAGAAGACATCGAGAAGTTTGGACTGGAGATTATACTGCCTGGAGATGGAAGGAAGAAGCTGGATGCTGATTCAGTGTTGATGAAGTTGCAAATGAGCTCGAGTCTGATGGACAAAGTCAAGGAGACTCAGTTTCAAGACGAAACACTTTGCAAACTTAGAGATCAAGTGTTGGCAGGAACACTTGAGGGTTTCTCAAATCGCCAATAATGGAGCTCTGAAGAATGGTACGAGACTTTGTGTACTATCTGGCGAACTGAGAAACAAGCTAATGCAAGAAGCACACCAGTATTCCATACATCCTGGCAAGACGTATTGGGATATGTGTACTACTGCTGGATAGTATGAAATGAAGAAGGATATATTCAGAATTGAGGTTAGATGTTTAATTTGTTAACAAGTGAAGGCTAGCCGACAGAGACCCGCAGGACTTCTACGGTCAATAGACATTCCGGACTGGAAGTAGGAGCACATAACGATGGACTATGTGTTAGGTTTGCCTTGATTCTAAGGAGGGAAGAACACTAGTTGGATTATAGTGGACCGACTGACTAAGTCAGCACACTTTATTCCCTTCAAGGTTAGTTGTTCACCGAGAAGTTGGCAGCATTGTACGAGAGACACCCCTACCGGATTTATGGAGTACAAACCGGCGGACAATCAAAGAAGATAATCCAGACGTTGGAAGATATATTGAGATTTTGCGTCTTGGAATTTAGAGGGTCTTGGGAAGACCAATTGCAATTGGTAGAGTTTCCTTACAACAACTACCAAGTTAGCATCGTCAATCAGTGGAGTTTGAAGAAGGAGATAGCGTCTTTTGTGAAGATTTCCTCCTAACAGAGGAACGATCAGTGTTAGCAGAGCAGGAAAATTGAGGCCATGTACATCAGGCCATTTGAAGTTTTAAGACGAGTTGGAAGTAGCGTACCGGTTAGCTCTACCAGCTAATCTTGAGAATGTGCAACGTCTTCTACGTATCAAAGCTCAGACGCTAAAATCCGGACCCGAGTCACATTTTGGATAATTCAGAGCTGAAGATTGGACTCAACCTTTCAGAGCCAGAGAAACCAGTTGCAAGCGTAGAAGATCAGATTTTTAGCCATCACATAAACTCCTACTTCTTATCTTTTCGTTCTAAACTTGACTGATGCTGCTAAGTCAGCCTAGTTTTGCAAGCTATCTCTTTATCAAGCTTGATCATGACAGTATTTTATTGGGTGCACCCACTAATATATTGTCTAATCAGGACCGGTGCATGATGGTCTGATCAACCTCGTGTACTTTGGTTCGCTTTCGTATTTTTCTGCATGGATGATATCATAAATGAAACTAGTCCCTAAATCGTCTTCATCCACGACTGCATTGGAAATTCTTATTGTTGGACCTGAGTTACGGACATAGTACCCGTACCTGCTTTATTTGAGTTTATCCTACCCCTAACCCTACCTTTAATTTCGAGGACAAAATTTTCTGAGGGAAGATTGTGAAACCCATATTTTTGTAATTAACTATTAAATAGTGTTTTAGCGTTATAAATAGTATTTCTAAATTATTATTATTATTATTATTAATTATTAAATATTTTTGATGTGCAAAAGATTTCGAAAAAAATAAATAGCATGGCTTTTCGAGTTTAGACCCAGACCCGAGTCCGAACCCAGACCCAGGCCTGAGCCAAACCCAATCCTTTTTCCTATTTCCAAATCTGATTATTTTGACTTGGTTTATAAATGAAAAAAAATATAAAATATAAAATAAGTATTCAGCTGGTCCTGTAGGACCAGCAACTCACACACACACGTACTTAGTCTAAACCCATTTTTCTCTCCCCACTCTTCTCTGGACTACACACGCACACCTCACAACCCTTTCCCTCTTTTTCCTCACCCCTTGCTAACTACTCACCACTCATTCTCTTGTCTCCCCCCAACGTTATAGAGGAGACCACTTCTTCTCCTGCTCCTTCATAACCCATAACCCAACTCCTTTCTCTCATTCACAGAAGAGAAAACACTCTCACCCCAAACTCTTCTCTCCTCTTTCCCTCTACTCAAACCCTCTCCCAACTACCCCCTCACCCGACCCCCTTCGGCCTCCCTCACCGCGCCAGCCCTCGGCCAACCGTCCCTCCGGCGCACGCGGCCACCCAACTCCCCGCGAGCTCCCCTTGCGCGGCCGCCCGTCCCCCGACAGCGCCGCCCCGTGAACCCGCCGGCCCCTAGCCGCGACCCCCTCCGGCGACAGCGCCGCCCTAGCCCCGCGCGCCCGCGCCGAGCTCCCCTCGCGCGTGCCCCTTCGGATCCGTCGGCTCCTTCGCCGCCGAGCTCCTCTGGCCCTTCTCGGCCGACGCCGACGTTGCCCGTCTCCCCGCGAGCAGCCCCTGTTGGCCGATCCCTCTTGGGACAGCACCCCTGTCGTGCCCGTCGTGCCCTAGCTTCTGATTTCTTCGGTATTCCTCGACGACGTTGCTATTTCAGCACTTTGTTTCGGGAATACGTCGCTGTTTCGGAGCTTATTTCCTTCTATTATTCATCTGAGAGCTCTAGCCGAGCAATCCGAGGTATAACCCCCTGTCCCGCTCATTTTATTATTTAGTCAATGATGAAATGGTCCCCGATACCCTTTGGAAATTCGGTTTTAGCGACGTCGTAATTTTTCGGGACTTGCGGAAAGGTCCTGTGAATTACTTTGGATTCCCGGAATATTTTGGGAATAGATTTTTGGTATGTGTTAGCTTTCCGGATTTTTCCGGGAACGTTCTGTGATTTGTGGATTTAGAATCGGACTTCCGAAATTATTTCGGGTCGTCCCGATTATGTTGTGGATTGGTTGTTGATATTTTATATATATATAATGCGGGTTTTTCCCTGGTTTGGGATTTGCAGGAAATTATCGCCGCCAATTTCCAGTTTTTGGGTTGAGCAAAAACAGAGGAGATGCTGTCCGATTTTTCCGTAAATCCTGAATTATTTTTAAAATGAATTTAAAATGATTTTTTCGGAATTTATTCGATATTTGATTTTTGGGTGACGACCGTATCGATCAATGGACCCGGCTAAGTGCAAACGAAACCGGCCCCGCCCGGACGTTGAGGCAATTAGCCAAAATGAGGATCTGACCATATCCGAGACTTATGATTTACTTTATTTTTTATTTAATTTCTGTTTACATTATTTAATATTTTCAGTTTATGACTAACGTCAGTCTTATCTTATTTCAATTTATGTAAATAAATTGTAATGGGCATAAGCCCAGCTGGCTGTGGTCTGTAACTGTAATAGCTTAGATTTCTTGTCTTTTCTGGTTTTGCGAGTTTTTATTATTTAACGATTAAAATGATTAAAAAGTATTTTGTATAAAAATTAATTAATATTTTCTCACTTAAAATTGACGAGTTTATTAATAGTTAAAAAGTCACGTATTTCTCACTAAAATAAGAAAAATTAGCTTTATATTTATATTTATAAAATTACCAAGTTTTCCTAACAATCTGGCATCTACGATATTTTCCGAATTCAAAGTTAAAAATGACATTTTTCCCTCGTATTAAATCAACGCACTAATAATCGTGTTTTCTGTGTTTGGTTAATTAAAGAACTAAAATTGGACTAGGATGCAAATAGAGATTTCAACTAGCATAGCTAAGTTGGTAAACCTGGAATCTGAGTCAATTTCTCGAATGTAGGAATTCGAGGGCGATTCTGATTTCCTGTCTCGAAGTCTTCTACCTCTCCAGTCAATCCATTTTTGAGGCAAGTACATTTTGTGTTAGTTTACAATTATTTAGTAATCGTTTTAAATGCAAGTTTAAACCACGATGCAACACGGAACTCTCTCTGAGAGCACTGACTGTAACTACTGTAACTATTGGGGACTGGGGGAGTAGTGTAATGAGTATGACCACGTCCAAACTACTGTAACTACTGTAACTATATTAGCTTACCCCTCATACACACGGGGATAAGCCGTATCTTACTGTAACAAACCCAAGCCGGTCATATTTCATTGCCTATTCACATCACAGAACTGTAACCGTTTTAAAACTGTAACTGCTTAGTTGATTTTCAAAACTGTTTAAAAGTGCATGATTCTATTATTATTTCAATTGTCAAATTAGCATGAATTGTACTTTGCTCCCTCCTGACTGGAGACCCAACATTTTTAGGTACCACTGATGAGGCTTTGTTCCGCGATATTTCCAAGGTCCCAACTAGAAGTCGAGGACTTCGAGATTGATGAGCTGTTTGTCTAGAGTTTTCTTTTCTTCTTGATGTATGTAGAAAAAAATGGTTTAAGTTGTATCTTTCATTTCATTGTAAAAGTTCAATAAAGTTTTAAATTTTCCGATGTTGAGTTGTGACAAATATAGTGTTGTTGTATGGTTACCTACTACTGAACAGCTTACTGCCGCCGTCTCAACAACGGTGCAGGCTGGGCATGATCCGGTTCGACCCCTTTAGTTGGGATCGGGTCGTGACAACTGTAACTGGTGTTGAGATGTTTAAGAAGATCTTGGACCATGGAGAGGTATAAATAGTTTTTTCATGCCTTTCACATGTAAGTTTTACCTATCATCAATTATAATTAAGTAACCATGTCTACTGGCTGGTGATAATGTCGGCCTCCTTTTGCGTGGTCTGAAACGTGGAGATGTACAAAGAGGGCAGGTAAATAATGCCAAAGCGAATTTCTACCTGAGTAAGATTTTCCAGTATACTTGCTTTTTCTGGCTTAAGCCATTGTAAGTTATTTGTTAGTGTATCCCTACAACATGATGGCATCAGTGTTATTTGTATGAAACTAAAGTTCTTGAAGAAGGCATTGGTCTCAATGCTGTAATACAGTTTCTAAGCATATTTGTGTTGCTGTTTAGTGTCTTTCACCTTCCCTTCTACCACTGTCTTAATGTTTATGATTGTGTTCACTGTTTAGATGTAGTTTTTAAGCTTGGCAATTTGAAGATGTGCAAGACATTTGAGTAGAAATGTACGTACTCACTAATTGTGTTCCCTAATGCAGGTTGTTTGCAAACCTGGAAGTCTAAAGACATACAAGAAATTTGAGGCAGAAATTTATGTGCTCACAAAAGACGAAGGTGGTCGTCACACTGCTTTCTTCTCAAATTACAGACCCCAATTCTACCTTAGGATAGCAGATATTACAGGGAAAGTTGAATTGCCTGAAAATGTAAAGATGGTGATGCCTGGTGACAATGTAACTGCCATCTTTGAGCTTATATCACCTGTTCCACTTGACGCAGGTAATGTCCCGCGTACTATTGTCAATTCCGTGGTCAAATATAAAAATTTGATAATCCTAAAATCTAGTGCTTAGCAATAGAAGAATGCTGAAGCACTTCCAAAGTTATTTAGAAAAAATAATTCTTCATAGATAATAAGGATGGGAGTTGGTTATCATGTCACATTGGTCAACACATTATTTGGAAAACCTTATGACTATGTTGCACAAATACAAATAAGAAACAGGGGATATCGACACCGAGATAGGGCCAAAGCACTGGTTCTACTGTCTCTTAGAGTATTTTAGATTGTCCATGATACCATGACAGACATTTTGGAGTATCAATGCTTCTAGACTTGAAAGGAAGCTGTGCCTTGTTGCCATTGCTTGATTTCTGAGTGTTTTCTGACAGTTTATGTAAATATGAGCAAATCCCTCTATTCCTTATGCTACTATTTGTATAGGCTTTTTTTTATTATTGATTTGCCCCTTTTGGAGATACTCTTGCTTCCCTTGTGAAATTTTGGTTGCCAATAAGTGGCAAGGGCCAAGATTTGACTCCCGTTTTCTATTCGTTTTGGCAGGGCAAAGATTTGCTTTGCGAGAAGGAGGGAGGACAGTCGGTGCTGGAGTTGTTTCCAAAGTGATTGACTGAGCTGTTCCCTGGCTTCCGCTGGTTAGCATTTGCTCCCCTTACCTATTTAGAACAAATTGCAAGGGCTGCCTATTCGTACTTAACTGTGGCAACCCACACCCAGATACCATTTTTCATGACGCCTCCATGGAGAAGTGTGGGTTTGAAAATTTTGATCCCATGTTGTTTTCTAGATTTTTTTTTGTTCTATTTATTACTTAGCACATATACATTTATTTCCCTATGTATTGAATTCCTGTCCAGGCCCGACTGTATCATGAATAAAATCACATGTACTGACAAGTCTCAGCGGTCTCGGCTACTACTTGTCGACCATATTATGTATCAACCATTTTATTTCTCAGTCTATGGGTAACTTGAAACATCTTTTACCGATTTACTGTAATCTGGTATTAAAGTACCATATAATGCTAACCTATGTTTTGATGTTTCAAGGATCCTCAGTGTTACTAGAGCACCATATAATGCTTGCTGCTAAGAGTAGGTAATGGTCTTTCTCATACTCATTTGTAATTGTGTGTATATTGAAGTCATGTTGAATGCATTATCAATTTCCAGTCTTCCATATGGATAAAGGATACTACTGATGCCATCATTATCCAGCACATAAAATTGCAGTCATTTTCATGTGACAGTAAAAATTGGTTTGTGGGTCTTTTTATTTTGATTCAGATCCTTTGGATATCTTATTTAATCTATGAGTAAGTAGCCTACATTGACACTCCAGTAGAATAACTTACTTATAGAGTGGACATTGTCAGAGAGGATGAGAACAAGCCCTGCAGTGAAGCTAATCCAACTCCGAAGAGGTCAAGGTAGATATTGTGTCCCCATTTGTCTGTTGGTGTCGTACGTAAGTGGCAGAACAGATGGAGGGAGCTGCTGGTAGCAGAGCGCCAGGCCATCAATAATTGTAGTAGTAATGTGAAAACAATCCTGGTCCAATGATAATCCAGTTAGGACCGGGTCAAGAGACGCAAATAGTGCCGGATAAAACACACTAGAATAACCCTATGTGTGAGAGTGGAAGTGGCGTGACGTTCCATTTCTTCTAAAACTAATCTCCCCGAGGCCCTAGCCCATTGGGAACGGTGAGGCACCCCAGCGTGGAGGGCACGGGTCGAGCCTCCTTGGGAGCATGCTCCCAAGCTCCATTAAAGTGGACACCCAAAAAACAAAAAAAATCTCCACCCTTGTCCCAACCACAAAAAATTACCCCAACTCTCTTTGACCTCATAATGGAACTCTTAAGAGCGTCATTAGTAGTTGGGACTCTCCAATGCAATTTGGAGTCCAAAATTAAAAAAAAAAGGTAAATGTAGAATGGGTTGGGTTTGCATGAGAATAGTAGGAAATGATAAAGTGAGCTCCGGTCCCAAAAATTTTGTGGTCAAAAATTAATGTAGGAAAAAAATAATATAAAGTTTATAATCTAGAAAGTTGGGCTCCAAATTGGAACTTACTATTCTACAAAACGAGTTTCTACAATCTAGAATCTAGAAATTGGGAGGCCCAACCCTTAGCACCCATGGATGGGTTGGGACCGAAATTGTAGAAAATGGGACTAGGGATGAGACTTATTATTCTACAAAATGAGCTCCTACATTCTAAATCTAGAATCTAGAAAATGGAATGGGCCTTACTAATGATGCTCTAACAAATGAGATAATAAATAGTGAATAATGGAGTTCGGGTCATATCGGAGCATATATACTTCCGCACTCTTCTTTCACTAGCACTATCCAAACAAAGTAAAAAAAGAAGAGAAAAATGAAAAATGAAAATAACTAAAGTAATTTAAAAACATCTTTTTTTTATTATTAAAAATTGAACTAAAAATCTCACATGTGCACGCATAACATAATAACCATCACACCATAATTATTTCATGTTAAGCGGGATCCATGATACATACTATATTTATTTTACAAACAAAAATATTAATATATTTATATTTCAACTAATTTTTTTGTGTCCTTGATTCGTCGGGGCCAGGACCGACCCTGAATGGAGATTGTGTCATACTTATTCACCATAAAACTTAATTAAGATTAGGTTAACTAGAAAAACAAAGCCCGTATGAGATATTTTTCTTTAATAAGTTTGTATCCCATTTTAATTGATTTATGGTCTTAAATTTGTTATACTTATTTTTTTTTGAAATATTTTCTTTCACAAGTTGCCACACTTAATAATGGAAATTAAATCTGTTAATAAATATATATACAAAATTATCCTAAAAGACGTTTTAGGACTCGAATCATAATTTTATTAACAATTATGCTATTTGGCTCCCAAAATTTTTGGGTGATGTCATCTCCCATTATTTGATATCTGATATGGCAACTAACAGGACAGCTGACATGTCATATTTTAACCCAAAATATAATTACCTAATTTTTTATTATTGTTAATGTTAATGCTAATGCTAATTTTAATTTAATGTGAATATTAAATTTAATGTAAATGTTAAAATTAATGTTAATATTAATATTTATGTTAATTTGATATTAATATTAATATTAATTTTAATGTTAATGTTAATTTTAATTTAATGTTAATATTAATTTTAATGTTATTGTTAATGTTTTTATTATTAATGTTCATGTTAATTTGATATTAATATAAATTTTAATTTTAATATTAACTTTAATGTTTAGTGTTTAATTTTGTCATGTCAATTGTCATGTCATCAACTACGTCATATGCCACATAATGGGAGATAAGATCATCCATATTTTTTGGGAGGCAAATAGTATTTTTATTTTATTAAACTACGTACTCTCAGAAAATTTGATGCTATATACTTAATTTTCTGATAAAAAGACTACTTTGCTACTGGATCGAGTGATCTAGAGGGGACAACAACGGGAGCAGTCGAGAATCGAGATTGGGTACTCGTGGATGTGTCCTGATAGTATGGTCCCATTTTCTGGTCCTTTCTTTTAAGTAACTTTTGAATTGGACAATAAAAGTAACGGTTGGCCGAAAAGTTCGGATGAGAGCAGAATCTCGGGCAAGGGGGAAGGCTGACCGCGGGAAGATGAGAATGGGGCTTATAAATACAATTCCTGCCTTAATGAATGCCAGTTTCCCCCTTCCATAATTCTTTTCGATCTCTCTCTGTAAGAGCCCTCTTCAAATTCTCTAATTACATAATTATTCATTTCTTCTTCTTCTTCTTCTTCTTCTACTTTTTTTTTTTTTTTGAGTTTATAATATTATGAATTGTTTTCCTTCCATAATCTTGCAGAAATAAAAAAAATGGCATCGAGGCTCGTTATCATTAGCAAAGGAGAGGAGGAAGTGGAGGAAGTGACTTCTCCGGGAGGTGGGAGGAAGAGGACTGTAATCAGGAGCAACTCCACTTCCCCTACGTGTCAGCTTGTGGGCCCGTTCTGCCTGTGCGCCCCCGCGACCCACGCAGGGTCGTTCAAGTGCCGGCTCCACAGGTCCAAGTCTACGGGCCAATCGCCGACCGCCACATCATCCACCTCCTCCGGCCAATTCAAGAACTGATCATAACTATGTTTATATATGTAGGAAAATACAACGTAAATAAGCCGTCTCTTTTTTTGTAATTACTGGTGTGAGACGCTTTTTAATGAAAACTGAGATGTGATGTCTTGGCCTCTTTGACGAGCCAACATCAACTTTTCATTCTGAATTCCATCCAGTCCACAACGACTTAGAAAGTGCGGACACTTCAAAATGTTGACACGTACGTATTGGGTACAATCTGCACACTCAAAACATAAAATGTATATTGTATCCATGTTGATGTCGTGTCACGTCGTATTTGGGTTAGTGCAACATTGACAATAGTTTATAGCTGCAGCTCTATCGGTTCTGACCAAGGGCTCACGAGCTGGGAGAGTGAGTTCATTCTTTTCTTTTTTTAGAGTGAGTTCATTCATTGCTTGGTGTTTTTGTTTTGTAAATTGTTTTAAGAGTAGCAGTATGCTGGATGGAGGGAAGCTTCTCGGACCTGCAGTCCGAGCCACCATTTTGGCGGGACGGGGCGGGGCGGAACGGGCCGACCCACCATTTTGGCGGCCTGAAAAAATTCCAATCCAGTCCAACCCACCGGCGGACCGCAAGCTATGCGGTCCGCTTAATTTTTTTAAAATTTTAAATTATTGTTTAGTTTTTAAAAGAAAAAAAAATCATATATATAATATTTTTTACTCACTCTCATATGCATCAAATTACAAGTAAAATACAAGAAACATTATAATAGTAGATATTTCTTTAAAACACCTTCATTCATGTAAATAAATAACCAAATTTAATATTTTATACGTCATTACTTGTCTTAAATGAAATTTTTTATCATTTATAATACATATATCATATATGTGCTAAATAAAAAAATTAAAATATTTATAAAAAAATAGATGGCGGGCCAACCCACTTGGCCCACGGGCTAGCCCACCGCGGGGCGGGCTACTAGAGGGCCAGCCCACCTAGGCCCGCCTGTTTGGCGGGCTCCTAAATGCTCGGCCCAACCCACCTTTTTGACGGGCGGGACGGGCCGGCCCAACGGACTTAGTCCATTTTGACCTTGGTTTTGTTTTTATGTTTTTGCTTCCTCTAATTACTAATTCATTGTTATCAAGTAGTCATTTGCATGGCGCCTAGTTTGGGAACAAACGTTCAGCAGAATGGGAAAAATAGAGTTTATTTGGGAATGTAGTTTATTGGAACTCGATGTTCAAAGGAACCGGGGTTCTACAATTGCATACATGACACGTGGCGAGAAAATATTTTCATCGTGCACCTTTCATGTCATCTACTTGATGGTTTGGAAATAAGAAAAACTATTCTGAATGCACTTATCTCCATACTATCAAATGGATGGCATGAAAGATGTACGATAAGTTCGGCTCACCGAATATTTTTTCGGTTCATGATTACAAATTTTGTTTTTATACTAGACCATGCGGAATTTGGATTATGGAGCTCTAGATTCGGTCCCGACCTGGTCCAATACGTACCTTGAGTTATGGATAGACAAAACACACACCCCTACATGGGTACCAACTTTAATCCGCAACTTAGAGATTTTGCTTTTGTGGTTTGGAAGGATGTACATTTATTTGTTGGGCCTAGGCATAAAGCTTGGGCAAAACCATTAGTCCGTTGTGTTTGGGCTCTAACCAAAGTTAGTCCGACTCTGCCTACGAAATGCTGACCCTTGTTAGCAATCACCCAAACAACTCGTACTATATACGAATTTTTCCGTATCTTTCAGAAATGTATAATATTTGTGTACTTTTGAAAGATTCGAATCAGTACATAAATTTTAAGCATGCGGAGTTTTAAACCTGTTCTTTATAAATTATTGTAAAATTTGGCCCAAAAAATATGTTGGAAACATATTTAATTAAACCAAACTTGATAACATATTTAAGAATGCGAAGTTTCTAACCTCAATATTTTTATTTTTTAAATATTTGACCAAATTATTTAACATATTTTATTTATATTGAGTTAATTTATACTCATAATTTTACCGTCCCCAATTTTTCCCTTTTGCCCAATTGCTAACAAGGATGCTGACAAGAACGGAGCACATTTCATATTGAAGAATGGGACTAGTTGCAGTTGAGATTATATGATTATTAAGGCTAATGCTTTCGTTGCTTAATTTATTCTCATGGTCTGTTGACTGTTAAAATTTACGACGAAAACCAAAGAAGAAACATTCCTCGTAGGGGTGAGCATTCGGTTTATTCGGTTTAAACTGAATCGAATAATCCAAAATCGAATTGGACCGAAATCGAATAAGCAAAATCGAAATCGAACGAATTGGCCCAAAACCGAATCAAACCGAACCAAATTAAATCGGTTCGATTTTCGGTTTATTCATATTTTTTTGAGCTTTTTTTGTTAATATATATAGTAACTAAATATACATAGACATATTTAGTATATACCTATATATTTAGTATATACATATATATATTAATACTTATATATATAGTACACACACACACACACACACATATATATATATTAATTAATTTTTCTTATTCGGTTTTCGGTTTTGGACCGAAATCGAAACCCAAAATCAAAACCGAAACAGAATAAAAAAATTTAGTATTTTCAAAACCGAAACCGAACCGAATTTTTTTAAAACCGAACCGAACCTCTTATTCGGTTCGGTTCGATTCAGTTTTCGGTCCAAAACCGAATAATGCTCACCCCTAGTTCCTCGTCCCATCACTGGCTAGGAATCCAACGGAAAACTTACTCCGTCTCTCTAAATTTAGTAAGTGGACGGAGTCAGGATTACTATTGGGAGAAGGCAATCCTCATGGAACAGAGGGGACAATTTACATGGTAATCCTAAGAAGAATTAACAGCTGCAATGGCATAATTACTGAACAACAGTTATGTTATGATGAATAACCCAACACACCGAAAAATTATTCAGTGGGACAGACTCACCGCCTCAGCTTCTTACAATAATATAATAACACACCACTTTCTTTTTTTTTGTTTTCCTATAGTTTCGTGCTAGTGGTGCGTTATTATACTATTGGAAGAAAATTACTATTCATCCTCCAAAGTATTCCTCTAAACTATTCCTCCTCGTTATGTGACATGCTGCTGACATGACATATGATATGGCAAATTTAAAATTAACATTAAAATTAACAAAAAAAATTAATATAAAAAATCACCATTAACATTAAATTAATATTAAAATTAAAATTAACATTAATATTAATATTAATATTTAAAAAATTGGATAATTAATTTTTTGGATTAAAATTTGCATGTCAGCTGTCACGTCAGTCGTCACATAAGAGATGGTTTGGAAGGACAATTTGGAAGGATGAATAGCATTACTCCTATTTGGTGGGTGGGTGGAGGGAGGGTTGCTCAGGGCTCATCACCGCCACGTGATGAGCCCTTTCCATTGAATAATTTCTCCACACACCTCTCCTTCTAATATGAGTTATGAAGTCGTAGAAAAATTCACTCAACTGATAATTAGCATAGCATCTCGATTGAGTTTGTTTTAGTCCATACGAGGCTACTCAATATATATATTAAGAGAGGTGCAGTACCTAAGCTCTCTTGTTTTTCTCATTATAGCTTAGAGTACACAACTACATTGCTTATGGTAGACGCTACTCCTCACTCACATAACACAGCATCCTGCAGTGTTGTCATCGTCGAAGTAGTCCGCGAAGGCCATCGGCTGCTGCTGCTGCTGCCACTGATCAACCGTTGGAGAGTGATTATATGGTGGCAACCCGTAATGTTGTCGGTTGCAGCAATAAGCATTATTCATGGTGTAATTATTACAGGCCATCGGAACAGCTGGATGTTGCTCCAGAACTTGGTAGTAGTACACCTGCTGTGAGTGAATTGTGTTAGGAATATCGGAAAAGCTAATTTGTCCGCAGGAGGGCTTGTACGACCGCCGCTTTGGCGCACCCCATTGGTCCTCCTGTATTCACGGATCCCACATCGATTGACCTGCCAATGGGACGACGACACGTGGTGGGCGGACGGGCTGGCCTGCAAGCGGGCAACGTAACAGTACTACTCTAGTAATATTCACCTGAGGGATAGCTGTCACCACTGTTCGATACCAACTCTTCATGCTTGTGATTTCATTAGGACTAGAGGATTCTTGTACTATGTGGCCATCTCCATCTTCCGTGCCGGGTTCTCTTTGCTGTTCATCTCCTTCTTCTTCTTCTTCTTCTCCGGTGACGCTTTCGGGTTCTTGTACTTGTGCTGATGGCCATAGCTCAGCCTTCTTGCCACTCTTCGCCAGCTTTCTGATGAGGATGTCGACATCGACATCACCGGTTACAGTGATTCTGGCCTGGAAGCGTAGGATGAATCTCGGTCTTCAACACCCCTATACATATCAACTAATGAATTTAAATAAACATATTTTACTTCCTCCTGCATGCAAAAAGCTCAAGCTAATAGTTTGTGCACAAATCTACCGGGCGGCCCCGGAGGGGCAAACAGGGCCTGGGAGCTGGGCCACCAATTTTTTTTTTTTATTGATTTTAACTATAATTTAATCTACTAGTCCAAGGGACCTGCAACCTTCGTTCCATTGGAAGAAAAACAAATAGGACAGAGAACATAAAAATAAAAAAGGTAGGAAATTGGAAACGTAGGCAGCTGCGAATCTCTTTACACGAAATCGTGCCTCTGAGAAAGAAAAAATGTCACGATCAACATTGAATGGCTAAAAATTGACAAGCAAATATGCACAAGCTATGTTATGCAAGAATATACAGTTGAAGAGGAGTCGATAAAAATTGGAACAAAGAATGTAAGTGCTCTATCGACATATGTTGTCGTATATATAATATGTCATTTGTCATTGATCAAATATTGCATATAGTGGTTACTAAAATTTTGTTGAGTCTTTAATTTTTAATTTATTGGTATGTACATGGAATCTTAGTTATCACTACCGTAGATTTTGTATTTTACTAGGTTTCAAGAACCAATAGTTATCCGTAATGATGAACTTCATATACTCCATTTGCTTAAACCTGCTAATAATAGATCGTTCTCTTCTATGATTTAAAGTCAAATTTATGAACTTCATTAATTTTTAGATCATTTTAGTTTTCTGATCGAGACATTGTGCTAATATTATGATAGGTCTGCGTATGATACATGGTGTGTATTGCATTGTGAATATCCTATGTTCGATTGCTTGAATAAGACATCTATTTTTAGTCAAGATCATAAAAATATACACAGATGTTTGTATTATTTTGTGGGTTCAAATGGATGACGATTGTGCTACAAATTATACTTTTTTCTGCTATGTAATAATGCAAGATTACTACATAGGAGGAAAGAGTTGGGAAGATTATATCAAAACACACGGCTTAAAAACTTATGACATGTTAGTCTTCCGCACCGCAGTAACATGATATTCACATGAAGGGTCTTTGACAAGATGACATGTTGTGAAAAGATATATCCTTATAGTTCTCCTACGGCTGTTAAAGAAAACCTCTGTACTTCCTCCGGGTCATGCCGCCGGCTGTGCTGCTTCCCCCTCCTCTTCCTGTCCACTTCTTCTCCCCCGACTCTACACTTGACCTGGATGTCATATGTGGCTGAGAGAGTCAAATAAGAAGAAGGGAAATAGAGGGAGGAGCAGATTTGTTCAGAGCCATGGTGGAGGAGAGGAGAAGGAAGATGCTTGATCAGAACGGATGGCTCAGAACACAAGCCAAGATTCATTCTAGCATACATTAGTGTGAATCATCTATGTTCTGTAGATATGATGTAGTATATGTTCTTATCGTATCTAGTATCTGAAGGACGTAACAGAATCAAGATGAACTCACTAATGTAATACTAAGACATCATCTACTACTATATAAGATATAGTGATAGGTTGTCGTATCATCATTGCCGAGGGATGAGGGTCAGAGGACAGTCAACTTTATCTAAGGCTACTTGCATAGTTTCTGCCTCGCCAGTCGAATGGCTGCAGGGACTATGTCCTGATCACCATGGCGTACCGTAGACTAATGCAAATGGAGCTGGAAATATCCGTCGCTAATCGGTCACTAGTCTGTCGGTAACTGAGAATTTTTTTGAAAAAAAATTGCAGCACTTTTCCTGTTCACAAAAATATGCATAAACCAAACCAATATATAATGCACACCAATTATCGAAGAATCACATAGACCAAATATGCACATACGAATTTAATGCACACCAATTATCCAAGAATCATATAGACCAAACCAAATTAATATAAAATAGACATCAATTATCCTGAAGAGTAACCTAATATCCGTCGTTATAATTCGATTTATCTTTTCCCTCCTTTATCTAAGGATACATAATTTCTGCCTCGCCAGTCGAATGCCTCGAGTACAAGGCGGCAATGATGTTTATGTGAAGAAGAGGTACGAAAGAGATCGTCAAGGATTCTGATAGGTTGTCGTATCTACGGCTACATAGTTTCTGCCTCGCCAGTCGAATGGCTGCAGGGACTATGTCCTGATCACCATGTCGTACCGCCCAGACCCCGCCCCCGCCCCAAGCCCACCGCCTTGTCACCCCCGTTTTTCGTTCTTCGTATTTCCAGTATACGTATACGGAATCCTGACATGTATTTTTATTTTTCTGCCTGGCTAGCTAATTTCAGTTTAATCTTGATTAGGTTCATCATAGCATGTAGTGGTTTAACTTGGTTTATTTTAGGATGGCTTGGTTTATTCTTTGGTTCATCATGTTAAACCCACCACCTTCCCCCTTTATAACCCACCTAACTTTTCTCTCTCCTCCACTTTCTCATTAACTCTTCTTCCTTCTCCATTAAACCCACCACCAACCAAGAACACCCCTTAGGCAAGTACAACTTGCTTCCATAAGAGAGTCCATTTTTATTGTTCCATTAGGTTCTCCTTATGTTTCTAAGACACATTAGAACTTGTCATTTTCCATTTTGAGGCTTTGATTTTTGTAGATCTAAAAATTAATTATTTTCGGATTTTGGTGGTTTTGATCTATCAAACTTCTTTATTTTCAAGTTTTGATGGTTCCATGTTGTAGAGAATTTTATTCTACCCAATTTTGACCTTTAAAAAGTTGGATTTAGACTTGTTTTGACCAAGTTATGGACTTTTGAAGCTTTGGGTTCAAACCATGGAGTTCTTGCAGTTTTGGAGAAGACAGTGAGCAGTGCGCGAGCTTTTTAGCTTGCGTCACTGAGCTGCGCGCGTTCTTTAGCGCAGCGCAGTCTTACTCATACGCTGCCTTTTGGAAGCGTATGTCTTGCATACGCTGACTTGGGTGACAAGGAGTCGTATGGACCTCATACGCTGTCCTGAGCGTATGCTAACCTGAGCGTATGCTGACCTGAGCGTATGCTAACCTGAGCGTATGCTGACCTGAGCGTATGCTAACCTGAGCGTATGCTGACCTGAGCGTATGCTGACCTGAGCGTATGCTGACTGAGCGTATGCTGACCTGAGCGTATGCTGACCTGAGCGTATGCTGACTGAGCGTATGCTGACCTGAGCGTACGCTGACCTGAGCGTATGCTGACCTGAGCGTATGCTGACTGAGCGTATGCTGACCTGAGCCTATGCTGACCTGAGCGTATGCTGACTGAGCATATGCTGACCTGAGCGTATGCTGACCTGAGCGTATGCTGACTGAGCGTATGCTGACCTGAGCGTATGCTAACCTAAGCGTATGTTGACTTGAGCGTAGCCTGACTTGAGCGCAGCCTGATGTTTAGGCGCAACTGGACCTGACCCTACTTGCCTTGCATGATTAGTGACCCGTCGTGGTGCACTCTTGACAAGTAATTTAACATGATAATTCTTGATGGTGGTCCGTTGTGACGCACCCTTGCCTTGACAAGTAATCTTGATAAGCAATCCGACATGATAACCGTGATACGCTGTTGCGACGGCTAACCTGACATGCTAAGTGAATTCTTGACACCGTGGATGATTGTATCGAATATACTTGTATAAACAAGCAGTCTTGTCTCGCATCATGTCTAGGACATGTATCCCTGGTTACCACGGTCAGGGATTCATACATAATCTGACTAGGTTAATGACTAGATTGATCAAGTAGAGCATATAGAGAGGTATTCCGGCTACAAGCAATCCCGTTATCTGGGCGCCTTCCTTGATGGACTTGTAGCCTACCGACGAGTAGGGCACATTTCTAGCTCACTGTTATATGGGGCACTACATAAAACGATTACTATGCACACCGTCATGTGTTGCATCCAAGTCACCTAACAAGGCATGATAACTCTCAGCTTGAACCTTGCGTCTGGATAACCTGGATAGTCTGCAGGGCTTGTGGCCGTAGGCATACCTCATTGCATCTTGCTTGTAACTAAGCTTGTGATAACCCTAGTAAGTTAAGTATCAAGCCGTACTCTTTGCTTGGCCGTGAATGATGGATGGAGTCCTATCTTGTTTAGTCTTGCCTATATCCAGTACATGGATAACTCCGGACATGTTTGTTTATGCTCTACGTTATCGATAATTGGTTCGAGGCTAAGTTCTGTTCAGGTGAAGGGTTACTGTCACGACCCGCACCCGCTAAAAGGGCACGTGACGCGACAACGCCCAGCCTTCACCGAAAAATCGGCGTGGAACGCTGTAGATTTTTCTACTCTAAACAGTTTATATATATAACAAAACCTGTCGAGAATATGGTCAACTCCGAACGGAGGACAAGCAGTGAATATATATAAGTACTCAATCACAACTCTAAGATAACAAAGTAAAGACTGAAAGATAAAGACAACAAGACGATAATAAAATAATAACCTGTCAAGTCCAACACAAGAATATATACAGTCCAAGTCTCTAATACAATCCATAGTAATAACAGTCTCAAAAGTAGCTGGAGACAAAGTCCAGTATAAAAGACCTACTCTAACTAAGCAAGGGGTAAGGTCTCGCCAGGCGGAGCTAAGCCCTGCTGGACCAAAGTCTCCAGGTCTAGCCCCACTACGTCATCCGGACCGTAGTAGGTACAGTAGTCTCCCTCGTCTGCATCTGTAATATTTTCAACATATCCTGTCAGGATGGAACGAGTACAATCTACTAACAACAGTTCACAAGATATGACAAAAGCTATAAGACAGTAAATAGAAAGTATATACAAGAAAATCATGGAATGTACATATGAGTATCATGGCAAGGTAAGCTGTAAATCTAGAGCTAGAACAAGGCAAGTAAACTGATCATGGCATGTACAAGAATCAAGAGTCATATATCTAGGTGTGTGAATACTAGCTACAACATGTGGCCGGCTTGGGTCTGTGCAAGGTCTACTGATCAGCCAATCCTGCGTGGAGTGTAGGATTGGTAGCATTCAAGGTCTACAAGAATAAACAAGGTGGATAATGACCACACATCTACACTAGTACTCCCCGTCCCCGACTGGTAGAGTGGATCCAAGCAAGACACGTTACGACACGGGATTCTACGAGAAGGGAGCAAGTCTCCTCGAGAATCGGTGTCAATATACTGTACAAGAACTACAAGGGGGCTTGCACAAGATATACCAAGATAACGAGGAATAACATCTCATGTCGGGATCCATGAATACCAATCCGTGTGACCAATGTGTCGAGAACAAGCATATCCACACTAATTACATGAATCATAACAATCATTATAAATTGGAAAAGTGTCAGAGAATGTACTCGCCTGTAATATGGTATGATATGTCAACCGGAGCAAATACAGCGTCTCGAGGACCTATAGAGAACAAGACGTATCAATACTCTGTTTAGGAATTAAAATCAAATCAATTTAGACCCTATTAAGTCATTCTAGGTCAAGGCACGTCAAACTAGGTTGTACGGGATCAACCTAAGTCATATTAGGTCTAACCGGGTCAAACTGGGTCAATGCAAGTCAAACGGAATTAATCTAGGTCGATTTGAGTCAACGGTTGACTTACAGTTGACTTTTGGTCAACTGGTCAACTCTGGTCAACCGTGGTCAACTCTGGTCAACCCTAGGTCAATCCTAGGTCAATGGTGACTAATAGTTGACTTTCGGTCAACTACACAAGTTTGAAGGAATTTGGGACTAAATTGGGTAAAGTGTTGACCCATAGTTGACTTTTGGTCTAAAAAGTCAACCGTGGTCAACCGGGGTCAAGACTAAGTCTAGACGGCTATTTCTACCCATTACCAACCTCTACAACCCATATCCAAGTCCATCTTGGACTTCGATACTCGTATCTTGGCCATAGGCCAATTACCTATTTTACCCTTAAAAAGGGCAAAATTCTACCTTCGACGATTATCTAGTTAGCCTACCCACGCTTGATATTTTGACCCGAGCTCCCTAGGGTAGTATGATACTAGCCTATACATATATTATCTACCATAACACCTAGGTAAAGTGGACGTCTAGTCCACCTTACGACCCATTGGCGATATCTTGAATATTTCAAGATACGTACTGATACGGCGCGATACCGGCGCCCTACGACCCCGATTTCCACTCGGAAGCCTACCCGCAAAATCTAAATCACGTATTCTAACTCCACACCAAGTTTCATCGCGTTCCGATACTCCGGGCTCAAATTCGCTCTCTAACTCGATTCTTCTAAATTGATTTCCTACACTTCCTATACAAATACCCTTCTTCTAATTCTTATTCTCTTCTCCTTCTAATTTCCTATTCTAATTCCTCTTCTTAACTCTTCTAATCCTTCTTCTTCTCATTCTTCCTCTTATCTAACTTTTCTCCTAATTCTTCTTCCTATTCTTTCTTCTATTCTTCTTCTAACTTCCCATCTATCTAACTATCTATATATACATATACTTATCTATATATATACATATATATATATATATCTATATATATACATTTATATATGTATATGGGGGGAAAGATTAAGGGGACTTATATGGGGGCTAATGGGGCAAATAGGGGTGAAATGGGGGGGGGGGGGGGGATGCTCCTTATGGCCGGCCCTGGTAGGGGCCTTATTGGGTTTTGGGTGGAGACCCATTAGGCCCCCAACCCAATAAACTTAGTTGGGTTCGGTTCGGGTTTGTTTCGGGTTGGTTCGGTCTAATTTCTAAATACTAATTAAGCTCTAAAATGACTAATTAAGCCATAGAAATAGGGTTTATAATTTCTAACCTAATTATGATGGTATGTGGGCCAAGTCCAGCTAGTATGTGGGTCCCGCTAGGGTCCAGGCTACCCGGGTCTCCAATTTGAGTCCGAATTGGATAAAATCCAAACCAAACCAAATAAATCCCAAAAAATCACATAAAATAAATAAAAATTCCTAAAAATTATAAAACTTAAAAAATGACGAAAATACCCCTAATTTGAAAACTGGAGGTGACAGTTACAACCCCGGTCCTTGTCTGGTTTACGGGTTGTAACTTGGGTACCGGAATAGTCCTCTAGTTATCTTATCGTTTATCATCATGTTTTCTTTAACTCATGCCTTATGTTATTTCACCTATGATTTATGTGCTGACATGCTGGTTTTAGTTTTTAAGTGAAGCCTCCTTTGTGGCACTTGCTCTTTCTGGGGTCTGACCCAGCTGGTTTTGTATGGCCAGATTTCGGAGCAGCTACCGAGGATCTTTCGACTTTCCTGCCAGATGTTGAACACTAGAAGGAATCCCGGCAACGAGTGGGTTTTTATTTTGCTCTCCCACTCCCTTGTAAAAATATTCTTTTGAGGCGTTTAGCCGCCGAGCAAGTGTTAGCTCGTTTGCAACTCTACTTACTGTCTGCCTACGGGCTGTAGCATGATTGACAAATCCTAGGGTTGATCATGTATGACTTAAACTCTTGCTAGTCTTCGTATTTTGTATGACTAGCTTCATGATCATCTGAATATGTAATGTATGGGACGCCTTACTTTGTATGTCTGATGATCTACCATCTTGTTATATCTACTTATTGCTTGAGATTGAGACACTAGGCTTGTTATTGACCTTAAGAGACTGATGGCTTGTAGTAAACCCTCATGCATCTAGACAGCCGTGACCATATTGCGATGTGAGATTCACTTCAATGTACGTAGCTGGCTGTGTCTGTCTCCCGCTC
This sequence comes from Iris pallida, assembly GCA_029216955.1. NCBI lineage: Eukaryota > Viridiplantae > Streptophyta > Magnoliopsida > Asparagales > Iridaceae > Iris > Iris pallida. The sequence continues at coordinate 6,234,211 of JANAVB010006596.1, read as the reverse complement.
TCCAGTATTCTGGTTCTGGGGCGTGATACGGTTTAAGTGGTGGCCCATGCAGGTCTTGTAAATCAAGATGTGTGAGGGTTTACCGGATAGATGTCTCAATCAGCACTCGCCTTTGATCTCTACTCGTGCCTCCTGATCTTTCAGAATCCTTGACCTGATCACATGTTTGTGTCCTCGATCTATCATGGTCCTTTCTTATTGTTCCCCATGTCGTTTCTTCAGCGACCTTGTTCCTGGTCCTACCGATCAGCAAGGCGGAGCACCTCCAGTGGACCAGCAGCAACCTGGAGACCAAGCCCAGCACTCTGGAGTGGCCTTCCGAGTCATGCATTCCGGGGACCCCGAGCCCCCAGTTCAGCCAGTCCAGCCTGCAGAGCCTGACGATGGCACCTTGGTGGGTCTCATCAGGACATTGCTTGCGTCACAAGATCGTCGGGACGATGCCATGCACCAGGCGGTACAAGATGCCATGGGCCGTGTTGGTTATCAAGGGAACAGTGCAGCAGCAGCAGTATCAGCCTCCGAGGCCATTGTCGCCTCAGGCTCAGGCATTCCAGCAGCAGCGACCGCAACAGTATGCCCAGGTCCAAGCTCAGGTTCAGAACCGCCAGAGAAGTTTCCAGCAGAGGGGACCAGCACCCAGAGGGTACGGTCAAGCGATGGCTTTGACCGTAGAGGAGGAGTTGGCATCAGGTGAGGTGGTGGCAGGTACCATTCTCGTCAACTCTTTTCCTGCATCTGTATTATTTGTTTCAGGTGCATCGCATTCATTTATGTCTGCACGATTCGCGACACGGATAGGACTGGAGCCCGAGTCATTATCAGTAAGGCTCAATATACTTACTGGTAACGGACTTGTGGGTGTAGATAGGGTGTTTTCCTCGTGTCGAATCGTAGTTAGCGGTAGAGAGTTTCTCGCTAGGTTGATAGAGTTTCCGATGGCCGATTATGATGTGGTCCTAGGAATGGATTGGTTGAGGGACCAGTATGCTAGAATAGATTGCCATGTCGGCAAGATTATTTTTAGTATTCCCGGTGAGCCAAAGTTTTCATTTTTTTGAGGCAGAGTAGAACCTTCTTCCCCAACATTGCGGATGGCTGTAGCAGCAACAGTTCAATTTCCCAGAGTTGTAGAAGAGTTTTCTGACGTATTTTCCGAAGAGCTTCTAGGCATGTCCCCAGAGAGAGAGATAGAGTTCACTATCGACTTGATTCCAGGGACGGCACCAGTGTCAGAGAGATTCTATAGGATGGCACCATCAGAGTTGGAGGTCCTGTACAAGATGATTGAAGATGGTCCAACGAACAGGGCAAAACGGCATAATCTGCAGAACTCTGCTGCATACCCATCTATGGTCTTGCCTGCTTGCTTGAGACTGATAAACTTCTGCTGGAGCTCATATCGAGCTACCACGCCAAAATACTTGGCCTTGAATCTGTCACTGAAGGTGGTCCAACGAACAGGGCGTCTTACACCAACTTCTTCTGATGTCCACCAGTCGCGGGCAAGATCCTGAAGTACCAATTTGACCTGATCAACCTTCTCATCATCTGGAACCTTGGCTGCCACAAGAATGGCTTCGATATCTTGAATCCAGGCATCCGCAGTGATGGCATCCTCCGTGCCATCAAAATACCTCGGGTTCAAGCGACGAAACCTTCCTGATGCTCCCGAGTCAGCCCCGACACTCCTCTCAAGAGCTAACTGAATCCCTTGGTTCAGCAACACGTTCTGCTCCTGCTGCCGAGTCTGTTGCTGTTGGTTAGTGACAAGAAACCCCCGGATGATCTCCAGGAGTGCTACGGCGTCTGGTACTGCTGTCGCTGCTGGTGCTGCAGGAGCCTCAGTAACCCGCGGCTCCACTGCCTCTGGTCCCACCTCTGCTCGTGCCTGCACTGGAGAAGGTTCTCTTCCCTGTTGCTGCCTAGTCGAGCCATGCTCTTGCTGCTCTTCCTCATGGGCCTCACCCGCTACTGAGAATGAAGTACCCCTATAGAGAAAGGTATAAGATTATCAAGTCCGGACGAGGAAGATTTCGAGGATGCAAGTCAGGTTAGAGATCAAGGCAAGGATAGAGAATTTGAAACGGAATTTCAAGGGGAACAAGTTTTGATTGAGACTCCTAATAATTCGCAATACCCCACAAGTCTGAAAAAGAGACCTGCATGGGCCACCACTAAAACTTTGTCACGCCCCAGTACCGAAATACGGAGACAGACTAGGCCAGCTACTCCATATGAGGTATGTAACGTCATACGGCGATCGTGGCTGTCGAGAGACTAGGGGGTACATGCTACAATCAAGTCTCCTATGGTCCCACAGAGTTCTATGTCTCAATCAATCAAGTCATATCAGCAATTAAATGAACATTAAAGATAAAGCAGTAAGGCGTCCCCGACGCTTCATCAAAATGGTCATGAGAGACTAGCGTTATAATTTAGCTATCTCAGAGAGTCAGAAGTACAAAATTATACACAGCTGCAGTCCGTTTAATTACAATTATGTACTGACACAAAATATCAAGTAATCCGGCTAACAGGTGCCGGTGGCTAAACGCCGTAAAAAGTATAAGCAGGAGTGGTGGAGAAGAAACCCACTCGAGTCCCCGAACCGCCATGCTCCTAGTACGCACCATGGATGTCAGGAAGGAAGATCGTGTCCTCCGGCTCTGCTACGAGATCTGGCCAAACAAAATCAGCGGGGTCAGCCCCGAATAGCAAGTACCGCCAAAGGGGCACAAGAGTTAAGATTAAAACCCAGTTAATAGAATGACTGACAATAGTAATACTTATGCTACTTATTATAGGGTAGTACAACATCTTCGAGCCCATATGGCACCCTTACAACCAAACAAGGACAAAAGGTGCCGTATGGAGTCGGGACGTGTCGTACTCTATAACTTTCACATAAGTTAAAAGGTATAAACAAGAAAATATCCTGATCGTGACTTTGGTCGATAGCCTATCGCAGCACAATATCCAACCCAACAATCAAACAAGAACATGGGTTGGATCTTGTACCATGATAGACCATGTTCCTCAGTCATTCACAGAAGTAACACTTCACAACCAGAATAAGTCTTCCGTTCATAACTTCGGTCCACAGCCTGTCATAGTACGATAACCAACCCAACAATCAAACAAGAACATGGGTTGGATCACGTACCACAACAGTCCGCTTCCCTCGGTTATTCGCGGAAGGTAATAGGATACAAGCAAGTCGTTTTCACGGCCAATCAAGTCTACGAGTTTCTAGTGGGACGAGGTTATCCTCGCGTCATGTTATTAGAAAATCCTCAGATCGTATCTTTCCAGCAAGGCTAGCCAACCCAGGGTTCGCGTAGACAGGTGTTATTGAGCACAGGTCCCTCGTAAGGCCACCTTACCAAAACAGGTAATATATAGCGGGAATTAATCGGATACAGTCATCCACTCGTTGCGGATGACACAGTATCCATGGAGACCAGCCGGCGCGTCAAGATAATATCTCAAGGCGGCTGGTGTAACACGATCTCGGGATTCTACCCTCCCCATGCATCTAGTATATTTAGTTGCCTAGTTTAACCCTAGGTGAAATCTTGGACTCTCATGCTGTGGCCTGCATGATTATCCCCCTAAAAGATCGTACCATAGTACGAATACCCTAAGTGAGGATCCATGTCAATCAGTATGTCAACATGTTCTATCCTCCTTAGTGTAATGCATCATTGCAAATACGCCATGTGGAGTTACGAGTCATTTGTCGAGCATGAACAAGAACTGGGACATTCAGGTACAGGTATCAGGTAGGAACACTTTGTTCTCCGGGGTCACATTAGTGCTCATATCATGCTCGAGAAAAAGGCATAAGGATATAAAATGGGCATATAATATCTGATAAAATATCAAAAGCGTACGCACAAAAGCACGCACGCTCAAGGGGGGCTGCGTACGTGAAAAGTCACGCAGGCTCAAGAGGAGAGCTGCGTGAAAAGTCACGCAGGCTCAGGAGGAGAGCTGCGTGAAAAGTCATGCAGGCTCAGGAGGAGAGCTGCGTGAAAAGTCACGCAGGCGTGAAAAGTCACGCAGGCTCAAGAGGAGAGCTGCGTGAAAAGTCACGCAGGCTCAGGAGGAAAGCTGCATGAAAAGTCACGCAGGCTCAGGAGGAGAGCTGCGTGAAAAGTCACGCAGGCTCAGGAGGAGAGCTGCGTGAAAAGTCACGCAGGCTCAGGAGGAGAGCTGCATGAAAAGTCACGCAGGCTCAGGAGGAGACACGCTCCCAACAGGAAGCGTGCTCAAACAGGAGCACACTGCTCACTGTCTTCTCCAAACAGCAAGAACACCATGGTTAACCCCAAACTTCAAAACGTCACAACTTAGCCATCCGAGCTCCAAATCCGGATTTCCAAAGTTCCATCTTGGGTGAAATGGAATTCTCTTCCACATGGAAGCATCAAAACCCATAAACCCCCAATGAAAATAGATCAAGACCAAGGAAATCCGAAAATTTTAAAACTTAGATCTACAAAAATCAAAGCTTCAAAATGGAAATTTCCAAGTTCTAAACTAGTATAGATTGAGGAGAAGAACAGGTTTTGGCAAATAGTTTTGTAAGAAATCATTGACAAAATTATGGATCCATCTCTTGAGCAAGTTGGTACTTGCCTTGGTTGGTGGAGGAAATAAATGAGAGGAAGTAAATGAGAGGAGAGAGAATGAGATGAGTTATATATAAAGATCTTGGACCCATGGGTTCATGATGAACCAAAGGGTTCATGATGAACCATTGGTGAACCAAGAATAGGTTACCCAAATGAGCCAAAACTGTAGGCCCAAATGCAGAAAATAAATTAGGAAATAATATTTTGTCGAATATTTTTGGGAAATGTATGAAGAAAACACTGCATAATAAATATCGTATAAATTCAAGGTAAATATAATTTATCGGTTTACGTATTAAAATACGTATTCCAGGATTGGGGAGTGACAACGGACTCTAAGCTTCAGCGGCTTAGGGCAGAATGTGTGGCAGGACAGAGACCAGAGTTATGCATTCATGAAGATGGTACACTCCGACATGGGAGGTGTCTTTATGTACCCGGTGGTGATATCAGACAGAAGATCATGGCAGAGGCTCACAGTTCTCAGTATTCCATTCACCCCAGCGGTACGAAGATGTATCGTGATATTCGGCAGCATTTTTGGTGGAATGGCATGAAGAGGGAGATAGCCCGGTTTGTCTCTCGTTGTTTAGTTTGCCAACAAGTTAAGGCTGAACATCAGAGACCAGCTGGACTTCTTCAACCTTTACCGATCCCAGAATGGAAATGGAAGCACATTACCATGGATTTTGTAACTGGATTACCTAGATCCCCAGCTGGAAGAGATGCCATCTGGGTTATAGTTGATCGTCTAACAAAGGTAGCTCATTTTCTTCCTTTCAGAATCGGTCAGTCGACGGATCAGCTTGCAGAGATGTACCTCAGACAGATAGTCAGATTGCATAGAGTGCCAGTCAGTATTGTGTCTGACAGAAATTCATGATTCACCTCGCACTTTTGGCGGAGTCTTCAAGAGAGTTTGGGGACTCGTCTCAAGTTCAGTTCAGCCTACCATCCGCAGACAGATGGTCAGTCAGAACGCACGATCCAGACTCTTGAAGACATGCTGCGGTCATGTACACTCGACTTCGGTGGTTCGTAGGAAGATCACCTGCATCTCGTAGAGTTCTCGTACAATAACAGTTTCCAGGCTAGTATCCAGATGGCACATTTCGAGGCCTTGTACGGCAGGAAGTGCAGATCTCCTTTAGCTTGGGACGATATCGGTGAGAGGCAAATGCTTGGACCAGAGATGGTGACGCGGACTATTGAGGTGGTCAGACAAGTTAGAGATCATCTTCGAGTTGTCCAAGATCGCCAGCGTCATTGGGCCGATTCTCGTCGGCGTTCTCTTGAATTTTCTGTCGGCGACCACGTATTCCGCAGGATCTCGCCTACCCGTGGCGTCATTCGATTCGGCGTGCGGGAAAAGCTCAGTCCTAGGTATATAGGACCGTTTGATATTCTAGAGCGAGTAGGTGATGTATCCTATCATCTCGCTCTTCTGCCGTCGTTACGTGAGGTACATGATGTCTTCCATGTATCCCAATTACGATGATATATCCCGGATCCGATTCATGTCCTTGATCATTCGGAATTGGTTGTTGGTACCAACCTTTCGTATGAGGAGAGACCCGTATCCATATTGGACCGGAGGGAGAAGATACTCAAGAACAAGACTATCAAGTTAGTCCGTGTTGCTTGGGGTCATCACTCTTTGGGTGAGTCAACATGGGAGCGTGAGGATGATATCCGATCGCGATATCCCGACCTGTTTGACTCGTAAGGTATAATGTCTTTCTTATGCCTTATGCTTAAGTTCCTTGCTTGCATGAATGATTGCTTGATTGACTGCTAGTCCTATATTGTCTGCAATTGATATAGCTTGCTCGACATCTCTAGCCTCTTGATTAAATTCCGAGGACGGAATTCTTTTAAGGTGGGAAGAGTTGTCACCCCCGTTTTTCATTCTACGTATTTCCAGTATACGTATACGGAATCCTGACATGTATTTTTATTTTCCTACCTGGCTAGCTAATTTCAGTTTAATCTTGATTAGGTTCATCATAGCATGTAGTGGTTTAACTTGGTTTATTTTGGGATGGCTTGGTTTATTCTTTGGTTCATCATGTTAAACCCACCACCTTTCCCCTTTATAACCCACCTAACTTTTCTCTCTCCTCCACTTTCTCATTAACTCTTCTTCCTTCTCCATTAAACCCACCACCAACCAAGAACACCCCTTAGGCAAGTGCAACTTGCTTCCACAAGAGAGCCCATTTTTATTGTTCTATTAGCTTCTCCTCATGTTTCTAAGACACATTAGAACTTGTCATTTTCTATTTTGAGGCTTTGATTTTTGTAGATCTAGAAATTAGTTATTTTCAGATTTTGATGGTTTTGATCCATCAAACTTCTTTATTTTTAAGTTTTGATGGTTTTATGTTGTAGAGAATTTTATTCTACCCAATTTTGACCTTTGAAAAGTTGGATTTGGACTTGTTTTGACCAAGTTATGGACTTTTGAAGCTTTGGGTTCAAACCATGGAGTTCTTGCTGTTTTGGAGAAGACAGTGAGCAGTGCGCGAGCTTTTTAGCTTGCGCCACTGAGCTGTGCGCGCTCTTTAGCGCAGCGCAGTCTGACTCATACGCTGCCTTTTGGAAGCGTATGTCTTGCATAAGCTGACTTGGGTGACAAGGAGTCGTATGGACCTCATACGCTGACCTGAGCGTATGCTGACCTGAGCGTATGCTGACCTGAGCGTATGCTGACTGAACGTATGCTGACCTGAGCGTATGCTGACTGAGCGTATGCTGACCTGAGCGTATGCTGACTGAGCGTATGCTGACCTGAGCGTACGCTGACCTGAGCGTATGCTGACCTGAGCGTATGCTGACTGAGCGTATGCTGACCTGAGCGTATGCTGACCTGAGCGTAGGCTGACCTGAGCGTATGCTGACTGAGCGTATGCTGACCTGAGCGTATGCGGACCTGAGCGTATGTTGACTTGAGCGTTGCCTGACCTGAGCGTATGCGGACCTGAGCGTATGTTGACTTGAGCGTTGCCTGACTTGAGCGCAGCCTGATGTTTAGGCGCAACTGGACCTGACCCTACTTGCCTTGCATGATTAGTGACCCGCCGTGGTGCACTCTTGACAAGTAATTTAACATGATAATTTTTGATGGTGGTCCGTTGTGACGCACCCTTGCCTTGACAAGTAATCTTGATAAGCAACCCGACATGATAACCGTGATACGCTGTTGCGACGGCTAATCTGACATGCTAAGTGAATTCTTGACACCGTGGATGATTGTATCGAATATACTTGTATAAGCAACCAGTCTTGTCTCGCATCATGTCTAGGACATGTATCCCTGGTTACCACGATCAGGGATTCATACCGAATCTGACTAGGTTAATGGCTAGATTGATCAAGTAGAGCATATAGAGAGGTATTCCGGCTACAAGCAATTCCGTTATCTGGGCGCCTTCCTTGATGGACTTGTAGCCTACCAACGAGTAGGGCACATTTCCAGCTCACTGTTATGTGGGGCACTACATGAAACGATTACTACGCACACCGTCATGTGTTGCATCCAAGTCACCTAACAAGGCATGATAACTCTCAGCTTGAACCTTGCGTCCCGCTCTCCAGTATTCTGGTTCTGGGGCGTGATACGCCCAGACCCCGCCCCAAGCCAGTCGCCCAGCCCCCGACGCCCCAACCCCAAGCCCGCCTCCCAGACCCCGACGCCCCCGTCCCAAGCCCACCGCCCAGACCCCGCCCCAAGCCAGCCACTCAGCCCCCGACGCCGCCGCCCCAAGCCCACCGCCCAGCCCCCGACCCAAGCCAGCCACCGACGCCCCAGCCCCAAGCCCGCCTCCCAGACCCCGACGCCCCCGCCCCAAGCCCACCGCCCAGCCCCCGACCCAAGCCAGCCGCCCAGCCCCCGACGCCCCCGCCCCAAGCCAGCCGCCCAGCCCCCGACGCCGCCGTCCCAAGCCCACCGCCCAGCCCCCGACTCAAGCCAGCCGCCCGACGCCACAACCCCAAGCCCGCCTCCCAGTCCCCGAGAGAGAGAGAGAGAGAGATCGAGAGAGAGAGAGAGAGAGTGGGTTACCTTCGGGAGAGAGAGAGGAGAGGACGTCGACGCCGACGACGACACCGACGACGATCACCGAAGCCGACACCGGCGAGAGAGAGAGAGAGAGAGGAGAGAGAGAGTGAATTTGGGGGGAATGCGAAAAGTTCCTCCCGCCATTTCATTTAAAGTTTGGTACGTATATATAGCGACTGAATAGCGACGGAAGATAATCCGTCGCCATGTTTGATACGTGCCGACTGAATATCCGTCGCTACGTAGTCGAAGATATGTCCCGCCAATTCTCTACACAATTCCCGCCAAATAATCGACTACGTAGCGACGACTGGGTATCCGTCGCTACATTTCCGACAGTCTAGCGACGGACGTGCGACCTTTTTTCCCCCTAAAATTAAAATAAAAATGGCAAAGGCGTGTAGTCGATAATCCGTTGCTGAGCGGCCAAGAAACGGTCGCTAATACCGACGGAAAAATTCCGTCGCTATAAAGCCGTCGCTAAATGAGCGTATTTTGGTAGTGTACTAGGATGGGTGACCTCCTGGGAAGTCCTCGTGTTGCACTCCTTGAAGGACAAATGACCTCTAACCTAGTGGTTAAGAGAGATGCATGCAGCCCAAGTGGTCAGTAGATCGATTCCCGGTGGGAGCGTTCGCCACAATTATCTTCTTTCAAAAATTATATAATATTGAGAATCTTTCTGCCAAAACATGCATGCACTTACTAATAGTCAATAGAGTAAGATAGAAAGAGCATATTAATTTGAAGATATACGAATCCAATAGTTTAAAGATATGAGTTGCTGTCTTTCTCCCAACTTAATTATCATCTTCTCACTTTGCTTAGTTCTTATTGACCACGAATTAGAAAGCATTTATAATTTCCAATCATGCTTTATTCCTTTTAAACTTGTGTTGAACACTTATCTAACCCTTGCATCAAATTATCGACGCTTAACATGGTTTATCACTAATGTACTACTGATTACGTACATGCTATCATAAGATCTAACTATCTTCTCTATTTCTATGAAAGAAATTCATTTTAGAAAAATCTTCTCCCAATGGTAATTTTTATCACCATTTCTATCGTAGGTGGCAATGATGTAGGATAAAAACTTTATAGAAACTCTCATAGAAATTCTCCTATCTCTTATGACAATCATTGAATTGATCCTTTTACTGTGTGACACATAGGATAGAAATAGAGAATCATTGGAGAGCATTTTTGTATGTCTATAATTTCTATGTAGAAACTCTTCCAACTAGGATATAAATCTCCTTCAAGTACAATGCCAAGTAGGATAAGAACTCAATTTTAGAAATCACCATTGGAGATGGTCTAAGGTCAAATTAGCTAGTTATATCATAACTATAGCACTTGTGCATTTTTGGTACCTTAACTTTTTAATGATCGATTTTTGTACCCCAACTTCATAAATTGATCTTTTGAAGTCTCTTTCACCAATTTTTGGATCCTTAAAAGTTGTGTTTGTTGTTGGATGATGTGTTGATTTTTGTAATTAAATGAGTAACAATACTATTTTATTCCTAATGAACTCTTATTTGTAACTAAATTTGGATAGAATGTACTTCAAAAGAATAATTTATGATGTTGGGAAGCCAAAATTTAATAATAAAAAGTTTAGATGTCAAAAATGTCCAAACACTATAGTTAGAGTGCCTCTCGAAAAATATCCAAACACTTTTCTTGACACACTTTATAGCCACACTGATGTGACATTGCATTATTGGATGTCAATTATTATCTCTTTTTAATGCTTTTTTTGACATCCAATAATGCATCCAATAATACAGTGCCACATCAGTGTGGCTATGAAGTGTGTCAAAGAAAGTGTGTCAAAGAAAGTGTGTGTCTCCATAGTATTACTCTTTAGCCTAATAATAATAATAATAATAATAATAATAATAATAATAAGATTATGCTACAGATAAATAAAATCCAACAATTAATAATTCTAGAAATTCCGGATTTCACACACACACACACACACACACACACACATATATATATATATATATATATATATATATATATATATATATATATATATATAACCAATAACAATAATATATATATATATTAATAAGATCTACTACTCAATATGTTACGAACACTTAAAAAGGGATTTAATTTTTTGATCAATATTGAGAATCTTAATTCTGCCAAAACATGCATGCACTTCCTAATAGTCAATAGAGTAAGATAGAAACAGCATATTTGAAGATATACGAATCCAATACTTTAAAGATATGAGCTGTTGTCTTTCTCCCAACTTAGTTATCATCTTCTCACTTTGCTTAGTTGTTATTGACCACCAATTAGGAAGCATTTATAATTTCCAATCATGCTTTATTCCTTTTAAACTTGTGTTGAACACTTATAATCCTTGCATCAAATATCGACTCTTAACATGGTTTATAGCTAGTGTAATACTGAATACTTACATGCTATCATAAGATCTAAGGCTAAATTAGCTAGTTATATCCTAACTACAGAACTTGCGCATTTTTGGCACATTAACTTTTTACTGTTCGATTTTTGTACCCCAATTTCATAAATTGATCTTTTGAAGTATCTTTCACCATTTTTTGGATCCTTAAAAGTTGTGTACGTTGTTAGATGATGTGTTGGTTTTTTTGTAATTAAATGAATAGCGATACTATTTTATTCCTAACGAACTCTTATTTGTAACTAAATTTGGACGGAATGTACTTCAAAAGAATAATTTATGATGTTGGGAAGCCAAAATTTAATAATAAAAAGTTAAGATGTCAAAAATGTCCAAATACTATAGTTGGAGTGCCTCACGAATAATTTAGCCTAAGATCTTAATGTGTAGTTATTTTTTTCTTGTTCCTTTAGTAAGAATTGTTTGGACTGATACAAGAATATAATCCTCAATCTTCTTCACAAGTCTTGATTCTCGATGTAACGCCTGGGACATTAACTTGTATCAGTCGCGGATTCAAATCTTGTTAAATATACAATCTACTTGCGGAAGTACGTTGGAATATCACAAAAATATATGGTAAGTTATATGGACACATCAAAAAGTGATCAATGCATATCCTATTTCTGGCAGTCCTAAGTCCTTTATGGATTGTCATAAATGGGACTTTATGGTCTGGTAGTCCATCTCGTGTTTATATAGGACTGTCACATTTTCTGACAGTCCATAAAGTACCTAGGACTGTCAGAAATTGTGGCAGTCCTAATTTTAATTAGACTGCCAAAAATGAAATAGTCTGATCACTTTTTGATGTGTCCATATAACTTATCAAATATATATATATATATATGACCCTCGATCCTCGTCACAACTCTGGTGTCTTGATATGACAAGAAAATGCTTATATATACGTTAGGTTAACCGAGTAACTGAGAATATCTTAAACTAATGGTGGGGAAACGTATGTTGAAAAATAAGAATGTAGTACTTTATCTTGTCCTTGCCAAAAGGTCAAAAGGTTATTGAAGTTTTCCATATCTTTAGTTGATCCATACTTTTGCCAATGTGAATTTATGACCCAAAAAAGAGGCCCATCCAGAAGTACTGCCGACTTGGCTAGGAGGTTGTTGGAGAGGCTTAGGGTCCGCTTGGTAATGGTGTTTTCATCGATTTTGGGGTGTTTTTGAATCGATCGTTTATGAAAACTCCTGTTTGTTAATTTTTTTGAGGCATCGATTTTGGTCGGCTCAAAAATTTTCCAGAACAGATGTAATGTATTTTTGGGTGGCTTTATAAACACTCCAAATCGGTGAGTTTTGAGCGGCTCTATTTTTTTATTCCATTTATATCCTCACAAAAATATATATAATTATAACTACTGATACCCTTCCCTATTTAATTTATTCGTGTAAAAAAATTTTAGAACCGCTCGTTAATGAATTACAAGCATGGATTGGACTGGTTTAAAAACCGTTACTTAAAAACCATAAAAAATCGGACACATCATAACCGCTCATAACTGGTACTCTAAAAACACTTCATAACCGCTACCCCTACAATTACCAAGCAGACCCTTAGTGATTCAATATCGCTAGAAAACTTGGTTAGTAGAATTCAATTTCTTCAAGTACATGATGCGTTATTCGTTTTGATCTTTGCCTTAATGTGTCTAAGACTAAAAAATTCGAATGCAATTTCCGTTAAAAAATAATTTAGATTATAATTTGTTATAGATAACGTTTTTTTAGATGTTCGTCGATACACACCAGATTTAGTGTATGCTGCATTGCATGTCTGTTGGGCCCACTGTCTCCAACTTCTACCAAATAAATAGAAGGAATAATATACTCCCGTGTCTCGATCCACTGATCTTCCGCCACCCAGACGGGGTCTTATACTTCTTCTCGGTAATCACAAGAGCCACCCAAAAAAATTTGTTGAAAAATAATTTAAATTAGAATTTATTATAGAAAACACTAACATGTGGGATTGAGCCTAGCAAGCCAAGAAAATTTTCGCAAATCTTAACCACATGAGTTAGAAATGTTTAACTATAGTTAAATAATATTAGGTAATAATTAGTTAAAATTGATTTATTTTTAATTCCTGACTACGTGAAGATATATGATTTGGGCGGTTCATTTCTTAGCGGTTTTTAAACCGTATTATAATGGGGGGAGAAAGTATAGGCTTACCTCACATCAACATCCAATCATAATTAGTCTGCCAATTAATTTATGGATCTTTCTTATAGAGTCCATTTTTGTTCACCCACCAAAACTAAGGTGTTTGTTCATCCTCAAACAAAAAATTGACACGTATCAAATCCATTCAACATAAGCCACTTTGGATGTGGTTTTGTAAACATTCAAAGTTGTTTTGATTAAAAAATTTGACACATGTCAATCTTTTATTGGAGGGTGAACAAATACTTGTTTTGATGGGTGAAAAAAAATGAACTCTTTTCTTAGATAAGCTACGGTCAACCAATGGTTAGGTCTAAGCGAGGTGGCCAAAAAAATCCCCAAAATCCCATGATTAGGACCGAGATCTCATTGTCATCCCTTCTCTTCCCCAAGAATCCGTTGATCGACTTCATGAAGCATTGCTTGTAGACATATACAAGTCCATTCAAGAATCATTCCACCAAACTTTGTTGCTGCAATATCTGACTATTAATGCAATAAGGGTGTGCCATCCTTCAAACCTCTAGTCAGCATATTGTCCTTATAAGCCTTCTACTGAAGGCGGTGCATGTTTTCTCGGATCTCCATATTTCATTCATAAAAGATAGGTCAATGAATTCACTACTAGTACAAAATAACAATTTTGTGAACAATAATAGAGCAGTTTTGTACGGACCGAGAGGGACCATATGTTAACCCGAGGGCTAACGTGACAGTCTTTTATTGGACAGATGTGAACCCTACGTTAGCAGGGAGGATTAGGTCCAATGGAATATCGTCATGTCAGCTCTCGGGCTGACGCACGATTAACTGAAGAAGCAATTGGTCAAGAATCAAGACGTGTTAGAAATTTGTTGTGCCATGTCGATTCATGAGATGAAGAACATAAATTAAATTGATTGCGGAAGCGTACCTGAATCTATTGTCTTTGCTTGACGGATCTTGAAGCAGACGTTTTTTTTGTGGGATTTGATCTTACAATCCGCTACGGTCCTTAATAACAAAGATTAAATCTTTGTTCCTCTCTTTGTTGATGGGGATACAGAAGAGAATAGAGAAACCCTCTCTTTGGTGGCCGTATGAGTTGGGACCATAACCCTAATGAATATATATATATATATATATATATATATATATATATATATATATATATATATGGGGCAGATGACCTCTAGCCTAGTGGTTAAGAGAGATGCATGTGTGTGTGTGTGTGTGTGTGTGTGTGTGTGTGTGTGTGTGTGTGTTGTGATATTTCTAATTTGGCCCCTCATCAAATTAGAATTATCTCCGGTATCTACACATTAATTCCATGACAATTATACCCTTAAGCCAATTACCAAATAGACCATTTTTATTTGGCTTAATTATTTAGATAGCCCAAACACAATTAATTTTACATGTGTGGCCCCATAATTATTGAATAATTTCAACAATCTTCCACTGGGCCACATATGTAACCTTATAATTGTGTTAACCTTAGTGAGCTCATAAATTGCTATCTTAATCCTTAGGGTATATCCGGACAATCTCGTCTATTAACCATATCAACATAGGATCAAAGCGGCCTTCGTCACATATAGCGTAACTAAACCATCAATGGTCACATATACCAATATAGCTAAACGACATAGATCAATCATGGATGCGTAGCATGAAAATTACACGCAATATGATCATTAAATGTCTATTTCCAACTGGTCCTCCTTAACTTTAATGAGATCAACACTTTAACATAATGAAAACAGAATGAACTGAATTTTCATATATCTGATCAGATAAATATCCAAAATACTTTAATACATAAATGTGTCCAAAACCAAATAGCACCCAAATACATAAAATACAAACTCCCACTATATTGTCATATTCTTAATTAACACCCATATGAGCAGTATGCTCATGAAAGATCATGGGTGATAATGCTTTTGTGAGCGGATCCGCTAACATGGAGTTTGTCCTAATGTGCTATATGAACACTATAACCATTCTGAATTCTTTCCTTCACAACTAGAAACTTTATGTCAATATCCTTTGACTTATACAAGTTTTTGTTGTTATTGGAATACAGTACTGCTGATTTATTGTCACACCATAATTTTATGTGGTCTTTCAATACCGTACTGTAGGCGCAGCCTTGTGACAATTTCGCAACCATATTCCATGAATAGATACCCCACAGCATGTTATAAACCTTGCTTTCATGATGGAAGAAATTATGAGTGCATGTTTGACACTCATCCAAAATATATCTCCATTAGTCAGCATAACCTGATGTGGATCTTCTGCTGTGTTAGCATCCAACAAAATCGGAGTCGAAATACCTTATGATCTCCAGAATTATTCTATCTCCTACAAAGAGCATATAATTCTTTATTCTCTATTAATTATTTAAGTAGTTTGGCTGCTACCCAATGATCCATCCATATTTGCTTAAAATATCTGCCTAACATCTGAATATGTACGCAATATCCTAACGCGTACATACTTGAGCATACATTAGACTTCCTACAACTGGTCATGTATGGAAAATCTATTGTATTTTCTTAATTTTAAGGCTAATCTTAAGGCACTTGATTGAGATCGAATTTGTCTCCTGTAACGAGAGGTGTCACCTGGTTTGCATTGAATACTTCAATCAATATACAAAATCAGAAAATTATTTCTACTCCCACTGAACTTTGTGATACACATAATCTTCAACAGTGTTTATCTCAAAACCAAACGAGATAATCACTTGGTAAAACTTAAAGTATCTTTGACGAGAAGCCTGCTTGAGTCCATAAATAGATTCTGTCAGTTTGCGAACCATATTCTTTGGATCTTCTGACACAAAGTTATTTGGTTGCACCATATTATTTTGTCAATGTTACCATTGAGAAATACCGTTTTGACATCCATTTATGTAACTCAATATTAAAATGTACAACAAGTATTATAATTGGTTTAAAAGAGTCTATCAAAGAAACCGAAGAGAAAGTCTCTTTAAAAAACAATCCCTTCCTCTTCTCTTGAGGTTGTTGAGTTTGTTCCTCAGAAACAATTACCTTATCTTGAATGGGGGTGCCTTTATGTTGTCTTGTTGAGGTAGCTCAACATCGACTTATAGAGGTAATTCGACATTGACTTATTGAGGCTCCAAATTCACTTCTTGATCAATGACAGGTGCAGAATCTTGCACATCGTCAAAAGTGATAGTATGAATCGCAATCGATTCTTCCTCAAAGACAATGTCATTGACTTTATTTCTTCCCCAAACTCAACATCCTCAAAAAATATTACACTTCTCGTCTAAATTTTTTTTTTTTTTTTGTAGTACCACGTGGTTCCATATGCAAGATTTTTTTATAGGATGCAATAGTTTCAAGTGATAATAGCATGTCACGAACATTTAAAAAAAATACCAACATTATTTTGAATTGGCTTAATTGCACTTTGCTACCCTCAACTATTCCGCCTTTTCAACTTGATACCATAAACTTTTTTTCGTAACAAATTGGTACCTCAACTATTATTTTTTTTCAACTTAATACCTAATTTTTCAACAATTCCGAAAATGCCCTTCCCTCTTCCCTCCCTCCACCCCCTTCCCCACTCCGGCCACCCCCCCTGCTAGCTCTGGCCGCCCCACCCCCTCCCCCTGCTAGCTCCGCCCCCCCCGCTAGCTTCGGCCACCCCCTGCCCAGCCTCCCGCCCCGCCCTCCCTCCCCAGCCCCCCTCCTCCCGTGCTGCCGCGGCCTAGGGGAGAGGCGGGGGCTGGCGGGCGGCCGGAGCGAGCAGGGGGGGTGGGCGGGGGGGGGGGGGGGGGGCGGAGCTAGCAGGGGGGGCGGCCGGAGCGTGCAGGGGGGGAGGGTTAGGGGTAGGGGCATTTTAGTCCAAAATAACATCTGGGTACCAAATTGTTACAAAAAATAGTTTAGGGTACAAAGTTGAAAAATGGTAATAGTTGAGGGTAGCAAAGTGCAATTAAGCCTTTTGAATTTAAAGATAGATCAAACTTTATTGTTCCCAAATAAACAATGATAAATAAGACTGTCAAACAAGAAAACTGAAACTAAATTTCGTCTAAAAGACGGTACAATAAAAGCTTTAGATAAAATTGTCTATCAAATCCAATAATAACTAATATCCAAAATTTGTCCTATTGCATCCACTTCTACCGACTTGCCGTCTCCCACATAGATGTATCTTTCATCATCAGTTGGCTTTCGGTAGATCTGGCAACCCTGCATAGAAACACTAATGTGAGTAGTTGCACCAAAATCTAATCACCATGTGTTTCTTAATACTGAAGCTAAATTATACCAAATTAAGAAATGTACCTTTCTTTACACGCCATGCGTGGTACTTTGTACATTCCTTCTTTACGTGTCCCGGCTTACCACAAAAGAAACAACCATTAGCCTCAGTTTGTTGTTTCTTTTGCACTGGACCCTTAGTAGCTTCTGTATTCTTTCGCTTAGTGCCTTTATACTTGTCTTTAGAGATGGTAGCCAAATTAGCACTTTCAGTTTTATCTTGCTTCAATCTCTCTTCTTCTTGTACACAGTACGAAATGAGCTCATTTAGAGTCCATTTTTCCTTTTGACAGTTGTAACTGACCTTGAACTGATTGTACTGTGTAGGAAGTGAGAGCAATACCAAATAAACGAGCAAGTCATCCGACAAGTCGAGCTTAAGTGCCTTAAGTTTTGAAGCAATATATATGAGACATCTCCATGATGTACTCCCTTATGTTACCTTTGCCTTTATACTTCATGGTAATCAAGCACAACAAAAGTGTGCTTGTTTCCGCCTTATCATTCTTTGCAAATCGCTTCTCGATTTCAGTAAGGAATTGTTTGGCATTAGTAACCTCATCAGATACTGCACCCCTGAATGCCTCTGGAATACCGCGCTTTATGATCATTAGCCTCATGCGGTTTGAGCGTTCCCACTTTTCGAAGTTCGCTCTGTCACCGGATGAACTGTCATCCTTAGGAGTAGTGGGACGCTCAATCCTAAGTGCAAGGTCTAGATCCATGCAGCCGAGAACAATATATATGTTCTCTTTCCAGTCCTTCAAGTTTGTTCCGTTAAGCATTGGAATTAAGTTCAGATTAGCAGATATTGTAGCAACACTAGCTGAAAAGAGAACAAAAAAAATAAATAAACAAATATGCTCTAATTAATAACCAAAGAATAAAAGATAGTCAAACAAATTTAAATAATGGTGAACCCCATCTCAAGATACCTAGTGCATCATTAATATCAAGTCTTTGGACAGTGATATTAACTGCAAGTGGTACACTTGGTGTAGTGATCAAATGTTGACAATAAGTCATGTCAAATAGTAAGCCTATCTTTGGATCGGGTTACTATTCACATGTAAAACGTATAATTGTCACACATTTATCACCACAAGTATGCGTGCAATTCGGCCAAGTATTAACCTTCCTTTGGGCCGGCTAATATCCGCATGAATATGCACACTCAAACATCCGACATCCCTCGTAGACTATCTACGCAAGAGAGGTTACTTTGGCGACATCTTGTTTCAATGAGTCTACTTAGAATATTGGACAACTATTGCTAGTCACAAAAAGGCACCAAAAAAAATTTGAATGTTGACTAAATTTTACAAAACCGAATCATGTCCAAAACTTTATGTACATGCATAATTAAAATATTACAACTCAAATAAGATAATCATAAGCATGTGAATCTCTTTACATGATTCAAACAAATATTCTTAATTTGACTAACTGAGCATTGTCAATATAATAACATTCACGTAATATTTTACTGAAGATATGGACCAATAGATTGCTTCAAATAATCCATAAATATTATATTAAAATAATCTGCTGAAGAAATGTACGTCAGTAGATTACATCAAATATATGACTTAGAACATAAATTTATTGGAAACTAAATTTATGCCAAACATAAAATTGTCTATATTTGATTCCAATTTGTCCTCCAATGATCAACTTAGATTGAAAAATACTCTAAATTGAATAACACCAAATATCTATCAGAATAAGTAATTGGAATCTAACCGACATTCCATACTATCACATGCGTCCATATCTAATATTTAAACATTAACTGAGAGATTATTACTGTACATAAATAATGAATTAGCTTGTGAAGACGTAGCAGTTGCAATTTGGCAAGCTGTGTGTAACATATGTAAGCATGAACTTCATAGCTAGTAACAAAGAAAAGCACAGACCAAAGACCCTTCTGATATTTCGATCAAGCGGAGCAGAGACTAGATCTGTTGCAATTTTAATCAGCTCAATTAAGCTGGGTGGGGTTATATTATTTGCATCCTGGGATATATTTCAATTTTCGATCAAAATATTATTAATACAGTGCTCAAAGACTTCGAGGGAGGACATCTGTAGTTGAATTAGAACACACAGGGATCATGCGAAGATTGGAGAGAACATTTCGGTCTTTGATAAATATAGAAGACAGACTTTTCTCATATATATATATATATATATATATATATATATATATATATATATATATATATATATATATATATATATATATATGACAAGGATCAAAAGTTTTGTGGGAGGAGTCCTGCCAAAGCCTTCCGTCCCCTGAATCCATTGGATGAGAAACTGCAGATATAATATTCGTGTATCATAAATTTTATTTAATGAACCATTGGAACCCTAAATTAAATTAGATCTTACGATCTAGGGTTCCTGAACAACAACAAAAATTAAATCTAAACATTCAATCTCATAAATCAAACAAGGAGGCTCTGATACCACTTGTTAGAAATTTGTTGTGCCCTGTCGATTCATGAGATGAAGAACATAAATTAAATTGATTGCGGAAGCGTACCTGAATCCATTGTCTTTGCTTGACGGATATTGAAGCAGACGTTTTTCTTTGTGGGATTTGATCTTCCAACCCGCTACGGCCCTTAATAACAAAGATTAAATCTTTGTTCCTCTCTTTGTTGATGGGGATACAGAAGAGAATAGAGAAACCCTCTCTTTGGTGGCCGTATGAGTTGGGGACCATAACCCTAATGAATATATATATATATATATATATATATATATATATATATATATATATATATATATATGTGTGTGTGTGTGTGTGTGTGTGTGTGTGTGTGTGTGTTGTGATATTTCTAATTTGGCCCCTCATCAAATTAGAATTATCTCCGGTATCTACACATTAATTCCATGACAATTATACCCTTAAGCCAATTTCCAAATAGACCACTTTAATTTGGCTTAATTATTTAGATAGTCCAAACACAATTAATTTTACATATGTGGTCCTATAATTATTGAATAATTTCAACAAGACGCACAATAACAACACCATTAGGAACATCCATTATCATTTCACGATATATAGCTTTTAGTTGAGATTTTCGAGTCCGAAATCTAATTTCCATCCAAAGGATTGGACCTTCTCCAAGTACATAAAGAAAAGAAAAAAAAGATTAGGATGAACATACTAGATTGCTCCAGAGTCGACTCCAAGTCTAGGGGATCCCAAAAATTCTAAAGTCCCGGACCAAACTTTACAAAACATTCCCTAAAATTCATAGATACCTCTTAAATTTTACAAAAGCTCAAAAATTTATAAATGTCCCTAAATTTTACAAAGTCCTCCTAAAAATTGCAAGACCCTAAAAGTTTGACATAAAGATCTCCAATTTTAGGATTGTCTATATCCTATTTTTTGCTAGTGCCAGCCTGAATTGCACGTTTAGAACATTATGTGAAGTGAAACAACCAGGGCTACTTCAATTTGGTCTTATATTATAATTGGCTTATAAGCATTTCTTTCATTCTTCCCTTCTCCATTGACAACCTTATATCTATATCAGAAACAAACAAATGCAAGTAGGAAGTAACACATCCCTAACTACATTAGCCCATGCATGACATATATTCAAAATTCAAACATCCTAGAGAAACTAAGAGTTCTTAATTTTTAAATCTCGGCCATATATGGACATCTTATTTCTTGATTTTTTTTGTTTTCAAAGGTCTAAAAAAAGAAAAAGTACATTTTCAATGTTAATAAAATTTACGTGTCATACAAGTTCTTATTTTGAATTTCATTCAATTTAGCATTCTTTTCATTTCTCTAATGTAAGACAATAACTTAGCATGAACAATTGATAAAATTTCTGATAATTTGTTTTTGAGATACCTGGCAATACGTAGAGGATTTTGTGCATGCTGCATTGCATGTCTTTTGGGCCCATTGTCCCCAATTCCTACCAAATAAATGGAAGGGAATAATACGTCCCTGTAGTTCGATCCACTGATCTTTTGCCATTAAGTCGGAATCTTATACCTCTTTTCGGTAGCCACAAGAGTCACTCGAGGTCGGTGATAAAATTTCTGATCATGGTGTGATGAACTGATTGGAGACTATATTGTGCATTGTACATGCCTAAACCACTTGAAGTATTTTTTTTTATCACGACGACACCTTGCAATCATGCATCTGGATTAGTTTCCAAAAACCAAGATAATATAGGTATACATCTCCAAAAAAATTCTGTCCCTTTCCCTTCAGAAGTTAAGGGTGAGGGTCGATTTTTTTGGTTTCAACCGAAAACAAAATAATCAAAATCGAATAAACCAAAATTTTAAAATTTTAAAATCGAAATTCAACCAAAATTAGTCATAAATCGAACCGATAGCCAATTAGTTTGTTCGATTGGACTATTTTTATTGCTTAATGGATTAGGTCGAAAGTTGAAATTATAATTAAATAATATTAATAAAAATTAATTTTTATACATATGATTGTTGTATTTAAAAGTTGGATCCAAAATTGGACAACTTATTAAATTATCAAAGTTGGACATTCGGATAGTCACAAACTATATGTAAAATTGAGTGTATTCAATAAGAAAATATTTTAGCAAATACCCGTGTTACAAAAATGAAAACTAGCATATACCCCACTTATTTAAAAAACTAGCAAATATTTACATTCATTTTATGCAACATTTAAAAAATTAAGATATGTCCCCACTATTTTAACCTAAATTTTGATTATTTTACACATAATGGATCATTTGCTAATTTTTAAAATAAGTGGAGGTATATGCTAGTTTTCATATATGTAATTGGGACATTTGCTAAAATATTACTTTAATAATTGCGTTAATTTTGTACATTTTTTTTAGTTTTGAATAGAAATCCAAAATCAAAAAAGCTTTTTTAACTAGTAAATGCACGTGTTTTGCACGTATAGTAACATAGAATGACAATATTATTCAAGGAAAAATTTATGAAATGTCCAAAAACCGCAAAAGTTTTATGAAAAACTCACCACCAAATAACATTTTATCGCGTGCCCAGAATTAGCGAAAAATATATAAAAGGGTTCGGAATAACCTTTTTGTCCTTCTAATTTATTGAAAACACTCATGAAACCTACTCTTAAAAAAAGTATTTCGATTCTTCCTCTTCTTCCATATGCTGCTCACTTTCTAAAAATCTTCAAACCTTACTTAAAAACTCGTTGAAAAATTTCGGAAAGGCCGACAAACGGTAAAACTGTTAAAATGGAGATCCAAACATCATTTTTTTGCGATTCTAAAATTTCAGAAGGCCGACAAATGATAAAACAGTTTATCTCAGACTCCTCGAAAATACGCTCATTTTGCGACAAACCGTACCTCATGTCGATCTCCCAATCAAAAATTATGGCTCTCCAAAGTTTCAACTGGTCATTCCCCGTGTTAAAATGCAGTAGATGGCCATTATCCGTGGTAATATCACTGAGAATGACAATTCTCCGTGTTAATATCACGGAGAATGACCATTCTCCGTGTTAATTTGACGGAGAATTGTCATTCTTCGTGTTAAAATGACGGATAATGGCAATTCTCCGTGATTTTAACACGGAGAATGACCATTCTCCGTGTTAAAATGACAGAGAATGGTCGTTCTTCGTGTTAAAATCACAGAGAATGATCATTCTTCATGTTAAAATTACGGAGAACGGTCATTCTCCATGTTATAATTACGGAGAATTGTCATTCTCCGTGTTAAAATTACGGAGAATGATCATTCCTCGTGTTAATTAAAATGCAAGAGAACTGTCATTCTCCGTGTTAAAATCACGGGAAATGGCTATTCACCGTGTTAAAATGATGGAGAACAGTTGACAGAAACCTAATTTTTTGTAAAAAATTTTTTTGCCAGAAATAAAGATTCAAGAGTTTTCTATTCTTCTTTCAAAACGATGCTAACTTTTATGGAGAAAAAGAAGATCTTCTCTCCACAATTGACCTAATTGCCGAAAAACTTCAAATCTCTCCACGAAGATGATGATAAGCGATGATCGAAATTCGACTGAAGGAAAGCACAGTGAACTGCGAACGATCTTTGCGATCTCTGCTGAAGATGAGAGAAATGTAATTCAGTTCTTTCGTGAAGAAGAAGACGAAAATTGCAATCCAAATCTGAGTTTGTGAATTCAAATACATATATATGAAAAAATTTGTGCAAAGGAGGAGTTATGATATTATCAAAATGACAATTTTGTAAATACAAAATATTTAAAGGGAATCTTAGAATATTTAACGTGGAAATATATAATTTTGGGTATTTCATAAAATTCACCCTACGGGTGGATTTTTCATAAACTCTCATCCCGAAATTGGGTATTTCAGCAATTTTTAGATTATTCAATTATAGTCAAATATCAATTCTAACTCATGTAGTTAAGATGTGAAATATTTTTCTTGTTTGGTTGAGTTCAATTTTCCGTGTTGAACATATACAATAAATTTAAACTTTTTCAACATTTTTTTTACATAATTTAAATTTTTTTAAATGGTTGATGATATTCACACGACTTAAACGGTTCAATCTTGAACTGTTTTGAAGCAATCTTATAATAGTTGAGATATTTTTAAATTAAATCCAACCGAATCACTTATTCCTTCGATTTCGGTCCAAAAACGGAAAATACTCACCCCTATCCTTAATGAGGAGCTGGCTCAATTTTCAGTGTTTGGTCAAAGTATTCATCCATTCTGATCTGTACTTGGGACCCCCATGTGTCTCTCTCTCTCCTTGACATGTTCTTTGATTGCATTATGGTCAGAGAGGAAGAACAAAACAAGAAGGGTGTGACATTGCATGAGATGTCCATTGCCATCAAAATATTCATTCAAAGTCACTAGCAACGGTTCACACTTTTGTTTTGTCTATGCAGAAATAAACAATAGTGGACATATTCTAACAAATATATAGGTCAACATTTTGTGGCAGATTGGCCAACTCTTTCATGAGTACGAGTGGCAAAATCTTTTTTTTTTTTTCCTCTCTTTTGATTCTAGAAAAGGTGGATGGTATCGAAACATATATGCATACAAAAAGCATAGACTTATAGCGAGAGCGGACATAGCTATATATAATCAGTCAACTTTGATAGACACCACAAAAAAAACATCGATACATGATATGATGATATCATAATACATATGTTAAAATGCAAGGGAATGGTGATCGGTTGTGTCCAAAATAATACTTAAAACCGTGTTTCCCATGAGATTGTGTGCATTTGCTAGCTGACGGTTTTTGTAGTGGCATTGGTTTTAGATGTGTAGATCGCAGTATGTTTTGGCATAGAAGATTACCTTTGACATTCGGTTGAACCGGGATTCTTCTACACTCATCTTCTACGGTATAACGTGGGCCGTCTAAGCCGTGCATAAATTTAAAAAATAATAATAAATAACTATTAAATAACTACCTAAATATTCCACTAATTATTTTAAAAAATATATAACCAAGTATTTAACTATCAATAAAATATATTTACAACTAAATAGTCTAACTCAAGTGGTTAAAATATGAGTGTTCTTTTTGTTACTTGAATTCAAATCCTAAGTTTGATAATTTTTTATAATAAATTTATCTGGAAATTGCTGAGAAACCCAATTTCGGGGTTGGTTTTATGAAAAATCCACCCGCATGATGGGTTTTATGAAATGCCCATAATTATATATTTCCACGTTAAGTATTCCAAGATTCCATTTTGATGCTCTGTATTTACAAAATTAATACCATAACTATTCCTCCGTACAAACTCAGATTTGGATTGCGATTCGCGTCTTTTTCTTCTTCACGAGAGATCTGAATTCCATTGCTCTCATCTTCAGTAGAGATCGCAAAGATAGTTCGTAGTTCACCGTGCTTTTTTTTTCAGTCGAACTTCGATCATCGTTCATCTTCTTCTTCTTCTTCTTTTCCGACAATTAGGTCAATTATGGAGAGAAAATCTTCTTCTTCTTTTCCATAAGAGTTAGCATCGTTTTGAAAGAAAAACGAAAACTCTTGAATCTTTATTCACGTCAAATTTCTTTACACAAAACAAAAAATAAAAAATTAGTTTTCTGTCAACTGTTCTCCGTGGATATAACACGAAGAATAGTCATTCTCCTACATTTTAACAAGGAGAATGACATTCTCCGTGTTACTAACACGGAGAATGGCATTCTCCGTGTTTAATGGCCATTCTCCTGTGTTTTAACATTTGAATGGTCATTCTCCGTATAATTTAGCACGGAAAATGACCATTCTCCGTGTAATTTAGTACGGAGAATGGTCATTCTCCTACGTTTTAACACTGTGAATGGCCATTCTCCGTGTAAATTAACACGGAGAATGACATTCTTCGTATAAATTAAGACGGAGAATGGTCATTCTCCGTGTAATTTATCACGGAGAATGGTCATTTTTCGTGTAAATTAAGACGAAAAATGCCATTCTCCGTGTTACTAACACGGAGCCACCCTCATGCGAAATTAACATTCTTCGTGTTCTAACACGGAGAATAACCATTCTTCGTGTTCTAACACGGAGAATGACCATTCTCCTGCATTTTATGGTCAGTTGAAACTTTGGAGGGCCATAACTTTTGACTGGGAGGTCGAAACGAGGCCCGGTTTGTCGAAAAATGAGTGTATCTTCGAGGAGTCTGAGATAAACGATTTTATCGTTTGTCGGCCTTCCGAAATTTTAGAATCGCAAAAAAATGATGTTTGGACCTCCGTTTTAGCACTTTTGTCGTTTGTCTCGGTCTTTCCGAAATTTTTCGACGAGTTTTTGAACATTTTTGAGGAGAAAACCTAGATTCGAAAGTGAGCAGCGTATGGAATAAGATGAAGCATCGAAACGTTTTTTTTAAAAGTAGTTTCGTGGATATTTTCAATAAATTAGAAGGAATGACAAAAAGGTTATTCGGAACCCTCTTTATATTTTTTTTGCTAATTTTGGGCACGCGATGAAATGTTATTGCGCGGTAGGTTTTTCATAAATTTTTTTCATTTTTTGAAAATTTCATAAATTTATTTAATTTTTTAAACATTTTTTTGCACGTGCACGCTACCTAGTATATATAAAGTATGGTCGATCAAGTGTGAGAAGAGGGTCATTTAGTTCTACTGTGCAACAGATTTCTTACACTAGATGGAAAAGAGGAGATGAAGAAAGAGATTAATTTTGGACGTTATCAAGATTAGGGATTAGGTTACTCCATTTGAAAACACCATCCTTATATTATTATATAGGCACGTATATATATGGCCATATATATGGCCACCGTCAATATTTTTTTTGAACTCCATTTGAAATCATCAATTAATTTTTGGACCAAATTGTCTTTGTTCCTTCCTCTTTCTTCTTTTCTTCTCCTCCCGCGGCCACCGTCCCCGCTCCCCCCTTCTCGTCTCCGCTCCCCCCTCTCTGCTCCGGCGGTGGCGGCGGCGGAGGCGAAGGCGGGGAGAGGGAGGGGGAGCGGCGACAGCATAGGCGAGGAGGGGGAGGGAGGAGCGGAGGCAGGGAGGGGGGAGGAAAGAAGAAAGAGGAATGAGCCAAGGGTATTTTGGTCCAATTTTTTTTTGACGGTTTTCGTCCAAAATGGAGGGTACTATACATTTTTGCAAAACTGTAGAGTACAACTTGAATTGGGATAATCAAGTGGAGAGTAAGTCAAAATTTCTCTTATTGTTATTGTTGTAATTGTGACACGACTATTGGTTATGCAGCTGTTAAGTATTATTTTACGTAACTAAACACAAAATATTTACACTTAGAACATATTTGCGTTGTTATGCAATAACATCTACCAATAACACTATTTACAGTCCGAGCTCTTTAGCCTAGTGGTATTAGAGCGGACACCCGGAGGGACCGGCAAGGTTCGAGTCCCCCAATTGCGTGTGTGCGTGGGATTTCAAAAAAAATAACACTATCTACCAAATATTGCCGTTAGCCAATATAACTTACTTTTAACCATTCTACTATTTACTCTATTCTATCTGCACTAATAACAGAATAAAAGAAGAAAGAATAAAAATAAACAGACACAAATCAAATATATTTACAATTTACATTAAAAAAAAAACTCTCCGCCGGAATTTGATCACTCCACAAACACCCGGAGGCCACCGTTCTTCTTCAGGTGACATATCGGACACGCGTCCACCGCCGGCTCGCACACCTCGCACAGACACAGGTGCCGGCACGGCAGGAGCAGCACCGACGCGTCTCCCCTCCGGCACGCACGGCACGGGCCGAGCCGGCTCCTCCCCCGGTCCGGCCCCTCGG
Source organism: Iris pallida (assembly GCA_029216955.1). Classification (NCBI taxonomy): domain Eukaryota; kingdom Viridiplantae; phylum Streptophyta; class Magnoliopsida; order Asparagales; family Iridaceae; genus Iris; species Iris pallida. The sequence continues at coordinate 6,206,255 of JANAVB010006596.1, read as the reverse complement.
AGCAGCGGGACTCCGCGTCCCCAGCGGCGGTCCGGGGGCGCAGGACGCGGCCGAGGCTGGCCTTGAGGCCGCACGCGGCGGCCTCGCTGTTCTTGGCAAAGTTGAACCAGGTCTGCTTGGCGGCGGCGACCCGCGTCATGTCTGCTTCCAGATCTTTATTCTTCTTCCTCGCCATCTCCAGCTCGGTCTCCTTCTCGATCATGAGTTTGTTGGCTGCGGAGAGAGCCTCTCTGTAGTGTTTCTTGTTCATCTCTTCTAATCCTGATCGAATCTTCTCGCTCTGAAAAAAAAATCAAAAATCAAAAATCAAAAATCAAAAATCAAAAGGACGATATGAAGAGGAAATATGATTGGGTTTTGTACATGGAGACGGATGAGCGTATCTACATCGGAGTCGTAGCTGGTTGATGCTGCTGCAGCCGAACGGCAAAGTCCAGTGGTCGGAACTCGGAGATTATTGGAGCGAGGAAGCATCATCATCATCGCCATGTCTCTGTCTCTGTCTTCTTCTCTCGTCCGCTTCCTCAACGACGACGAAGACGATCCACCTGCAGCAGCATTGCATGCCAGATGACGGGCCATCGATTGCTCATATACCTGCACAATTCATTCACTTTCAGACGCAAAAAACAAAAAGTGTAATGTAATCGTAATGCAATCAAATGGATTACATTGCGAATACGATTACATTACAGTGAACCAAACGGGGGTTAGTCAACAAACCTTCAAATTAGCAAGAGCTAGGGAATCCATTTGGGCTTGAATGGCCATGACCAAGAAAAGAAAGGAAAGGAAATTAGGAAGAAGAAGAAGAAGAAAGAAAAAGAAAATTTACTTAGACGAACAACGTTAGCAGTACAGCACACGAGGGGTCGACGAGCTAGAGAATATATATATAAAGAGAGGGGGAGGGAAGTGGAGATAGCTATGCGGCCGTTTGTCTCCGTGCGCGCGCGCGCAGCTGCGGCCAGTCAAGATGCAACAAGACAATAGCAAACCCGAGAGCGCGCACGAGAAACGAGTGCATGCACAAAAACAAGAAAAAATTGAAACATACAACAACAACCAGCTCGTGCTACTGTCACTATAAGTTGAAGAGGAACGGACACAGGAACGAACGAGAGAAGCGTGAACCATATTAAAGTAACTTTCTTTTTTGTTAATGTTGGATAATTACGATGGAGAGACATTAATTATATGCAACATCTAGCCAGAAAAAAGTCGGAGGAGGAAGAAAATTTAGAAACATAAATGAATGAAGAGTTTGGTTCTTAGAGCATCTCCAACCCAATTGTGAGTTTATAAAAAATTGGCTGCCACATACAGGGGCGGATCTAGGTGGGGTCACGTGGGGTCAAGTGATCCCACTGGAAAATGCAATAACATCAATATATATTTTTGTTGTAGTGGAAGTGTGTTTAAGATTCTGGTATTATTACGTGGGTTTCTTTAAATGACAGAGTGTGATGATGGCCCCACACAATTGGGGGGCTCGAACCTTGAGGGCGTGGGTTCAAATCACATTTCTCACAATGTTTTTTTTTCTCAGACAAAATTGTTTTTGTTTAAAAAGTCATATATGAGGGAAGAAAAAAATAGACTTTCCTTGCAAATCATTATTTTTCAAAAAAAAAATTTAAAACTTATTATAAGAGAGAAAAAAGAATGAATGTGCGAGATGAATTGAACTTGTTATAAAAGAAAAAGAAAAACCATTATTTTTCACAACACTCTTATTGATTATTATCTTCTGATCATCGTCTTATTAAAAAAAAAAATCCTAAAAAAAAAATCCATCTTTGGGATAAAAAAATTTAGTGAAAGAAAAGAACACAACATATTTTTTCAGGAATCTAAGCGAGTGTGACTTACACTACCTCGTCAAAATAGTTTTTTGTTAAAATTATTTCGATGAAAAAACATCATTGCAAGAAAAGAGTACAAAGTGTAAAGACAATTTTCATGATGTCTCCATTTATATCTGCAATATGTTCCCTTTCATAGTATACAAATTACTATATTCATGTGTTTTATCCGCCAAATGAATGATTACTTATCTCCAATTTAATAAATTGGAATATGGCATCCAGGTCCAAAAAATTTAGTCAATACATTTTTATGCATATATGATAAAATCTCCTTTTGCTAATCTAGTACACCAACTGCTAAATATTTTTGGACTTCTTTACCTTTCATGTTGACCCCCCTCACTTAAATTCCTGCGTCCGCTCCTGGCCACATAGGAATGCCAAATTTTCATTCCAAAAATTCTTCTCCAATGCAAATGTAGAATAAAACATGAAGTTGACATGGCAAGAAAAATGTGAAGTTGGTTGTCTAGATCTAGACAATGCACTTCACAATGACTTTGTCTCCACATCATCAATTATGAATAGAAATATTTATAAAAAAGTTGAAGAAGTGGAGGATCAGTTGCCTTAGAAGTTGGAAAAAATACTTTTTATTATCTCCTCAATACTTTTGCATTGAAGAGAGTTTTTCTATCTCATTGTCTTTTGAGATATAATTTTGCCACATAAACAAGACTTTGTCTTGTGGCTCATGCCACGTAGGAGCCACCTAAGACTCACAACACTTAACAAGACAAAGGGTTGGAGATGCTCTAATTTGGTTAGCGGAAAGAAACTAAAACTAAAGGAAACTGATTCTTTGTTTTTTTTTATTTTAAGATTTGTAGAAATTGGAAGAAAAATTCAATAGTTGGGATGGAAAAATGAGTCTCATGTTAGGTACTGTTTGGGAAGGGTGGAAAATGGGAGGAAGAAAAAAATTGAGGGGAAAGTGAGAGAAAAATTTTAAATGATGGTGTTTGGATTCTTTGGAAAGGAGGAGAGAAAATGGGGGAGGAAAATTTGAGAGAAAAAAGTAGGTTGGTCTCACTAAAAAAAATTCTTCCAAAAGTGGGAGAAAAATGGAGAGAGATGAGAGAAATTTGAGTGAATTTACCCCACCACCCCTCAAAAAGTTAATATATATAAAATCATCATTTGAGAATACCAAGGAGGAAATAGTAATTATACCTCTATCCATAAACAAATAAAAAATTATTTTTAAACTTTTCCTTCTCCTACTTTTTGTCCATCCAAACAAAGAAAAAATTAACTTTACTTTTATTTTACTCTCCTCCATTTTTCTTTCCCTCAAATTTTTCTCTCCCTCCCCACAAATGTTCCCAAATTTTTCTCTCCCTCCCCACATATGCTCTAAGGGTTGGAGACCAAAGGATAGTCTTCGTAATTACTAAATTGTCCTTATTAAAATTAATGAATCATTTTTAATTAGTATAGACATGTAAAGATATTTTCGGAATTCAAAAGTTTCACTATCAAGTTTTCCTATTATATAGTAGAATAGATTATTATTATTTACTATTATTTATTATTATTTATTATATTTTTATACACTGAGCTCCACCGGCTTGATCCATATGTTTGCTGCGTCACTTCATAATCCACCTCCCTCCCTGCGCTTACAAGAGACGAGTATTTCTTTTCCTTTGCGTTTTGAAAGCAATTCCGAAAGTTAGAGCAAATTCAATTTTGGAACAATCTTTGAAATAGATTATTTTCAAAAATTAGTTATGTTAATGTTTTCTAAAATAGTTTATTTTAATTTGTCCATCCACTAAAACTAATAGAGATGTGTTTTTTTTTTTATCCGACCTAAGACCACTCTAAGAGTAGTTTGGTAAATATTTTTATTAGTTTTGACCACTAATTTGATATATAGAAACTATTGAATGGAATGGTGGACATTCTCTCTAGTTTTAATGGATGAACAAAAACAGTCTCTTTCTGAAAGGCAACAACAATATTGTAGGGAACCTAAGTTGAAGTTCTAGAAACTTTGTGGATGTTGTATGAAATTTCTAAAATGAAATCCAATCCCCAAACAACACGCAAATGGAAACTAAGACGATTTCTAGTAGTTTTGGAAAATTTGCATATAAATATCATAAACTTTATACTTGTTCAACTTGCTATATACTATAGGAACTTGAAAAAGAGTCCAGAACCTCATACCAAGGTGGCACCAAAAAGAATATATGTAACTGACATTGGACTCGTACTCTTCTTAATGGCAGTAGTAATCAAGTTTAACATATTTTTGTCCTTTTTGTTCAAAGTTTATTTTTGTTCACCTGCCAAAACTGGATGGGATGTTCACCTCCCACTAAAAAAATTGACATTTAGCTTTTTTATCCAACACAAACCACATTATAAGTGGTTTTGTTCATCCACCAAAGTGATTTCATGTCACATGTCAATTTTTTAGTGGGAGGTGAATATTTTACCTAGTTTTGGTTGGTGAACAAAAATAGGCTCCTTTTGTTCAGGTTCTTGAGATCTGACAACAGAAGAGAGAGACTGCTACTTTCCCAAAAAAAAAGTACAAACGATGAGAATTTTGTTTATTTTGGTAAAGCTTGTTTTAATGTTGCTAGAAGAACTAATACAAGACTTGACCTTCTTCTTGGATTTTTTTTTTCTTCTTCTTTATACAAGATTTTTTTTAATTTCATAGTTGGCTTTCTATGTGGTACTTGATATATGGGGGTTTGATCGCATTCGTTTTGTTTGGTCAAATATGGTAGCAGAAATCAGAGGATCTTTGGTACCTCTCACTCGATGGCGACCACTCAGAGCACCAGAGTACATGAGTGAGCATTTTCTTCTTTTATCCACTAGTATCTATACATATTTTTTTACGACGTTTAGCCACCGAGCACGTGTTTACTCACGTTTGGACCTTGACATCTAGATCTAGCCTTCGGACATAGCTTGATTTGTATGTTCTAGACTATAGTTAGAGATGATCATGTATGATTATTACTCTTGTGATATTTTTTTATTTTGTACGTATTACTAGCTCCATACGATCATCTATGTATACATAGTTTGAGATACTTTATAATTTTATGTCTAATAATCATTCCTCTTGTACTTTACTTACTTGTCTGTGATTGAGATACTTAGGATTACTTGACCTATGATTGAACGATGAATTGTAGTAGTAATCCAATGTCTATACAGTCGTGACTGTATCTCGGAATACTGGAGTACTCTAGTATACACTGGCGTTTCGTTTTCACTCTTAGTATTCTGGTTCTGAGACATGACAGAGTTTTTGAAATGTAAAATGTGAGGGTTAATCTTGTTCTTTTTTGTTGTTTACATTATATGTTTTTAAGAACATTTAAGCACCCAACGTCCTCTTAAATTTTATTACATTATAAGCTAATCACAAATTTTCATATATATATATATATATATATATATATATATATATATATATATATATATATATATATAATTTATTATTTTATTATTATTATTATTATTATTATTATTATTATTATTATTATTATATATGGCAATATGGAACATGTAGGCTACGGCATAACGGGATACCGGAAGGTGTCAAGGTGGCCTATGAATTTTTTTTGTTTTTTTCCTTTTTCTACAAAGACATGTCACTTTTTTAAACTTCTTTTTTGTCCATCTTTTTATCTGAGTTATAATATTTTGGCAAGTATTGATTAACATAATATTTTGAAGAAAAAAAAAAAGGCAAAATAAAAATCCTAAACCTCGTCATATAGTCCCTCTCTGTGTCTTCCATGCATTCATTGTAAAGCTCTTTATAACTTTTTATTTTAATTTTTTTTTGAAAAGCTCTTTACAACAAAACTTGATTCTTTAAACATTATCAAGTCAGCACAGGATATGAAATGTATCATAAATATGTGATTCTTATGTCAAATTTAAAAAAAAAAAAAAAATCCCCAGATTTCACTTTCAAACATCAATCGGAAGATCTTTACTTCAATACACAATGATAAGTTGATAACCATAACAAAACACACGGTAGAGTCCGTCGTAACAAAGCTTAATGTCGAGCGCGAATAGACTTTGTGATTACCGAAAGGAGACATAAGATTCTGACCGGGTGACGAAAGATCAATAAATTTAGCGAATGTATTAATTCTTCTATTTATAAAAATAGTAGAAATTGAAACCATGGGTCTAAAAGTCGGAGAATACAACGTGCATAAATTTCAGTACATAGCACGTCGAGCATTAAAAAAAAGCCTCAACTCTTTAAACATGACACAAAGTCCGAAATAACGTTGCTTGGCAGCATCTAGTAGCGCATGAGACGTTTGGCAGCTGGGAATTAAGATTACTAGTATATGGACACGTGCCTTGCACGTATTTTAACATTTCTTAATTAGTTTAGGAAGACTCTTTAGGAAAACCAAAGGGTAGTCTTCCTAATTACTAAGTTGTCCTTATTAAAATTAATGAACTATTTTAATTAGTATAAGTATGTAAGGGTATTTTCGAAATTTAAAGTTTCACCATCTAAGTTTTCCTATTATATAGTAGAATAGATAGTCTTGGATCATATGATCCCGTCATGTTCTCTCACGACTACGTTCCCATCCATCCTAATTTGTATGTTTCACAATACTGAAACTGTGGAAATGACAGAATGCATATATATATATATATATATATATATATATATATATATATATATATATATATATATATAGAGGATGTATGGGCACTCCAAAAGTTAGTCCAGTGTACATTGTGTCGTGTCGTATCAAATAAGTATTGAATATAACACAGATATGTTAAAATACACTCTACGATATGTCAAACTCAAAGTCGTGTTTGTATTGCCGTGTCCATTTTTTGACATCTCGTGTCCATGAAACAATCTCAGATGTATGTATCAGCAAGCTACTGACCAAATAATACAAGCCAGAGTACCAGATTGACAAACTATATATAAGAGCATCTCCAACCCTATTGTCTTGTTAAGTATTGTGAGTCTTAGGTGGCTCCTATGTGGCAAGAGCCACAAGCCAATGTCTTGTTTATGTGGCAAAATTATATCTCGAAAGACCATGAGATAGAAAAATTCTCTCCAATGCAAAAGTATTGAGAAGACAATAAAAAGTATTTTTTCTAACTTTCAAGGCAACTTTTAAGACAACTACTCATCATCTTTCTTTTTTCTAATATTTTTTATTCATAATTGATGACATGGAAGAGAAGACATTGTCAAGTGCATTGTCTAGAATAAGACAACCAACTTCACAATGTCTTCTTTAATTTTTGCCACATAAGTTTCACAATTGACTTGACAATTTCTTTGGAGAAGAACTTTTGAATAAAATTTTGTCATTCCTATGTGGCATTAACTTTTTTCCAAAGTCACAATAGGGTTGGAGATGCTCTAAGGGCATTTGAATGAAGATTTTGTATTAGTTGAAATCAACTTTTTTATCCATTTTTCGTTCCTTGAGAAATGAATTCTACATTCATATACCCATGTTTGGTTAGGTTAGGAATATATAGTCCGAAAAAATTAATATTTTCATTCTCATGTTTGGTTGAGACAGAAATAATATCTTATAATTTTATAATTTTATTTGTTTGTTTAGCTTTCCATTAATTTTTATTTATTTATTTATTTATTTATTTATTTTCAATATGTTATAATTTTCTAAATTCAGTTGGTGTCATTGAGGGCATTACCATCAAAAAAAATTATAAGTAATGCACGCAACCAACATTTCCAAGAAAATAAAAATATTCACAAGGAGAGCCTTGGTTTTACTTTCCTATATATGCGGGAATCTAAAGTCCCTAAAATTTTCTCCCAATTTTCAATTCCACACTTATAAAACATGGATAAATAATTGAATTTTATTCCCAAACCTCTAAAAGTTGAACCAAAATAGTAGGGGTGAGCATTATTCGGTTTTGAACCGAAAATCGAACTGAACCGAACCGAATAAGAGATTAGGTTTGGTTTTAAAAAAAATCGGTTCGGTTTTGAAAATACTAAATTTTCTTATTCGGTTTCGGTTTTGGGTTTTAGATATATACTATAGGTATATAATAAATATATAGGTCAGGCTTAAAGTCAAAACCTCTCCTCATCCAGTTCGGTCCAGGATCCGATCAGAACCGGACTGAACTAGACTGGAATGGGTCAGGTTCGAATGCAGGCCAGTTCCAGTCTAGCTCGGTTTGTTTTTTTAAAAAAAATAGATTTAGGCTTTGGGCCTTTGGATATTAAAAAAATAAATAAATGACTAGTCATTGATCTACATAGGGCTGCAAATGAGCCAAGCCGTTCGCAAGCTGCTCGAAGCTCAGCTCGATAAAAGCTCGCTTGAGCTCGGTTCGTTTAGTAAACAAGCTGAGCTCAAGCTTCATTTTTGAGCTCGTTTAATAAACGAGCCAAGCTCAAGCTTAGAAATACTCGGCTCGTTTGAGCTCGCAAGCTAGCTCGTTTATGAGTTTGCGAGCTGACTTGTTTATAAGCTCGTTTAGGAGCTTGTTTAGAAGCTCGTTTGTTCTTTGTTAAATTTTAATTTTATATATGTTTGTATAACAATATAGTTATGTGCTTTAAATTTTAATTTTAATTTTAATTCAAACCTAACTAGCTTTAAATCAAGCTTAACGAGCTTGAAAGAGCGACCTTGAAATCAAGTTTAACGAGCTTGATCTTGAGCTTATCTTGAATCAAGCTTGCTTATCAAGCCAAGCTCAAGCTCAAACCAAGCCAAGCTCAAGCTTAATATAAACAAGCTCAAGCCAAGCTCAAGCTCAAAAATAAAAATTTATCAAGCTCAAGCTCGATTAATCCTTGTCAAGCCAAGCTCAAGCTTACAAAAGCTTGGCTCGGCTTGGCTCGTTTGCAGCCCTAGATCTACATTCACTCATGTAACTGAAAAAGTGAACCTGACGTGAATCGAACACGCAACCTTCTGATCTGGAGTCAGACGCGCTACCATTGCGCCACAGATTCTGTTGATAAGTAGGTTCCTACATTTTTATATCTATGGATCGAACTCTCAACAGGAGTGGACCGGGCCGGTTCACCTGGGTTTGGGGGAAAAACCGGATTCGTTATAATCTAAGGGCTCGGGTTGGGGAGCGGCGCTAAAACCCAGTATGACCCATGGATGTTGACGGGCTGGACCGGACTAGACCTTTGATTGTTCTGGACCAGGCCAGCCAGAGTATGGCCGGGCCAGGCCCAGGTCTGACCTCGGACAGCTCGACACAATATAACTTCTTGAGCTATTGGTGTTCAAAAATCCTTATCAATGTATTATTAGATTTATCTTTCTAATAATGTTTTCAAACAGTTGTTTCTCGTAATGACCCAGTTATATAGAAGTTTAGGTTTATACTTTTAAATCTATATAGGAACATAATTTAAGTATACACTAGAATAACCAGTTATCTAGTTCTTGAATCCATGTTGCAAAAAAAAAAAAAAAAAAAAAAAAAAAAATCCATTTTGTTAAATATATTGTACACGACTCAATTAAAATATTACGAATAAGCCAATATGTATCAGATTGGATCAAGTGATGTGTGACAAAATTGTAATATATATATCCTTCGTAGCATGTGTATGTATCGTAAGATACTAACTGTTGGTTTTAACCTTTTAAGCATGAAATGAGAAACCGTAAAAACTAGAATTAAAGAACAAAGAGGAATACATTCGATGCACGGTACCGAACCAATGATGTCCTATATATTCCCCAACATGAAAAGTACACCAGGAAATGATAATCTACACCTGAGATACAACGAATCAAGACGATTCGTTTCACCGTGCACCCGGTAGCGAATCCAATAAATAATTACATTCTTGTTTGATTAAGAACATGTAAAGAGGTGGAGATTTGGAGGATTTTTTTGGTTCTGGTCGTCTTTTTTTTTCCCTTTTTCAGATGATTTTCTCGAGAAAGAAGAGGGAAAAACAAAAAACTATTTTAATTCAGATCCTCCAGATCTTGTCCAGGATTTAAGCGCGTCACTAATTCCAAAAAGGAGTTGCAATAGTGTCGAGAGACCTGCGGCAGCAAAAAAAATCAGTAACCTCAACTCAAAAAGAATAAATAAAATAAAATAAAAACAAGATATATTCCTCCTTATTGAATTATAATTGCCATTTTACCTTTAGTCCAGTCAGCAGCGTGCTAAGTGTGTGACTAATAATCGCACGCTCGCTCAATTGTATAGGATTGATCGGTCCATTTCTTACAAAACTCACTTAATGAAGTAAATTTAGCACTTTAAACAAACCGGAGTGATCTCTTCTATCCGGCATGAGACTAAAATACATTTCTCCTTATTGAATCATATTAGCAACTAAATGCTACTCCAAAACACCCAACATTAACAACATAGGTTGCACTAGACTGATAGAAGAATTCAGAAGCTCTAACCCCAACCACTTCGAAATGTTAGGCGAAGTCTTGATAAAAAGTAGTGAGACCGCCAAGTTTGGTGTTAATTTCATGATGTCTATTCAGCTAACATATAATTGTTTATTGACGTGTAGATTATAATTATTATCTAGTAATAATGGTGTAATTTCAGCATTTTTCTTTATAAGAAATAGCAACCTGGGAATAGCAGATACCAACGTTTTGTAGTTATGTAAAATTGTAAGCCTCTTGCTAGTTTTATAAGTAGTACTGATATATGCAGAGCCTGTCTAGGGATAAGCCCGACGAGATGGACTTGGATAACTCCCCTATGCTTAGGACAACTTTTTTAGTCTAAGGTGCCAAGCAAAGCCTATTCAGAGGTATGTCTGACAAGACGGACTTGGACAACTTCATTGATCTCTACTTAGGACAATTGTCCAACGTGACATGCAAGACATCGAAGTCGCATGTGACATAAAGAAACATTTAGGAACAATTGGACTTCGGACTGATGCTCAAAGTTATTTTGTTCCCGAGCCAGATTTTTATTCCTGCTTCAAAATATTTTACGCACACAGAATATACATCATCATTATCATCCAAGTCTTTTTGTTGGTATTTTTGTCTTTGGACTAGGAAAGATGGTCCCACATCGGCTACACCAAATGGTGAGTATCTCAATATAATGCATTGCTTGTGTTGAGGTGTGCACATGAAGTGTAGTGGGGCACAAGTGTGTGCCATGTGGGAGTATTTTTCTAGACGAAAAAAGGATTAATTCCAACAAGGATGCAAGTCGATTTTTGTTGTGCGGACTCGGACTCGGACACGGACTCCAGAATGTCTCGTGCATACACGGGAGTGTTCGGGGGATAGACGTGGACTGACACACTTCTATGCTGATTGTGGGATGATCTAAAATATCAAACTCTATTTTTGAGTATTAGTATTTTAGTCCCACATCGGATAGGAGAAGAGGTGAAGTCTCACTCCACTCTATAAATAGAGCCCCTTGGCCTCTTTTGAAAGATGCACCAAGAAGAGAGTTAAGGGAGTCTGTAAAGTCCAGGAAGCCCGTTCAAGTCTCAAATATTGATTTACGAGCGTTCCAGAAGTTTCTTCGTGAACTTGCTGGTTCCTGGAAGCAGATCGTGTTGGGGCGAATCTTGCTTTGAGCAACGGTGATCTTAATTAATCACCCCAGCAAGAACCTTTCCTCTTCTTCTTACTCAGTTCTGTCCGTCAGCAACTGCGATTGCGAGGAAGAACGTGAGATTTATTTTCTGAACTCAGTTCTGTCCATCAGCAACTGCGATTGCGAGGAAAAACGTGAGATTTATTTTCTGATTATTGTTGCTTTTGTAATCAGATTCATATTATAGTGTTCCTCTTGGATCTCGAGAATTATCAGAAGGTGAACGTTTGTTGAACCTCTGATCTCGACATCGAGTCTACCATCTTTGGTCAAGCCCCGAGACTAACAATCTCAAAGCAAGATCCTTGTAGATGGAGACCTCGCGTGCTTCTCTCATCGATACCAGCTTTAACAAGTTGGAGAAATTCGACGAAGAACATTTCCAAATCTGGAAGAGGAAGGTCACCCTTAATCTTCAACTCGTGGACGTAGACCATGTGTTGATTGAGGATGAACCGACGATTCTAGAAGGAGGAACTGCCTATGCTATTACTGCTGCACTCGTCAAGCAGAGCAAATGGAAGAGAGAAAACAACATTTGTAAACTGCTGATTCTCAATTCTATGGAAGACTCTCTGGCAGAGTCATATTCCAAGAAGGTGAAGACCAAAGAGATCTGGGATTCTTTGGGTAAGCTATATGAAGATGATAAGAACAGGTCCAAAATCTTCATCGTCGAGAAGTACCACAAGTGGCTCTTCGAAGACGAGATGGCGATGCTACCTCAAGTGAAGGAATTCCTGAAGTTGCGCCAGAAGTTAGATGACGAGAAGATGCCCTTCGTCGACAAGTTTGTCGTTGGAGGGATAGTCTCGAAACTTCCTGCTGGTTGGAGCAACTTCTATGCTAGAATGCATCGGAAGAAGCTAGACATTAGCTTGGAAGATCTTCTACAAGAGATCCACGTTGAAGACGAAATGCGTTCTCAACAGAAGATGGACTCTCTGTCCAACCAACTGGCTAAGGCCAACTTGGTGCAGACAAGAGAGTTCAAGGGGAAGCAGGTGGCTTCTCATCACAAGAAGAAGGACTCCACTAATCTGAAAATGAAGGGTCCTTCGTTCAAACAACAGAAGTCCAAGTCCCACGTGACTTGCTTCAACTGTGGCAAGAAGGGTCACTACAAGAGTGAATGCAAATCCAAGCCCAAACAAGTTGAGCAAGGTGAGCCTAGCAAGGTTTCCATGGTTTCTAACATTGTTGCTATGATTGCTCAGGTCACAGCTGTGGGGGCTGACTCTGACTGGTGGATAGACACTGGTGCGACCTGTCATGTCTGTTCTGACAAGGAATGGTTCGTCACATACCAGCCAACTTCTGAGAAAGTTATCATGGCGAACAAAGCCCAAGCTGAAGTTCTGGGGGTCGGAACTGTAGAGCTGAAACTCACATCCGGGAACACTCTGACGCTTCAAGGTGTGAAGCACGTTCCGGTGATTGCAAAAAACCTGATCTCTGGAAGCCTGCTTAGCAATGCAGGCTTGAGGATGGACATCAATGCTGGCCAGATGGTGATGTCCAAGAAGGGAACATACTTCGAAAAAGATTTTCAAACTGAAGGGATGTTCAAAATTCAGCTTGTAAACCAGTCAAATGTAATCAATGCAATCGCTCTTTCTGATTATTCTCTTGAGTTGTGGCATAATAGGCTAGGACATGTTCACTGTAAAAGAATTAACAAAATGTCCAGTCTAGGACTTATCTCCAAATGTGGGGGTAAGGTAGAGAAGTGTGAAGTATGTGCTCAGACAAAGATCACAAGGAAACCCTTTCATCGGGTCAATCGAAGCACAGATTTTCTGGAGTTGGTGCACTCTTATATCTGTGACTTCAAGCAATTCTCAACAAAAGCCGGGATGAAGTATTTCATAACCTTCATCGATGACTTCTCAAAGTACCGTTCGTCTACTTGCTCAAGTCCAAAGACGAAGCGTTCGAGAAGTTCAGGGCCGAGGCTGAACGGTAAACTGGACAACAACTCAAGAGGCTAAGGAGTGATTGAGGCGGAGAGTATCGGTCTCATAAATTCACATTATTCTGCAAAGAACATGAAATCATAAATGAGACTACTGCTCCATATTCTCCTCAATCTAACGAAGTAGCGGAGAGGAAGAACAGAACGTTGACAGAAATGATGAACTGAATGCTGCTAACTGTGGGTCTTCCTAAATGCTACTAGGGAGAAGCTGCATTGACGGCCACTTTTATTCTAAATAGAGTGTCGTATGCAAATTCGGACGTAACTCCTCATGAACTCTGGTTCAAAGTCAGACCTAACTTGAATGTCATTCGAGTGTGGGGGTGTTTGGCTTATGTAAAGCTTCCAGATCTGAAGATTCAGAAGCTGGGGACAAGGACTACGAAGACGATCTTCTTGGGGTATGCCGAGAAGAGTGATGCTCGGAGATTTCTTGATATTGAGTCAAATCATATCATCGAATCTCGCGATACTGAATATTTTGAAGACAAGTTTGTAAGGCACAAGAACATTGTTCTAACGGACATTCCGAAGAATGATGAAGGTGCAAAGGTGACTGAGATCTTCAATGAGCCAGTTGTCCAAGATGAAGTTATTACTGAGGAGACAACGATTGAACCAGAACTCGCTGAGCCGTCGTCGAAGCGAGCGAGGAGGCCAAAGAACTTCGGAGATGACTTCATTATATCATGTGGAAGCAGATCCGCTTACCTATAATGAGGCGATGAAGACCAGAGATGCTATTTTTTCGAAGGAGGCGATAGACAATGAAATTGAATCAATCACCTCCAATAACACTTGGGTGTCGGTTGATCTACCTGAAGGAGCAAAACCTATCAGATGCAAGTGGATCTTCAAGAAGAAGATGAAAGCTGATGGAACCATTGACAAGTTCAACGCCAGGCTAGTGGCAAAGGGGTTTTCTCAGAAGCAGAGGATCGATTACTTTGACACGTATGCTCCAGTAGCCCGGATAACCACCATCAGAATGTTGATTGCTCTCGCAGCGATACATAAGATGGTGATACATCATATGGATGTAAAAATGACATTTCTGAATGGCGAGCTGACCGAAGAGATCTACATGCAATAGCCAGAAGGGTTTGTTATCAAAGGTCTTGAAGACAAAGTCTGCAAGTTGGTGAAATCTCTGTACGGTTTAAAGCAAGCTCCCAAAATGTGGCATAAGAAGTTTGACAAAGTCATAAGGTCAAATGGCTACAGGGTCAGGGAAACAGACAAGTGTGTCTATACGAAGTTTGCTGACGGAAGAGGTGTCATCGTTTGTCTATACGTGGATGACATGCTAATCCTAGGTACAGATATAAGCTGTGTCAAGGAGACAAAGAAACTCCTCTCGACGAAGTTCAGTATGAAGGACTTGGAGGATGCTGATGTTATCTTGGGACTCAAGATCATCCGGTTAGATACTGGACTAGCACTGTCACAGTCTCATTATGTTGAGAAGATGATCACTCGTTACGGGTATCAGGATCTTCCAGGGATCGATACACCGTACAAGTGTGATCTGAAGCTGAAGCCTAATTCAGGGGAAAGCATCAGGCAGCTGGAGTATGCAAGTGTAATCGGGAGTTTGATGTATGCTACTACTGTCACAAAGCCTGACATAGCTTTCGCTGTGGGAATACTGAGTCGTTTCACGAGCAACCCAGGCATTGAGCACTGGAAAGCTGTGAAACAGATTATGAGATATCTCAAGAAGACTCAGACATATGCACTGTACTACATCGAAGATCAGTCGGTAGTGGAAGGCTTCAGTGATGCCAGCTGGTGCTCAGAAGTGGAGAGCGAGAGGTCCACAGGTGGATACATTTTCACAATGGATGGAGCTGCTATATCGTGGAAATCGAAGAAGCAGACTATGCTCTCGCGGTCATCCATGAAATCTGAGTTCTTTGCACTTGATACCGCAGCGGAGGAAGCAGAATGGCTTCAGGAGCTCATATATGATCTTCCAGTGGTTGGGGCGTAAATACCGGAGATACCGATATACTGCGACAACCAGGCAACTGTGGCGGTGGCATCAAATAACCTCTTCAACGGGAAGAAGAGGACTGTGCGGTTGAAGCACAGGACAATACACGATCTCATCAAGAGGGGTGTTATTGCAGTGATTGATGTTCGGAGTCAGGAGAACCTGGCGGATCCGTTCACCAAGGGCCTCAAGCGCCAGCTGGTCGATGACACAGCTTGTAAAATGGGCTTGAAGGCATTCTGATATTATGTTATTACAATCCTACCATAAAGTTTTTTGCTATTAGTCCAGAGAGAAATCTACTATGCATCTAGCTTTTGGTTCAAGAGAGGACTATTAACCAGAAGAATATCAGGAACGGTGGGTACTTGTCCTCTGTGGCAAGGAGAGATTACGAACCTACAACCACTGTTGTCTACTATTATTTTCTACGAAAAACGGATCCTGTGGAAAGGTTGACTTAAATGCCTTAATGAGTTCTCAGGCAGAGTGAATGCATGGAGTGCTTTGCAGGAAGCACAGTAGCGCAGCACTACAAGGAGTGTAACTCCATGCTACAGTGAGGTAACTTCACCATGAGGTTCCCAGGTAGGGGTAATGTCTCGGCTTTGCAAGCCAAGTCACAGCGGAGTAGCACCGCAAATAGGCAGGTAGCCTAATGTTGTATAATAATCGTAATAAAGAAAGGTAGACAGCACTACAAAGAGGACGATGTCCTCATGTTACAGTGGCATGACACCACGAAGAGGTACCAGGTAGGGTAAAGCCTCGGCTTTGCGAGCCATGTCATAGCGGCGTAACACCGCACGGAAGCACAAGGCTTCATGCTGGGTAGTTTGGCACTACAAAGAGGCCTGTGACCTCATGCTACAGTAGTATGACACTACGATGAGGTACCCAGGTGGGGTAAAGCCTCGACTTTAAGCCATGTCATAGCGGCGTAGCACCGCAGAGAAACGCAATGCTTCATGCCATGACTCTTTATAAAGAACTCACCTATAGTGTATGGACAGAGATATCAGGCCGTCTCTTGAGGGTAAACTTGTAGACGCCCAAAAATTATACACTAAAACCAGGCTGGCACAAGGCCTTTAATGTGCAGCCAGAAGCACAGTTGATGTCATTATGTGAGTAGGAAGAATTGCAGTTATGGTACAGAATTCAAGGCTTAGTCTATTCTTGTATCATGCTGTTATTTAACCAATGCGGAAAGATTCAAGTCGTAGCGACATCTCTCCTAATGCATGATGGACAGTCACTGTGGGGAACGCTCAACCCATATATTGAGATATGTGGGAGATTATTGGTGTTTTTGCCTTTAGACTAGGAAAGATAGTCCCACATCGGCTACACCAAATGATGAGTATCTCAATATAATGCATTGCTTGTGTTGAGGTGTGCACATGAGGTGTAGTGGGGCACAAGTGTGTGCCATGTGGAAGTATTTTCCTAGAAGGAAAAATGATTAATTCCAACAAGGATGCAAGTTAATTTTTGTTGTGCGGACTCGGACTCGGACACGGACTCCAGGATCTCTCGTGCATGCACGGAAGTGTTCGGGGGGTAGGCGTGGACTGGCACAGTTCTATGCTGATTGTGGGATGATCTAAAATATCAAACTCTATTTTTGAGTATTAGTATTTTAGTCCCACATCGGATAGGAGAAGAGGTGAAGTCTCACTCCACTTTATAAATAGAGCCCCTTGGCCTCCTTTGGAAGATGCACCAAGAAGAGAGTTAAGGGAGTCTGTAAAGTTCAGGAAGCCCATTCAAGTCTCAAATATTGATTTACGAGCGTTCCAGAAGTTCTTCGTGAACTTGCTGGTTCCTGGAAGCAGATCGTGTTGGGGCAAATCTTGCTTTGAGCAACGGTGATCTTAATCACCCCAGCAAGAACCTTTCCTCTTCTTCTTTCTTCTTTCTTCTCTTTCATCTGAGTTGTAACTCAGTTCTGTCCGTCAGCAACTGCGATTGCGAGGAAGAACGTGAGATTTATTTTCTGAACTCAGTTCTGTCCATCAGCAACTGCGATTGCGAGGAAGAACGTGAGATTTATTTTCTGATTATTGTAACTTTTGTAATCAGATTCATATTATAGTGTTCCTCTTGGATCTCGAAAATTATCAGAAGGTGAACGTTTGTTGAACCTCTGATCTCGACATCGAGTCTACCATCTTTGGTCAAGTCCCGAGACTAACACTTTTCTCATCATACAAAACACTTCGTCTCATCATTATCATCC
The DNA here is from genome assembly GCA_029216955.1 of Iris pallida. NCBI lineage: Eukaryota > Viridiplantae > Streptophyta > Magnoliopsida > Asparagales > Iridaceae > Iris > Iris pallida. The sequence continues at coordinate 6,188,562 of JANAVB010006596.1, read as the reverse complement.
AAGTCTTTTCTCATCATAGTAGAATATAAACAAGTTCCAAAAAAAAATTGATGAGTTTTATGACACATCTCGGCTTAAGTCAGTCTTCTATATTGGTGCCAAGTTCCAAGTCATGATAATTGTGAGCATACGATAATCAGATCATGCCATAAAATCTAAGGCCAATAGACAAATAGATGGTAGATCTATCTTTTGAATATACAGTTTAAACTTTCTACAACCAAGGATACCTCCATAGTCCTATATACGTACTATTTATCTGCATGACTTTATTCATCCCATACCACCAACTTCAACTGATAATCAACCAATGATTAATAAAATAAATCTAAGAAATAAACATATGACACTATATATATTATGATGTCAGTCTTAAACTACTTTCACAAATTTATTCCTTCAAAATGCCAGTCCACTATACAACCCTAAGTTTTAGATGATGCCCCAATCCATCAGCTTAAATTTAAGTAGATCTACACTTGCAATCAATTTTTTTTCCAGTATGTTTTACAGTGTTCTAAAATATGTTAAAATTGACGTCTAGACACTATGCGGTTATCCATCATTAAAATTTACAGTATATTGTGCGTTCTAAACGCGACATTATGCAAAAAAAGGTATTATACAAAAAAAAAAGGGAAAACGAGATATGAGCCACAGGCTCGTACTTTTGTATGAGCCATCCCACGTGGCTTTCATGTGGACCAATAAAAATATAATGACTTGGAAGAGAAAATTTAAATAAATAGAAATAAAAGATCTCATAAAAGATTTGATAAATAATAACTTACCATATATTTGCCTACCAAATATGTTTGCCTCGAAATTTAAATAGATAGAAATAAAAGATCCTATAAAAGATTTTTTTTCCATTTCTTACACCAATAAAAATATAGTGATTTGAAAAAGAAATTTAAATAGATGGAAATAAAAGATTTCATAAAAGATTTGATAAATAATAACTTAACAAATCTTTGCTTAGGAACTTACCAAATATTTACCTAAGAATTTAAATAGGAATATGCCATTTGTCTCTCCAAATTAAAATTAAGATTAAAATTAACATTAAAATTAAAATTAAAATTAATATTAACATTAATATTAACATTAAAAATAAAAATAAAAATAAAAATAATATTAACATTTAAACTAAAATTAATATTAACATTAACATTAACATTAACATTAACATTAATATTAATATTAACATTAACATTAAAAATAAAAATAAAAATAAAAATAAAATTAATATTAACATTAAAATTAATATTAACAATAATATTAACATTAATATTAACATTAATATTAATATTAATATTAACATTAACATTAACGTTAACATTAACATTAACATTAACATTAACATTAACATTAACATTAAAAATAAAATAAAAATAAACTAATATTAACATTAAAATTAATATTAACATTAATATTAACATTAATATTAACATTAAAATTAATATTAATATTAACATTAACATTATGGGATCTTTTATTTCTATCTATTTAAATTCCTAGACAAACATATTTGGTAAGTTCTTAGGCAAAAATATGGTAAGTTATTATTTATCAAATCTTTTATGGGATATTTTATTTCTATTTATTTAATTTGTTTTTTCAAGTCATTATATTTTTATTGGTCAACATGGAAGTCACGTGGAATGGCTCATATAAGAGTATGAGCCTATGGCTCATCACTACTAAAATCTGTCCAATTGGCGACGTAAATTTAGCGACGTTCACAGAACGTCGCTAAATTGCTGACATTAGCGACGTATAACTGAAACGTCGCTACCGTCGCTACTAGCGACGAAAATAGCGACGTGACAATGACGTATATTAGTTACATGAGCTAGTCGTCGCGAAACGTCGCTATGACGTCGCTAATATCGACTAATTTAGCGACGTTACTAAGAACGTCGCTAAATTCTAATTAAATTAAATTCCCTCCCCCCGATTCATTTCCCCCCATCCATTTTACTATCTCACTCTCTCCCTCCGACGCTCTCACTCTCACTCTCTATGGCGCTTTCACTCTCTCCGACGACTCTCCTCCGGTACGTGACTCCCTCTCTCTCTCTCTATTTTTGTTGTTGGTGGTTGGGGGGGTGCTGGTGGCTCGGAGGGAGGGGCAGGGGGGGTGCGGGTGGTTGGGGGTGAGGAATGGTTGGGGGTGGCTGGGGGGTGGGGCTGGGGGAGGGGAGGGTTAGGGTTCGGGTTAGGGGTGGGTGTGTGGGGGTGAGGGGCGGGAGGGGGGGTGAGGGCGGCTCGGGTGTGAGGGCGGAGGGGGGGGGGGTTGGGGGGATGGGTGGGGAGGGTTATGGTAAGGGTTCGGGTTAGGGTTAGGGGTGGTTGGTGGGGGAGGGGAGCAGGGGGGGTGAGGGGGGGCTGGAGAGGGGAGGGGGGCTGGTGGGGGAGGGGTTAGGGATAGGGTTCGGGTTAGGGTTAGGGGTGGTGTAGGGGGGGTGCGGGGAGGGGGGGGGGGGCTGCGTCAGGGGCACCGATAGTGCCGAAAAATATGATAATTTAGTAATAATTATTTGTTTTCCGACACCGAAAAATCTGATACTCCGATTCGAAACCACGTACCGATAGTGTCGATATTTGTAATACGTAGTTTTGTTGGTTGGTTAATGTCGTCGTCTATTTTTCTTGATCCCGATACTCATAGGAATGGTCCCGAGTCACGGCCGTACGTCGGGTTAGGACCTTCTTGCTGCTCGTGGGGTTGGGGGGTCTGCTGGTCGGGGTGGGCCCATAGGGGGCTCGCAGTATATATGTATGTATGTAGTATGTAGTATATTCGTTTTAGTTTTGAAGTTTATTCATATTTGTAGATATCTAGAAATGGCTATATCCATGTATCTGCTAGACCGTTCGTTTTAGTTTTGAAGTTTATTCATATTTTCAGATGTAGTATGGTTTACTTTTATTTTTTTTCAGATGTAGTGTGGTATACTTCTATATTTTTTTAGATATGGCTCGACGTGGATCCTTTGGTTCCGGTGCTGGTGGGAGTCGACGAGCCCGACAGTCTCCATCTTCCACTCCTCCAACCGACTCCTCATCCCCCCGCACTCCAGTATACACTAGTGGTCTAGTCGCCGGCAGTGTTGTAAGACCCAGTTTTCTGAAATTGGGATTTTTTGAAAATTTATTATTTTTATTATTTATTAATGGTATTTTAGTCATGATATGATTTTTGGTGATTTTAGTTAATTTAAAATTATTTTCTAAGTCATGGCTTATGACTTTGTGATTTTACTAGTATAACCCTAGTGTAAACCCTAGAGATTTTATAACCTAGAGACTAACCATGATCATGTGAGCCTAGCCATAGGTTTAGAACATCAAATTAGGGCTTTTTAGCCTAAAGGGTATTTTGGTAATTTATTAGAATTTATTTGGATTTATGTGATTTATTATTATTTAATTAGTTGATTAGTGTCATGTTAGTCCCTAACCTAGTTTAGCCTAATCTAGGGATTAGCAACTAACCTAGAAGACTAAGTGTAGGTATTTACTTTATGTTGTAAATATCTTAGGATTGAAATATCTTAGATATTTGCTTTATAGATATTTTTCATAAAACCTAGAAATATCTACTTGGTCCAAGACTTAGAAGCTAAGTTAGCAAGGTGGAAAGGAGCCCTAAATATCTACCCTACCCCCTCCATGGCAGCTACACCCTACCCCCTTCCATATAAACACCCCCCCTCTTCATTCATGCTATTTTTCATTTCACAAAAACCTAGTTTTCCTTCTACTTTCACACCCTCACCACTTAACCAATTTAGCTCCAAATTGAGCCCAGTTTTTTGCATTAGACTCCCCTACACTAGAGGATACCAATTGTGGATTGCTAGCAAGGATTTGTGAAGCTTTGGACATTGGGAGTCGAAGAAGGATTTCATTCAAATAGGCCTATATTTGAGGATTTTGCACTCATAGGTAACATGCCCTAAAACCTATTAATATTGTGTTTTCTCTTCATGGTTGCATACATATAGGTACACCCTAACTGTGGGTCAAGTTTGGTAGGAAATAGGCTTGGTTTGGTGTCCGTATCGGACACGTGTCTGTGTCTTAATTGAAGTGTTTGGTGAAATGTCACTATGGTTTAAATGTTGTTATTTTCCAAAACAAAATATATTTTTGGGTAGCCCTAGACATGTAGAACACAACCCTAGTTGACTGAGCACGAAATCGTATCGTGTCCGTGTCCAAATTGGACACGAACACACTGTTAAACACACTGTGCACTGTCCCTGAAACTCGACACTGTTTTCTCCACGAATTGGACACGTGGACACGTGCCACTTGGCACAGAGGTGGGGGCAACCTCTGACAGGCTCCCCCTCGAGTCTCACAACTTCTCGAGTCGTGTCGGACACGAAAACGCGTTCGCACGGGTCATGCACTGCACTGCACAAACATGTTTTTCCTCACTGACACGCGAGTCGTGTCGACTCTAGACACGTTGTGGACACCTCGTGTTGACACGAGTGTGTAGCCCAACACGTGGGCTACACGTGGACATGACCACGTGGCCCCACGTGGCGTGTGTCGTGTCCACGAGGCTCTGTCCTCGCTGCACGAGACTGCGCCACGCGCGTGTTCAGTCCCTTGCTGTTCGGGACTCACGTAGGACACGACACGACACGTGGAGGGATGAAACTTGGTGGACACGAGGGGGCAATGTCTGCGAACATGCCCCCCAAGTTTTGTGTCTCCTAGTATCGTGTCGGACACGGAATTTGGCACGCACTGATTTTGAACTGTACTGTGCGCACGAATTTTTCCCTACTGATACGCGCTTCGTACGTGGACACGCGACTTCGTGGACACGACTTAGGCACCTAGACACCTACCCTGACACCCCACCTAGCTACTGACACGAGCACGACACCTCACGGGTCCTGTATCGTGAACACGAGACACGTGCACTCGTGCACGATGCAGTGCATTTCCAGTGTGTATTTTTACCCGATTTCTGTTTGTGTGTGTCTGACACTTCAAACCGTGTCGTGGTGTCGTGTCAGGCACCTAGGACACTAGAGGAGACTCGACCCTAGGTTTACCAACCGTTCATTTGGAATCTTAGTTGGGTTTTGATGTTCGAATTTGAATTACCCCCATTCCCAGTAAACTGTCACAGTGTTCTTAGTTTAGTGTATTTTCCAGTTTTGTTATTTGAATTTCATTTCGAATTTTAGATGTTTTTGTGTATGTATTTCAGTATATATAGTGTGTATGTATTTATATATGTATGTGAGTGTGTGAGTATAATTATATGTGTGTGGATGTGTATATAAATGTGTGTGTGTGTGTATATATATATAGAGGTATATATGTGACTGTGTGTGTGTGTGTTTGTGGTGTTCCAAAGACTGAACAGGGTTTCCTTTAACCCTAACCCTCTGTCCTAACCCTAACCACAACCTAATACTCATTCACCCTCTCATCTCTCTCTCTCTCTTTATATATATATATGTGTGTGGAATATATATATATATATATATATATATATATATATATATATATATATATATATATATATATATATATATATATATTTTTATATATATATATATATATATTTTATATATATAAATGTTAGATATAGTGAGTATATATATAGTATTATATATATTGGGTATGTATGGTTATATATATGATATATATATATGTTATATATATATGAATGTATATATAGGGTATTATAAATATAGTGGTTATGTATTGGTATACATATATAGTATATATTGATATTATATACATGTGGTGGGTATGTATATATATATATCTATATATGTATAGATATGGGTGATGAATAAATGCCTATATATAGTGCCTAGGAATTCTAGCCTATGGCCTATGACCAATGGTTTAGACTTGACCAATAAGTCTAGTAGACCAAGTTTAACTAGCAAGTTGACCCTTGTTGACCATTGTTGACCAAAGTCAACTATAAGTCAAACCTTGACCAAATTGACCTAGAAATGACTTGGATGAACATAGAAGGACTATTTGACTTGAGTTTGACTAAACTAGATGATTAGGTTGACCATATGGATTATGAGGGCAATCCTATATAGATGAAGATATGTATGGGGTTAAGTGAGATACTTAGAGTTGAGTCATGACTTGAGTTGGAGAATAGGATTAGCTTGATTACAGGAATAAGGTTGGTATTGTGCTATATATATATATATTTTGTGTGATATACTTTGTATAGGAGATTGGTTATGCCTTAGCTTTGTGGTATAGTATCCTTGGTATCCTAAGACATGATAGCCTATGAATGGTTGAGTTAGCCTTATAGAGTTTGACTGGATGTTGACCATTAGTCAAGATTAACCTAATTACCTTATTGACTAGTCTATGATTAACCAAAACCTTAGTTAGACTAAGACTTGACCCTATATGGACCCAAGTAACTAGAGTTGACTAGTTTGGCTAGAATATTTGACCAAGAGTTTGACTTTGACCTAGATTGGCTTAGAATTCATATAGATTGTATCGTAGATTTCATTTACCTTCATTTTGGACATGTCATAACTGTATTGCTCTATTTTAGGACATTGTGACCTTGGTACAGACATCTGATATTACACTACTCTTTCCAGAGTAACAGGCGAGTACATTCTCTGATAATTCTCTCATTTATTTGTCGATTACTGTATTTCAGTTCTAGTTAGTTCTATGTGATTCTCTGTATCAACACGTATGGATATTTCTGGATTCATGTATCGACACATACCTTACTTGCTGGCCTCTATTACTGGAGTCATTAGTATCATTCTGGAATCATTTCTGGAATCATCACGTATTGGCCAGACTCATCTCGATTCTTTTTGTCGATTTTGGATTCACTTGCTGGGCGGGGAAATATTGAGTAAGACATGTAGACATACCCCAAATCTGGAATCTCCAACTGGAATCTTCTGGAAGCATAGCCATCTCTTGCCTGATCCGTAAGAGATGTGCCTGATACATACAGCCGTTTGCATGTCGACCTCGGTATTTTAAAACACACTGTTAGATCATAGTTGGACTCACCCTGGATTCATTGATCACTGTTGGACTCATCTTGTACTGGAAATTATCTGGTATCAGATTATATGAACTGGACTCGCACTGGGATTACATTAGACTTATATCGTACTGTCTGGACTCACACATGATATTCTAGTTCAGTTAGCTTTTATTACAGTCTTCATTGCCATGATTCTTCTCTTGTTTTAGTTACCTTTCTTTTCTTGTATCTTACTGTTTCTCTATGCCATCATTACTTGTATAAAACTACCATGTTCATCAATAAAACTGTCTATAACTGCTTTATAGTTCTTTGTCATTTACTTGGGTTTTTCTAGATGAGTTGTACTCGTTCCCGTCCTGATTGGACCTGTTGAAAATATTACAGATGATAATCCTGAGGACACATGCCCTGCTTACCATGGACCTGGCGAGGGATTAGCTACCTTTGGTTCCGACTCTCAGGAGTGATTCAGGAGATTAGCTAGTAGACTACTTTAGCTTTCATGTTTTGGCTTGTTGTATTAAAGTTAAGATATTGAGTCTGTATTAAGTTGGTTTGAGATATTGGTGTATTATTTTAGTAGTTAGTTGTTGTTGTCTTTAATTCCTTAGGTATAACTTCTGTGTTATCTTTTCGTGTTTAGACTGTGTTGAGTAGATCATACCCTTTACTTGCCCTCCATTCGGAGCTGATATCTGGACAAGTACTTTTTTTATTCACTGCATGAGTTTAGTTAGCAACCTAGGACAGCTTACTACCGCCGACACTGCGGCGTAGGCTGGACGTACCCACTTCTCGTGCCCCTATACTGGGTGCGGGTCGTGACAAGTGTCTCCAAACCCGGCTCTAGCAGTTCGAGGCTAGGGCCTTCTTCTTCTACGCAGCCAGTACCGTCGAGTATTTCAGAGGTAGACCCCACTACTGAGGAGAAGATCGAGGCCCACGTCGAGGTCGAGGGCGATGGCGAGGCCCACGCCGAGGGCGAGGGCGAGGCCGAGGGACAGGCTGCGGGCAGGGGTAGGGGTAGGGGCAGGGGGGCAGGGGCAGGGGCAGGGGCAGGCTGCAGCTCCCATTTGAGACAGATCCTCCGTGTCGCCCGGAAGGGGATATGAGGTTGGAGATTTGGGCCTGTACTCGGACCAGGCGGTAAGTAAAATTGTTGTATTTAATTTGTTTAAATTTATTATAAACTTGTTTAATAAATTTTAATTTCCATTTTACAGGTATCATCCCTCCTTCGTACACCGGTCGCTGGGTACATTCCTGCGACAGAACTACGGGGGGCCCTGGATCAACTGGAGGGATGTCCCGGCCGACAAGAAGGCTTTCTGGTTTGAGCACTTTTTGGTACGTAAAAGTTTATTTCCTTTTAACATTTAGTATGTTATGTTATAACTTACGTACTTCTATGATTTTTTCAGCGGACTTACTTCTTCCCTCCCCACCGCGCCGTTGCTGTCGAGGCTATTTTTTCCAGCGTCGCCAGCAAGCTCATTAGGGATACGATTCTCGACCAAAAGGATCGCGAGCGCCGGGGAGAGCCTATTCAGGGTTGGATCTCTGCCGCCAACTGGGCGGTAATGAAGAGGAGATTCGAGGAGGAAGCCTACAAGGAGAAGTCCGCGAAGTCTAAAAGAGCGCGATAGACGGGGTCGCAGTGGTGTGGTGGATCACGGTCCATCATGGATTTCTTCACCCATATGGTACGTATCTCGCCGTATACCCATAATTAATACTTTATAGTAATATATTTCTTTCAACTTAACTGACAAATCATATAATAATTTTGTAACAGGTTAAATCGGGAGAAGACCCGAATATGGTGACCTTGTTCCTCGCCACGCACACGAAGGGGGAGCGGTTCGTAGACGACAAGGCCCGGGACACCTACGTAAGTTTTACTTAATGCTAGTTCATTAATATTAATTTTTAGTTACGTAGAAAATTTATATAGATGTTATTTCTAGGCCGAGTTTTAGAAGTTTTACTTAATGCTAGTTCATTAATATTAATTTTTAGCGACCGAGTGAGAATTCATATAGATTTAATTTCTAGGCCGAGTTTTTGAGGCTTGGGGAGGCCGGGCTGACACGATCAGAGGGAGCTGGTGCTAGCACTTCCCAGCAGCCCCCGGCCGCCGTAGCTCAGTCAGATGACGAGCTGTGGATGAGGGCCGTTGGTGGCATGCATAGGGGTACGTACTATGGTACGGGCTCCTATGGTGCCTTCATTGCGTCACAGGCCTCTACGATCGCCACTAGTGTGCCTGGCCCCGCACAGACTGAGGAGTTGCTCCGCCACCAGCAGAGTGTCGATGCGCAGATCGCAGCTCTGCGTGACGAGATGCTGCAGATGATGGGGGGCCGCATACAGATGATTCTGTGCTCATCTCACGCTTCGAGAGGCTTGAGGAGACTACTGAGGCGCTGCGACAGATGACCCGCGCTACGCAGGAGGCTACGCAGCGTTTGGTCGAGCAGATACAGCAGTTCCAGGAGATGGCTATGGAGCGACCGTCTGCTGGTACGTCGGGAGCATCGTCTACATCCGGCGGTGCACGGGAGGACATGCTCGTCCACCTGTTGTCACCGGAGGAGTATCAGACGATCCTGGCGTTGCGACGACAGTCATCTAGTGGCGCTCCTCCTCCAGCTTCGGCTCCAGCACCGGGTCCAGCTCCAGCTCCAGGCGATCAGTAGTTTCGCTTTTGCATTTTCGGACTGTACTATATTTTTTACTTTGTATGTATTTGAGGATATTTACTTTGTTCGTTGAGGATATTGACTTTGTACGTATTTGCGGATATTGACTTTGTTCGTTAAGGATATTATATATTGACTTTGTTCGTTGCGGATAGTATTTTTTCTTTATATTTTTTGTATATTCTGGAATGTATTGTGTGTGCCGGTGTTGAGTGTTCCACCGAGGGGGTCGGCGAACCCAGGGATTGAATTCTGTATTTTGGATTCTGTATTTTGGCTCAGGCTCCAGCTCCATTTGCATTTTGGATTCTGTTTTTTTACATATTTTTTAACTAAGCGACGTTTTTAGCGACGTTAAGATTCGTCGCTAAATTTTTGCGACGTTAATAAATGTCGCTAAAAGCGTCGCTAAAATGCTGACGTGGCAACACGTGGCACCAAATCTGATGTCAGCACGTCGTCGCCAAAACGTCGCAAAAGTGTCACTAAACAGCGACCTGTCACCCCCAGTTTTCATGAACAGGGGTATTTTGGTCATTTTCCACTTTAGAATTATTTTGGAATTATTTATTTATTTATGATATTATTTTGGGGTTATTTAAGTCGGGTTTGAATTTCAACTCAATCCGACTTATATCGGGGACCCGGGATAGTTTTGACTCTAGATGGAACCCAATATTAAGTTAAGCATAGCCCACAAAATCCAACATTTAAGTTAGTTAGTTAGACTAATTTTTATCATGTTAGAATGGTTAAGTTAGATACTCAAAACTTAACCTTTTTGATCCCAAACCTTCACATACACCTAATGAACTATAAGGAGACAAGTTGAGGGCATTGTAGACATTTCACCAAGGCCCATTAGGGCTACACATGGCCGACCATGCTAGGGAGAGTCTCTCTCCATTTTATTTCAATAGTTGCCTCTAATTTTTCCCCCTTTTGAGTTCTTCCCCAAATTGAGAGCTTCCCTCTTGATTTGATCTCTCAAATCAACCCATCCTTCCTCCATTTTACCCAATATTTCAAGGAGAAGGTGCTAGCTTGGAGTGGGAATCAAGGAGCAAGGAGAGGAGTCCAATTTCTAGGTATTTTCGTGTCGGAACCGTGTCCTTTGGAGTTTTCATTGGAAATCTACTCCCAATAGGTAAAACCTTCTCTCTAATTCATGTTTCCTTGCATTTTTGATAGATTTGAACCCGTAGAAACCACCCCCATGCATGTACCACCCTTAGGTTTGATTTTGAGACTATTTGGAGTCCTCATTAGGAAGTTATGATGAGTTTTGTGGCACCCAAGGAGAAATTTCGAGGGTGGCCCACCAAGTGTTTGTAGGAATGCCCCATAGACATTTTTGTCCTCTAATTTCAGTTTTGGCATTGTTAGAGGGTAGATTAACCATTGTTATGATGTTTGGATTAGTTCTCATTTGGACCAATGTTTGAATCTATGTATATTAGCCTACAAATCCTATTTTTATGTAGAGATATCAAATCTATAGGTATATTAGATTAGTGGACTGTTTTGAGCCTACTTGGTATATATATTTATATGTTTGTGGATGTGTGGTGGTGGGTTGATGTGTGTTAGAGAGATGGGGATCATGCCTACCTATTTGGTTTGTGGGTTGGCATGATTGAGGGTGTGTGTTGGTGTGTGGAGAGTGTTTTTTAATGAATATATGTATGTGTGTGTGTGTGTGTGTGTGTGTGGGATTAGAGAGTTTGATATTGAGAGTGTATTAGAGAGTTTGATATTGAGAGAGTAAGTTAGAGAGTTAGAGTTGAGAGAGTATTAGAGATTGAGAGAGTGATAGAGAGTGAGATAGGTGAAGGAATGGAGGGGGAAACCTGCTGATTTTATAGCAGTTTAGAGCAGCAGTAGCAGCAGCTACTAGCTGCTATTGAGAGAGGGAGGGGACAGCCAACCAGTCCCATAACAGCCCATGATAGCCCCCTATGTTTAAGCCTCCAAATCAGCCAACAAATCAGCCTATAATAATCAGTCCTATTCAGCCCCTATATCACCTACAAAATAGCCCACAAACCAGTCCCATATCAGCCATATATCAGTCCTGAATTCAGCCATATATTACCCTCCAAATCAGCCTATAAACGGTCCATTAGCAGCCCATATTCAGCCCCAACTTGACCCCCCATTGACAGCCATATATCACCTACTTTCAGTCCACTTAGCCCCCACAAATCAGCCCATATTAGTACCCCATTTGACAGCTACATACATACATGTTAGCCCCCTCCTTCCACATTAAATTTCAGTCCAAAATCAGCCCTTAATAGCCCCTTGGACAGCCCCATTGACACATCCATTAGTTCACCCATTTCCTTCATTCTTCCCCCATCAATTCACTCTTTCATCCATTCATTTTCCATTCAATACATATACCATTTGAACCCCATGTTGCCCCACAAATTGATCCCATAGATGACCTATATAAACCCTTAGTTAGTGCCTAGTTGAGTGGTGTCTAGTGTGGGTTGAGTGTCTAGTTAGAGGGGTTAGTTAGTGATTGGTGTTAGTGATAGTTGTGATAGTATTAGGTAGTGAGTTAGCTAAGTTAGTGTCCTACTAGGTTAGTATCCTATTGGACTAGTAGAGAGGACTAACCTAGACACTAGGAGAGTGAGGGAGAGTGAACTAGGAAGGTTGGTAGAGAGTAGGGTGTGGTATCTCACGATACCATAGCGTATCATGACGATACCCTAAGGTAATGTTGGGATGACCAACAAGGAAGATAAGATGGATTAGATGCCCAAGAACCCTAGATTTCTTGGTAGGTAAACCTTAGATAGGATAGTATCTAGCTATCCTAAGAATCCTAGGCTAGTATCCTGAGATCTAGAGGGGTTTCCTTTGTAATGGGCAAGGTATTGGTATTTACCTTGTGAAGGGTAAATGTAGGTAATAGAGTATTGTTAAGATATTGAGTTTGGCTTCTAAGATGGACTTAGAAATAGGTTGTCTTGGTAGGTAATAACTAGATGAGGGTAGTTTAGGCTAGTCTTGACCCCCGTTGACCAAGAGTTGACTTTTTGACCAAAAGTCAACTTCAAGTCAACACTTGACTTAGAATTGATCGAAACCAAACCAGAGTTGACCAGTTGACTGAAAATCAACTGTTAGTCAACATTTGACTAGTTTGACCCAGGGTTGACTCAGTATTGACCAGAGTTGACCAGAGTTGACTTTTTGACCAAAAGTCAACTGTAAGTCAACCCTTGACCCAGATTGACCTAGTTTGACTTGGATTGACTTTCTGTGACCTTGTTTGACCTTGGTTGTCCTAGTGTGACCTAGTTTAGCTTGGTGTGACTTAGTTTGACCTAGTTTAGACTTAGACTTGCATATCATGACTAGATTAGCTTTTCTTTCATTATTAAACCCTGTTTGGACTCATGGCATCTCATCTATAGGTCTGTGATTACTCTGAGCATCTGTTCACCTTATCAGCTCAGGACCACAGGCGAGTACATTCACTGATAGTTTTCATTATCCTGATATCTGCTATATCCGATTCAGTTGTAGTGTCTTACTTGATTTCCAGACACGATATTTCACGGACTAGTATATGTCGGATCCTGTCATGAGATGTTGTTCCCAGATTACTTGGCATATTGGTACAAGACTCGACTTGTTACTTGTACTTGTATAGACATGGACTTGGGAGTGGGCTGATCACCTGCTTTCGAATCTCGTGTCATGACGTGTTATGTCCGGATCCTTTATACTATTCGGGGATGGGGAGTTATTAGTGGTTGTGTTATCAAAATCCCTACTTGTTCTTCGCACTTGTTACTTGTCCATAGCAACTTGTTCATAACTTTCCATGGTGACCGACCTTATTCTTCATACTTGTTACTTCACACTTATTACATGTTCGTAGCCGGTCAGATGGAAAGCCTGAACATGTTTTTCCCAAGCCGATCACATAACGCACTAATAATTTAAGGCACCTTTTATATTTATTATCGTAGGAGGCTAAGTTCTGTTCAGGAGAAGGGTTACAACCCCGGTCCTTGTTTGGTTTAAGGGTTGTAACTCGGCTTCCGGATAGTTCCCAAGTCATCCTATATATATACATATTGTCGTCCTATTCAGTTCTCACATCTTGATATATATTTCCTGTTGATTTGTCTTATATTTTATTACATTGTCTCTTATAGAATTTGTTAATTCATATGGAACTGCTATTAGTGTTTGTACTTGCTCATTTTCCTGACAGGATACCGTTGATATTTTACAGATGATTCTGAGGCAGATTGCCCGACCTATTATGGGACGGGTTAGATGGAGTAGACCTGGACCGTGGCTTGATAGTAGAGCTACTAGACTTTGCACACCCAGAGTAGTGTAGCTTAGCTAGGTTTGCCTGGACTGCGATCCAGCTAGTACTTCAGACTGTAGTAGTTTATATTATATTTCTGTGACTCTGTGGTGTTGTGTATAGCTTTGGGCTTGTGTGGATCTTGAACTATTTCCTGCTTTCATCGATCATATTTCCTTTCCGTGCTATCTACCTTAGTTTTATTTTGTGAATGAGACTGTATTGCTATGTCACCTCCATTCAGAGTGTATATACTGTATAGGTACCTTTATCTGTTTAGTTGTAGTATTTATAGATGACCTATACAGCGTTCTACCGCCGATTCTGCAGCGTAGGTTGGACGTAACCATATACTCATGCCCCTCTTCAGGGTGCGGATCGTGGCACATTTTTGTGGTGGCCCATGCAGGTCAGAGTCACAATTAGTGCGATCTCGTAATGGTGCTCGACTTAGAGTGCTAATTACGAGCCTGTGACTAGGACATAGGATCTAGGATATGATAGGAGTTACTCAATCACATTTTAGGAAATTTCTGATCTTTTGATTACCATGACAACTCTTTTGCATTGAATTCAATTATCCTCCTTTGAAAATATCGTATCTTGTGCCATATTGATCTCTTGGGTTCAATTCGTCTTCAGGATGACAGTGACTCGTTCTCAGGCAGCAGGGCCTAGTACAGTTCCAGAGAGGTCCGATCCAGTAGGACTTCCACCTCCGGCTATGGGAGTAGCAATCGAGAGAGCAGCAGCCCCAGTTCCTATCTTTCAGGCGGAAGTAGCAGCAGCAGTTCCAGGAGGTCTTCCACCTCCAGCAGTGGGACCGTCCATAGTCATTCCTGATACTCTTCCACCGCCGCCTCCGCTACCGACTGATACTCATGGGATGATGGCCCTTCTGCAGCAGATGTTGCAGACCCAGAGCGCACAGACAGAGGTGTTACGACAGAGCATGGAGAACTCCCATCAGCTGGCGATGGCAGCAGTAGAGAGGGGTGCCCCAGTTCAGCAGCAGGGTCAGAGGAGGCCTGGCACATGCCTAGATTTCAGGAAGATGAACCCGAGGGAGTTAAAGGGTACCGAGGGTATCATGTACGCGGATGACTGGTTGGGGGATGTCCAGCGGAGCCTGGAGTTAGCAGAGGTCTCGAAAGGGCTTTGGGTGACGTCTGCAGCGAGCCAGTTTTTCGATATAGTACTGACTTAGTTTCGCACGGATCCTCATGCGTCGGTGAGGGGTTCGACTTGGGAGAGCTTTAAGAGGCTCTTTAAGGAGAAGTTCTACCCAGATGTGGCCTTGACAGCTTTGGAGGGACAATTTGTCGGTTTGGTGCAAGGGAACTCGTCGGTGGACGAGTATGCAGCAGAGTTCTTCCGCCTGAGTAGGTTTTTACCAGGTCTGATCCAGGATGAGGGGTACAAGGCCCGCAAGTTCTGGAGGGGTCTTATCCATGCAGTTCGTACTCGTACTTCCGGGCGACGCGATGCGACATTCGAGCAGATTCTGATGGAGGCGCAGATCGCAGAGGAGGACTTCGGCCTCAAGCCGAAGAGGGGCAGCGATGTTCTAGGAGCGAGCTTGAGTGCGGGGCCGGCGAAGCGCCCTCATTTTCAGCAGAGGCGATTTCAGCAGCAGCCTCAGTTACAGTTTTAGCAGGCACCAGTGCGTGCCCAGCAGCACCAGGAACAGGGCCAGAGGTAGGCCATCCAGTGTACCTTCTGCAAGAAGATGGGGCACATCCAGGAGATTTGCAGGATGAGGCTGGGAGTTTGTTTATTCTGTGGTGCTCCAGATCACCAGATGAAGAACTGTGCTGCCCGTGCAGCCAGACAGGCAGCCCATGACGGAGTGCAGCAGGCTAGAGGAGGCCAGCAGGAGCGAGCTTTCGCCATGGCAGTTGAGCCCACTCAGGCAGTAGCAGAGCAGATAGCAGGTTTCAATCTTTTGATCTCATTTCCGTATTTGCCTTCTTATAAATCGTCTTGAAATTCGATTCCATCTGTTCCTTGATCGTTGATAAAATTTATCCTTGTGATGTGATATTCTTCTGAGATAAGTCGTATGGGCTAGGTCGCCTCGATTATAAGATTTTAGAATCCTCTAGGGTCATGCTAGCAGGCAGAGTGAGGACATATAGTCGGATTATGGTCGTATTTCTCGGGTGTAGGAATTTAAGGTTTTTGCTGCCAAGCATGCGGCAATGCGAAAATTTTAAATACCATAATTCTAGAGGTATGTACCATAGTCAAGGACTCTGTGATTATCGTAGCCTTGCTCACTAGCATGACGGAGATTCTGAGTATCATGATTCTGGAAAGACGCATATGATTATCAAACTGCATGATTTTTCTGTGTTTACTTTGTTTTAATTTTTGTGGATGAATTCTTTTAAGGTGGATAGACTTATAGCACCAAGTTTCTAATTGAGAGTAATTTTAAATTTTATAGTTTTAGTCATTTAATTATTGTCATTTAATTCATGCTTTGATTTTGGAGATTTTAAATCATTTTAAAAATTTTAAGCCATGACTTGAGATTTTGATGTTTTGCTACTGAAACCTTAGAGACTGTTTGACCTAGAGCCTAACCATGTGATTAGGATATTTTCAGTGTCATTTCTGGCCTAAGGGTATTTTGGTCATTGGACCTCTTTGATTTATTTTTTGATATTATTGCATGGGTGATTGTCGATTTGGTTTTTGATAGGAGAGATTTTGTGTTGGTTTCGTGTCCGTGTCGGACACGCAACAGTTTTTATTTACAAGTATTGTTGTCTTAAGAGATTTTTTTTTTGCTGAAATTTTTTTTAAGTATTGAGTGGGATTGTTTTTCTGCATGTGTTTCTTGTGATTGCTTTGTTTTAATTTCGAGGACGAAATTTTTTTAAGGTGGATAGATTTGTCACCCCTAATTTTCATGAATAGGGGTATTTTGGTCATTTTCCACTTTAGAATTATTTTGGAATTATTTATTTATTTATGATATTATTTTGGGGTTATTTAAGTCGGGTTCGAATTTCAACTCAATCTGACTTGTATCGGGGACCCGGGGTAGTTTTGACTCTAGATGGGACCCAATATTAAGTTAAGCATGGCCTACAAAACCCAACATTTAAGTTAGTTAGTTAGACTAATTTTTATCATGTTAGAATGGTTAAGTTAGAGACTCAAAACTTAACCTTTTTGATCCCAAACATTCACATACACCTAATGAACCATAAGGAGACAAGTTGGGGGCATTGTAGACATTTCACCAAGGCCCATTAGGGCTATACATGGCCGGCCATGCTAGGGAGAGTCTCTCTCCATTTCATTTCAATAGTTGCCTCTATTTTTTCCCCCTTTTGAGTTCTTCCCCAAATTGAGAGCTTCCTTATTGATTTGATCTCTCAAATCAACCCATCCTTCCTCCATTTTACCCAATATTTCAAGGAGAAGGTGCTAGCTTGGAGTGGGAATCAAGGAGTAAGGAGAGGAGTCCAATTTCTAGGGATTTTCGTGTCGGAACCATGTCCTTTGGAGTTTTTATTGGAAATCCACTCCCAATAGGTAAAACCTTCTCTCTAATTCATGTTTCCTTGCATTCACTACAACAAAATGACCTATTAATGACGCTTGATAAGGTGATTTCATGACGGCTGATAAAGAAGCGTCATCAAAGTTCAGCAAGACTGTAATCTATGATGGTTTTCTATATAAGCGTTATTGATTGTCTCTCAGTAATACGAGCGTTATGAAAAAAACATAAATTTTAAGTCGAAAACTCGACTCTCCCGCACTTACTCCCGCACTTAAGTCAAAAAGTCTAAACCATTTCCTTCTCCCGCACTTACTCTCTTTCTCCTTCTCTCTTTCTCCTCCCGCTCCCCAACTCCCTTCAGCCCGCTCCGGCGCTCCCGAACTCCCCTCAGCCCGCTCCCCGCTCCCGATTAACTCCCCTCAGCCCGATCCCCGCTCCCCGTGCCCCAACTCCCCTCAGCCCGCTCCCCGCTCCCCAAGGTTTGTCCTAAATTATTTCTTTTTTTGTGCCCTAATTTCTGCCTGGACATGATTTTAGTCAAATGCCCTAATTTTTGACATATTTTTTATTTCCTAGTTTTCGAAAGATGGCTGAAATCTTTGAATGCATGTTTGGAAATCTTTGAAAGAATTTTTTTTTTACTAATTTGTGAGGCATTTTCTTTGTCCGTGCATTGGTTCATCTTCTTGTTTCTTTCTTTGTTGGTTCTTGCAATGTGGAAGGGTGTTAATTCTATTGCTTTCGGACGAATACTTACAAGTTGAACTTCACGGAGACACGTTCGGGTAGCAAGGTTTGTTTTGGTTCATGGAGACACGTTCTTTTCAATTGCCCTATTTTCTAGAAATCATGGACAAGAAAGAGATCAATGTCCCTATAACGTCGTATATGACACATGTTGAACACGGCATTTTTACACTCGAAATTACTCCAGGTCACGCAGAAATCGGTACCGTGTCTGTGTATGTGCCATGTCATATTGTCTTTAAATCAAGTCTTGTTCTTCTTAGATTAAATTACTCCAGGCAATACAACTTATTTTTTACAGTATGCACGTTGCTCATGCATTGAGGGTGGGATGGATCTTTGACATAAATATATGCAATTGTTTGACTGTACATCTTTAGATTAAATGATATCGGTCATGTCGGATGTGAGCGTTGACCAACTCTTTTTTTAGGTTTATTTGACCCTCTTTTGTAGTTTTGTAGATTATTCATATAGACTTTCTCAATATATATTCTTACATATTTGGACATTTTGTTACCTTTTATACCCGTATGCACATATAGGGAATTGTAAACCATTTTCTGTTTTGTAAATAACGAAATGAACTATTCCTAAGTCATGTTCTTCTTCTTTTTTAACTCTAGCAATTAAAGTTATATTCTGGAATCAACCTTCTCCACTTTCATGAGTCTGAATTTATTGGCCATATCTACTTCACATTGGCCATTCTGGAATCAATCTTCTCCGTATTTAGCTTGAAATGAAACGTTCAAGTTACAATCACTTACTCGGTGTTTTGCTTTATTATACAGAGGAATAGATCTTGGATGACAAAGCACCTATTATCGGAAGAATATAGAGCCGGAGTTGATGAATTTATGGAGCATGTTAAAGCTAGTGGGGATGATCTCGACTTCATTAGATGTCCATGTAATGAGTGCGAGAATCTCTATAGTATGAGTTTAGAAGATGTAAAATTTTATTTGACGACAGTTGGTATCGATCCAAGGTATACTATATGGATATGGCATAGGGAAGTTGATCCTAATGAAGTATGTGAGGATACATGTGCATCTATTTATAAGGACTATGATATGGATACTTTAAATGATATGGCAGATACACTAGAGATGTTCCATGCATTAAAAAGGAACGACATTGAAGGAGATGATGAAGAGGACTTTAATTCATTGCTTGATGATGCTAAGAAACCATTGTATAATGGTTGTAAAAAGTATACGAAGCTATCTGCGATAGTGAAGCTCTTTAGTATCAAGGCCAAGAGTGGTTGGAGTGATAAAAGCTTTTCAGATGTGTTGAAATTGTTCGCCGACATGCTTTCGGAAGAAAATGAATTGCCTGTAACTACTAGGGAGGCTAAGCGTTGCTTCTCAATATTTGGAATAGGATATAAGAGAATACATGCATGTCCGAATGATTGCATACTCTATAGAAAAGATTATGAAAATGCAACCTCATGTCCTACATGTGGAACGTCGAGATATAAGGTAAAGAAGAATATGTCTGAACAAAGTCGGGAAGAGCAAAAGAAGGGCATCCCAGCTAAAGTTCTATGTTACTTTCCACCCATTTTACGCTTTAAAAGGTGGTTTCGATCGGTACAAACATCAAAGAATTTGACATGGCATGTAGACGGAAGACAAGTGATGGCCAATTGCGTCATCCCGCAGATTCACCGACGTGGAAGACAATTGATGATAAATTTCCAGAGTTTGTAGCAGAAGCAAGAAACCTTCGACTCTCCCTTTCAGCCGATGGGATTAATCCATTTAGTTCACTCAGTAGTAGGTACAGTTGTTGGCCTGTAATGCTAAATACTTATAATTTACCACCTTGGTTGTGTATGAAGAGAAAGTTCACATTGTTGACATTGTTGATATCAGGCCCCCAACAACCTGGAAATGACATAGATGTTTACTTAGCACCATTGATTGAGGATCTCCAGTTGCTGTGGAAGGATGGAGTTGTGACTTACGACGCCTATCGGCAAGAATCTTTTACATTGAGAACTGTATTGTTATGGACTGTTAACGATTTTCCTGTATATGGCAACTTGTCTGGTTGTTGTGTGAAAGGATATTTTGCTTGTCCAATATGCAACGAAAATACTTATTCAGATAGATTGAAACATTGCAAAAAGAATATTTATACTGGTCACAGAAGGTATTTGCCATATAACCATTCTTTTCGATCACAAAGAAAGGCATTTAATGGTGACAAAGAGTTCGGAACTCATCCTGAACCATTAAGTGGGGAACAAATATTAATAAAGGTTGCGGGGATTCCCGTTTCTTGGGAGGAAAAAAAGATGTTCCAGAAAAAGATATCAGAGAAGAAGACTTCAAAGAAGAAGAAGGAAGCAGAAGGACAAAAGAAATTGACACCAAAGAAGAGGAAAAAAGAAGTACAAAAAGACAAAGTTACAAGTTGTTGGAAGAAGAAATCCATTTTTTTGAGCTAGAGTATTGGAGATATCTTCCTATTAGACATAACTTGGATGTCATGCACATTGAGAAGAATGTCTGCGATAGTATCATTGGGACCCTATTAAATATTCCTGAAAAAACAAAAGATGGGATCAATAGTCGCAAAGATCTTGTAGAGATGGGCTTAAGGAAAGAATTGGCACCTCACAATAAGAAAAATGAGATTTATCTTCCAGCTGCATGTTATTCTTTATCGAGGCAAGAGAAAAGAATAGTGTGTCAAACTTTGCATGACCTTAAGGTCCTAGATGGTTACTCTTCGAATTTTAGATGTAATGTCTCAATGGAAGATCTAAAGTTATATGGTCTCAAATCCCATGATTGTCATGTTATAATGCAACAACTACTTCCTGTTGCAATACGTGGTGTGTTGCCAAAGCATGTGAGATGTGCTATTATACGAGTATGTTTCTTCTTTAATGCCCTTTGTGCCAAAGTCGTGAATGTACAAAAATTGCAAGATATCCAAAATAATCTTGTGATCATATTGTGCTTATTGGAAAAATATTTTCCACCATCATTCTTTGACATAATGGTACATCTAATGGTGCACCTTGTCAGGGAGGTCGAACTTGGCGGTCCGATTTTCTTTCGATGGATGTACCCACTAGAGAGGTTGGTCTAGTCTGAACTTTGGTTTTCATTATGTAGTAACATGATTGATGTTTGTGTAATCATTTTTATCTTTATCATTTGTTCATTATAGGTTTATGGGTGTAATAAAGGGTTATGTGAGAAATAAGAATCGTCATGAAGGGTGTATTGCACAATGCTATATCGCAGAGGAAGCCATTGAGTTTTGTTCAGAACATCTAGAAGAACAACCCGCCATTGGAGTTCCTTCTACAAAGAATGAGGAAAAACCTACAGGAAAAGGAAATATCTGTGAAGTTGACCGCTTATCTTTGGACCAAGCACATCTTTATGTGTTGCATAACACAAATGATGTTCAACCTTATATCGAGTAAAGATGTCTATATTACTCTTTACTTAGTTTTATCTTTGGGCCAATCACATCTTTTTTTATATTTTGCTTTGTTATTAACAAAATTCTACTTATTACTTGATAGGGAGCATGAGGCTTACTTGAAAAGCTGCACCCTCGTAGAGTGAAAAGTGCAAAATGGTTAGAAGATGAGCACAATCGCAGCTTTATTAGTTGGTTACGATAAAGGGTATTGATTAAGCTACTATATTTTATGTTCTACTTAGTGAAAATAAAATATTGAACTTAGAAAAAAAATGACAGGTTGAGGCTGCACAAGAAGACCCAACTAGCAATGTCTCTGATGAATTAAAATGGATAGCTCAAGGACCTCGATATCACGTGACTAAGTTCCCAGGTTATGCAATTAATGGGTGTCACTATCAAACGAAAGATCGTGACGACGTACAAGTCAAGCAAAACAGTGGAGTGACTCTAGTGGCAAAGACTTCTCAAGTTGCTAGCACAAAGGACAACAATCCCATCATCTCAGATATGACATTTTACGGTGTTATCAAAGAGATTTGGTTGCTAGACTATTTCTCTTTCCGGATTCCCGTCTTCAAGTGTGATTGGGTTGACAGCAAGAGTCACGACCCGCACCCTGATTAGGGGCACGAGAACGTGGGTACGTCCAGCCTACGCCGCAGTATCGACGGTAGAACGCTGTATAGGTCATCTATAATATCTAACATCAAACAACAAGATATATAAACCTGTCATCTCCGTACGGAGGTATAACATAACATCTCAACTCTATCTCAAACACAAGTCTAGGAAAGATAGAGCATGATATGGAATCAGATGAAAGGAAGAAACTGAATATAAATAGAGTTATCACACCACACAAGGTAGATGTCCAACACAAATAAGTACAAGACCTGAAATATAACTAAGTCACAACTAACAATCGGAACAATCCGATACAAAATGAAAACTATAAACACTAGACTAGACTAGGCACCCTCTACTGAGCTAGATGCTCCTCAGGCTCCTGAAGGTCACCCTCATGTGTCCCATAGAAGGTAGGACAGTCACCATCATTATCTGTAATATTTTCAATAGGTCCAGTCAGACAGGAACGAGCACAATACATCTCACGCAGTTCATATCATGTTGGAAATGTAAAGCATGCAAAGAGTAAGATACATGGACTGTAAAGAAATATATAATAAAACGAGAGAGATTTGATAACTGGAAATATCTATATATATGATAAGTAAGAACTGTAGGTAACCTGTGATTTAGAGCATGAGATGGTTATATAAACGGGTTAGGACAATGCAAGGGTAACTCCATCATACGTGAGTGTACTATGGACATATACATGATTTCACAAGATTTCACAAGATGGGAATTTTGATCACATAACCATTTCCTACTCACCCTCCCCAATTAATGCACAACGATCCAGTCAAGTTACGTTACCTTATACAAGAGGTTTTTATCATGTTTGCTCACGTGATCATGAGAGTACAAGATTGCACAAGAGTATACATGAAAGCGGTGTACATGAAATACAAGATGTTCGTGAAAAGCACATGACAACTGTATCTGATGCACCCCGAGGGAGATAACATCTCATGACAAGATCCATATAGTACCAATCCGTGATAATGACGTGACAGCATCATGTAAAGTAATCTAGAACAAGAATATAAGTCCTAACAAGTATAAAATGATCAGAGAATGTACTCGCCTGTCACCCTGTATGACTGATATAAATAGATGTCTGAACTGGTGTCACAGAGTCCTATTTAGAGTAAAACAGGTCACAATATATCCACAATAGTAAAAATAGAGTATACAATGCATACTACATGATTCTAGGTCAGTCTAGGCCAAAGTCAACTCTTGATCAACTCTGGTCAACTCTGGTCAACTTTAAAAGTCAAACCAGGTCAAACTAGTCAAAGTTAGCTCAACCAATGTCAAACTAGTTAGGGTTTAATCATATTTGAGTCACTAAGTCAAACAAGGTCAAGCAAGTCAAGGTTAGTCAAATCTAGGTCAAACTTAGACTAACTAAGGGTTTTTAGGTCAAGGGTCAACTCTATATGTCAACTCTATAAGGCTAACCCAAATCATGACACAACTCCTAATTATCCCACTTAACCCCATACATATCTTAAATTACATAGGACTATCCTCATAACCATATGGTCAAACATAAATCAACTAGTTTAATAGTCTAGGGTTTAGTCAAACCTTAGTCATAAAGCCCTTTAAAGTCCATCCAAGCCATTTCTAGGTCAATTAGGTCAAGGTTAGATCAACCATGGTCAAACTAGTTAGGGTTTAGTCAAACTAGTCATTCTAGGTTATTTCAAGTCAAATCTAGGTTAACTAGGTCAAGTTTGACCTAAGGTTGACTTTGGTCAACTTTAGTCAACCTCATAGCCATAGGCTCATAAATGAATACCATAGGCTAATATCACATAGATATCTATCTCTATACCACCTATATATATACAACTCATATATATAACATTACACATATATTATATATACATCTATACATTATACATATATATATATATATAATATATATATATATAATTATATATATATATATATATATATATATATATATATAGAAAAGTGAGAGAGGTAGTGAAATAGAGTGAGAGAGAGAGAGTGAAATACTGATACACAAGGGGGGGTTTCTAGTTTCCTGAAACTGGAAACCAAACCCACACACACACAATAACACACACACACACCTATATATACACATATATGTATATACATATGTACACACATGTATATACCCCTAAATTCCACCTACACACACACAAACACATACACTATGTATATACCTATATACACAGATATTTATAAAAGAAACAACATCAAAAATTATTTTGAATCTCGAATTTGAAAACTGGAAAATAATACAAAAACTGGAAAATAATACACTGTGACAGTGGGTTAGGGTAAACCCAAAACCAACCCCTAAACTCGACTATGGTCCCCAACCAAGGGTTGGTAACAGTGTCCCTAGGTGTCCTCTAGTGTCTAGGGGCCCTGATACGACACCACGACACGACACAACGTGTCTAAACCCTAGAAAACCCAATCGGGTAAACACTGACACAGGGAAATGTCATCGCGTCGTGCACGCGTGCACCTAGCTCTAGGACACGATACGCACACACTCGTGTCTCGTACTCGTCCCAGTGGGTACGCCTGGGGGTAGTGCACGTGTCCAAGTGCCTGCCCCGTATCCACGTGTCTCCAGGACACGATACGAGGTCCGTATCAGTCGGGAAAACATGACTGATACGAGTGTTTCAGGCCGCGTCGTGCACGTGTTCCAGCATCTCGTGCACATGACACGAGCCACGTGGGATCTCGTGATCATGCCCACGTGTAGCCCATGTTGGGCTACACACTCGTGCAAACACGAGGTGTCCAAGTGTCGTGTCCGCGCGACACGACGCGCGAAGTGTGCTCTGTGCAGTGCGCACAGTGCAGTGTAAAACCCGTACAGTCGAGATATCTCCCTAACCACTCGATAATTTCTCCTAAAATTTTGTGTGCTTAATGACAGACATTGCCCCCTCGTGTACGTAAATTTTCGTGTGTAGCACCCAGTTTCTAAAATGAGGGTAATTTTAAAATTTTGTAATTATAATTATTTAATAATGATATTTAAACCATATTATGATTTTTGGTGATTTTTAGTTAATTAAAACTATTTTCTAAGTCACGACTTATGACTTTGTGATTTTACTTGTATAACCCTAGTGTAAACTCTAGAATTTCATAACCTAGAGACTACCATGACCATGTAAGCCTAACCAAGTGATTAGGATACCATTTTAGCACTTTTTAGCCTAAAGGATATTTTGGTAATTTTCTAGGATTTATTTGGAATTATTTGTATTTATGTGTTTTTATTATTATTTAATTATTGTTAAGTGTCATGAGAGCCCCTAACCTAGTTTACCCTAATCTAGAGGTTAGTTACTAACCTAGAAACTAAGGGGTTAGATATTTACATGTTAGTTAAAGTATAGAAAATATCTAGATATTTACTTTTGTGATATTTCTTGAAAACCTAAAGATCTAAGCTACCTTTACCTTGAAGTCAAACTTCCTTCAAGGTGAAGCAAGCCAAGGGCACCCTCCCCTACCCCCATGGCAGGCCACACACTACCCCCCCCCCCTTCCTATATAAACCCATCACATTCATTCATGATTAATTTACATGAATTAAAACCTAGAAAATACCCTTTCCTTCAAACCCCCATAACTTGATCATTTTTGATCCAAATCACCTCTAGTCTTTTGCATTGGAACCCTACAACATCAAGGGTGCTAAGGGAGGCTAGCAATCCAAATTTCACAAAGCTTGGGCATCACCAAGTGGAAGGACAAACACCCCCCCTCTTTGATTTTTGATTGGAATTGCACAAATAGGTAAATACCCTCATACATAGTTAATATTCTGTTTTTTCTTCATAAATGCATGCATATAGGTCTACCTTAGCTGTGGGTCAAGTTTGGTAAAATCTAGGGTTGGTTTGGTGTCCGTATCTGACACGTATCATAGGTTATAAAACCATGTTTGATGAAATGCCCAAAGGATTTGATTTTGTTAAAATGTAGAACTAATTACATTTTTGGGTAGCCCTAGACTTGTAGGTTACAACCCTAGTTGACTGAGCACAAATTAGACCCATGTTCGTGTCGAAAATCGACACGAACCCACTGCCAGGACACTGCACTGGCACACAGCCTCCCCTGCTACTCGACCCCAATTCCGGACACGACACGCCATGAGGACACGTGCAAATTGACACAGAGGAGGGGGCCATCACTGACAAGCCCCCCCTCGAGTTTGAGACACTCTCGTGTCCTATCGAGGACACGAGGACACGTGCACTGGTCGTGCACTGACAGTGCACACGCGCGCGGGGGCCAGCTTCGCGTGTGTCGTGTCGCGCAGACACGACACTTGGGCACCTCGTGGTGACACGAGTGTGTAGCCCATCATATAGCGAACACATGGACACGAGCACGAGACGTGTCGTGTCCTGTGTCGCGAACACGAGGCACTTGCATCGCTGCACGATGCTGCGCATAGCAGCGTGTATTAGTCGAGTTTCCTCAACTGATACGGTATTCGTACCGTGTCCTGGAGTGACGTGGACACGGGGCAGGCACTTGGACACGTGCACAACCCCTAGGTGAACCTTCGTGCACGAGCACGAGACACATGAGTGTGTGTGTCGTGTCCTAGAGTGAGTTGCACACGTGCACGACACTGTGTATATGTGTGTGTATCAGTGTTTACCCGATTGGGTTTTCTTGAGTTTGACACGTTGTGTCGTGTCGGGACTGTGTCTCAGGCACCCTAGAAGCTAGGGGACACTTGGGAAACACTTACCAACCTAGGGTTTCGTGTCATAGTTTCGTTTTGGACTCGGGTTTGGGTTTACCCCTAATGTTCAGAAATGAACAGTAACTCCTGGGTTTTCAGTATTTAAATTGGATTTTAAATCGATTTTTGATTGATTTATATGCGTATTTATGTGTTTATACACTGTATATGTATGTATATATGTATATGAGTGTGTGGGTATATGAGTATGTGTATGTGAGTGTATATATGTGTATATGTAGTAGTATAGGTGTGGTATATAGATATGTAATGTGTGTGTGTGTTGTTTGCCAATTCTCAGTTTTCTGAGAATTGACAGCCCCCCCTCTCACTGTCACACACACACCACTACCCCTTCCCATGACCCCCTCACACACACATGTTCACACCCACACACACCCCACACACTCACATCCCTCTCTCTCTTGTTCACTCTCTATCTCATTTTTCCCCTCTCTCTCTATATATATGTATTGTAGATATATAAGTTTGGTATATATATATATATATATATATATATATATATTATAATATATTATATTATAATATGTTTATATATATTGTATTAGATTATATATTGTATCTATATATATATATACTATATGATATATGAGTATTACATAGGCTATAGGCCTATGTAGTAATGTTTGTATATATATATATATATATATATTATATATATATGTAAAGTTATATATATATGTGTATATATATATATATATTAATATATAATCTATATATTATATATATATATATATATATTATATTATTGTATAGAGATAGATACCTTATGATATTAGCCTATGGAACCTAATTACGAGCCTATGGTTATTAGGTTGGCCTATTGACCCTTGTTTGACTAGAGCTGACCAAAGTCAACCTTAGGTCAAACTTGACCTAATTAGCCTAGAATTGACTAGGATTAACCTAAAATGACTAGTTTAACTAGTTTGACTAAACCC
This sequence comes from Iris pallida, assembly GCA_029216955.1. Classification (NCBI taxonomy): domain Eukaryota; kingdom Viridiplantae; phylum Streptophyta; class Magnoliopsida; order Asparagales; family Iridaceae; genus Iris; species Iris pallida. The sequence continues at coordinate 6,160,378 of JANAVB010006596.1, read as the reverse complement.
TAACTAGTTGATTAAGTTCGACCATATGGTTATGAGATAGTCCTATGTAATTTAAGATATGTATGGGGTTAAGTGGGATAATTAGGAGTTGTGTCTGAATTGGGTTAGCCCTATAGAGTTGACTTAGATTGTTAATGGTTGACCCTTAACCTAATGACCTTGTGACTAGTCTATGTTGACCAAAACCTTAGTTAGTCTAAGTTGACCTAGATTTGACTAACCTTGACTTGCTTAAACTTGTTTGACTTAGTTGACTCCTTATGACCTAGTATGACTTAAGTTGACCTAGTTGACTGTTAGAGTTGACCAAGAGTTAACTTTTGACCTAGACTGACCTAGAATTATGTAGTATGCATTGTATACTCTATTTTTACCATTGTGGATATATTGTGACATGTTTTACTCTAAATAGGACTCTGTGACACCAGTTCGGACATCTATTCATATCAGTCATACAGGGTGACAGGCGAGTACATTCTCTGATCATTTCATACTTGCTAGGACTTATATTCTTGCTCTAGATTACTTTACATGATGCTGTCACGTCATTATCACGGATTAGTACTATGGATCTTGTCATGCGATGTTATCTCCCTCGGGGTGCATCAGATACAGTTGTCATGTGCTTTTCACGAACATCTTTATTTCTTGTACACCGCTTTCATGTATACTCTTGTGCAATCTTGTACTCTCACGATCACGTGAGCAAACATGATAAAAACCTCTTGTACAAGGTAACGTAACTTGACTGGATCGTTGTGTATTAATTGGGGAGGGTGAGTAGGAAATGGTTATGTGATCAAAATCCCATCTTGTGAAATCTTGTGAAATCATGTATATGTCCATTGTGCACTCACGTATGATGGAGTTACCCTTGCATTGTCCTAACCCGTTTATATAACCATCTCATGCTCTAAATCACAGGTTACCTACAGTTCTTACTTATCATATATATAGATATTTCCAGTTATCAAATCTCTCTCGTTTTATATATATTCTTTACAGTCCATGTATCTTACTCTTTGCATGCTTTACATTTTCCAACATGATATGAACTGCGTGAGATGTATTGTGCTCGTTCCTGTCCTGACTGGACCTGTTGAAAATATTACAGATGATGATGGTGACTGTCCTACCTTCTATGGGACACATGAGGGTGACCTTCAGGAGCCTGAGGAGCATCTAGCTCAGTAGAGGGTGCCTAGTCTAGTCTAGTGTTTATAGTTTTTATTTTGTATCGGATTGTTCCGATTGTTAGTTGTGACTTAGTTATATTTCAGGTCTTGTACTTATTTATGTTGGACATCTACTTTGTGTGGTGTGATAACTCTATTTATATTCAGTTTCTTCCTTTCTTTCTGATTCATATCATGCTCTATCTTTCCTAGTCTTGTGTTTGAGATATAGAGTTGAGATGTTATGTTATACCTCCGTGCGGAGATGACAGGTTTATATATCTTGTTGTTAGATGTTAGACGTTATAGATGACCTATACAGCGTTCTACCGTCGAAACTGCGACGTAGGCTGGACGTACCCATGTTTTCGTTCCCCTAATCAGGGTGCGGGTCGTGACATCGTGTCATAAAATTCAGTGTCGTGTCCGCTATCAGTGTCGAGCAGCAGGGCAGCCGCACGGGGGTATCGTGCAGCGGGTTCGTGTCCATTTTGGACACGGACACGAGTCCAAATCGTGCTCAGTCAGTGGGGGTTTTAAATTACACATATAGGGCTACACAATCATGTAATTTGTTTTACAAAACACTAACTTTTATTCCTAAGTGGCATTTCACCAAACACTAGAATTAAAACATAGATACGTATCCGATACGGACACCAAACCAAATCCATATCCTACCAAACTTGGCCTATAGGTCCATGGTACCTAGATGCATGCAACCATGAAGAGAAAACACAATATTAATAGGTTTAGAGGCACTTTACCTATTGAGTGAAAACTCAAGGAAAAGCCTAGAATAGGGGAGGGGTGTCCTCTTCACTTATTGGTGCAAATGGCCTCGTGTCCTTGCTTGCTAGCCTCCCTTAGCACCCTCAATGTTGTAGGGTCCCAATGCAAAAGACTTGGGTGAATTTAGTGCTAATTTGAAGAATTATGAAGGTTTGATGGAAAGGGGATTTTCTAGGTTTTGAAACATGTTAATTTGTATGTAAAGGGTTTGATATGATTATATAGGAAGGGGTAGTGATAGGGGGGGTGCCCTTGGCTGGCCATAGGGTGTGGGGAGGGGGTGTCCATGAAGACTTTTGTGTCTTCCTTCTTGCTTAAGGTTTGGACTTCTAGGTAAAACAATGATATTTTGAGGATTTTAAGAAAATATCTAATGAAGGTATTCTAAGATATTTGTGAATAATGCCATGAGATAATTAGCTATCCTTTAATCTCTAGGTTAGTGGCTAACCTCTAGATTAGGGTAACCTAGGTTAGGGACTCTCATGACAATAATTAAATAATAATAATTCACATAAATCCAATAATTCCTAGTAAATTACCAAAATACCCCTTAGGCTAAAAAGCCCTAACTTGATGTTCTAAACCTATGGCTAGGCTCATATGATCATGGTTAGTCTCTAGGTTAAGTAATCTCTAAGGTTGCACTAGCAAAACATCAAAATCATAAGTCGTAGTTTTAAATAGTTTTAAAATAACTAAAAATCACCAAAAATCATAATATGGTTTAAATATCATTATTAAATAATTATAATTACAAAATTTCAAAATTACCCTCATTTAGAAACTGGGTGCTACAGCAAGAATGGTGTTAAGGTGGATGAACTTGGTTTTACATTGGTCGAGCTTGGTAGAGTTGGCCAAAAGTCTGACTCTTTTGTTTTGCCCTCTCAAGTAAAGTAAGTATTTTATGTTCCTGATCAATTGGATGAAAATTGGTCAATCTTTTATCAGCTCCACAAAGGACTTATTATGATGAAGACAATGACGACGAGGGAGTCGATTGTTTTGTTACAGATGCAACTTGCAATAAAGTACCGGATTTTGAGTCTTTGATGTTGTTGATGAATCACCCTCGACCTATTTACGTGAAGATTGGAGGGAACTTGGATTGCACAATCCAAATCTTCTTGTTGAAATGTTGCTGCAAGTGAATTGTTTAAAGAAATGTTGCTGCAAGTCTGAAATGTTGCTGCAAGTGAAAATTACTCTAGTGACTCTATTTTGAGAACTGTTTCATGGAAATCCCTCATCTTTATTGTCTTAATATGTGTTTTTTTCCTCAAAACTGTAGTCTATTTTTATCTCAGAGTATATAGGAGAAACTGTAGTCTATTTTGATCTAGAATTGTCTTAATATGAACTGAGTTTAGATTGAACTGAGATTCAAATTGAACCTGAGAATAGAATTGATTTGATGTTTAAACTGAGTTGGCTTGAAAAACCTGAGAATGGGGTTTCATATATCAAAACTGTGGTTGGGTTTACTTTTATATTGTTAACTGGTATTCTTAATCTCAGATTTTGTTACTTATAACAAATCTGAGAATGGGTGTATCTCAGATTTTGTTAGAATTATCAGGTTTGATCTTCTTAATCTCAGATTTTGTTAGTTGTATCTCAGTTTTCAAGTACATTTTATGTTTCATGCTATTTCAAGCACATTTTAGCAAGATTAATATGAATATAATTATGCCATTTATTTGTTACAGGCTACAAAGCACTGTGAGGATTCCGGGGAACAAAATTGTAGCCGAAAAAAAGGTAGAGGGGCATCAAAATCCAAAAAAGTCAGCAAAATCAAAGATGATGAAGAGAGGATAAAGATCATTTATAACGATGTTGGGCAACCAATTGGTGAAGGGAAAATTAGTTTGGCAACATACTGCGGCATCACAGTAAAGTCCTTAGTAAAAATAACTTATCCAAATTGGCATAAAGTGCCAGAATCAGTTAAAAGGAGCTTATGGACTGTTATTCAGGTAAAAATAATGTGTGTTCCTGAGAATTTCAGTTTGAATGTTCCTGAGAATTTCAGTTTGAATTAACTATGCAATGTTTGTTCCTGAGAATGCAAGGCTGTTAATACATGCAGTGTTTGTTCCTGAGAATTTCAAATGTCACACTGTTATCTCTAAACACACTGTCACTCACACTCACACACAGGACACAGGACACACTCACATACAGGACACACACTCACACACACTCACACACAGGACACAGGACACACTCACACACATGACACACACTCACACACAGGACACACATTCACACACACTCACATAGGACACAGGACACACTCACACACAGGACACACACTCACACACAGGACACACAGGACACACTCAAATGTTTGTTCTCTACTGCTACTTACTGTCACTCACACTCACACACAGGACACACACATTTTAGACTCCCAGCCTGTCACAATTTTGAGAACCCAAACCTATCTACTGCTCACTGAATTCTCTACATAACACACACACATGTACAAACTGGAAACCTATCTACATACCATATATGCATTGTCTGCACATATATGCATTGCCTGCTTTTGATAAAGTGTTTTTCCTGAGCTTTAGATGTTGTTAATTTGGTCTTGCATATATGCATTGCCTGCACATAGAGAGCTCAGGTCTGGACATCAAGTTCAGATAAGTGAACTAAGTTCAGACTTGAATTCACTTGTTCAGTACACCATTGAATGCTTGAATTCAAGTCTGAACTTATTCAGACTGGAATGCTTTACATGTTATACACTATGTTATGCACTCATGTATAGATGCTGAATATTTATTTTCTGTTGTAGGCCAAATTTGACTTGGATCCAAATAGTCAAGCCTTTGTGTTACCATCCATGGCTCGGAGTTGGAGGGCATTCAAAGGTCAACTCACGAAGCATTGGATTTATCCGAATGAGGGCAATCGTGAGCTTCTCAAGCACCCTCCACCAAAGTATTCGGGGATCTTGAAACAATCTGTGTGGGAGGAATTCGTCAAAAGCAGACTGTCTGCAAATTTTAAGGTTAACTTGTCAAAATTATTTTTTTATGCATAACAAGGATGACTAGGTCCCTATTATATATCTTATTTCTTCTCTACCTTCATGTGTTGTAATCATAAGAAAATGAGCAAAGTGCACGGAGAGCCAAGGGCAAGTTTCCTCATCGTTTAAGCAGGAAGGGATATGACGGTCTTAAAGAGGAGCTGGTAATGCATATTTATATCAGTTAACATGATTTACATGTGGACATATATATTATATAACGTGGTTTTTTCTTTCAAAGCGACGACAGTTGGGGGAACAATATATAGATGACAGAAGTTTTTTTTGGACAAAAGCACGAGTTCGTAAGGACGGTACATTTACTGACGATGGGACCAAGGACGTAGCTATGAAAGTGGTGAGTATATATCGTCCAGTCTATTAAGAGGAATCATGCTTATCAACATGCTTATATTTCTAAAACCTTGTACTTTTTATAGGAGGAATACATCAAACAAAAGGAAGATGGGAGTTTGGTGACCGAAGGAGCTTCGGATATTCTAACCTTGGGTTGGGCACTCCCGAGCATTCGGGACGTATTCGGGTTTGGGATTAGGACCGACACCAACGACCTATTTCAAGCTTCCAAAACGGGGAATGAAAAAACAAAATGAACTGCTCAAGTCCCAATTGGAAGAGGAGCGTAAATGGAGACAAGAATTGGAGATCATGCTAAAAGAATTTCAAGCCCAAGAAGCTTCACAAACATCTGAGAAGGTTGCTTCCAATACCAAAGGAAGTGGTAATAGGAAATATATAATGTCTCGTAAGAATGAACACGAGTCTCTTGGAAACAAGAGTCCATCATATGGTTCTAAGGTAATGCTTATTACAGTTAGTTCCATTTCGTCTAATAAGCTTTTCTTCTTCTATTTTTGTCTAATATGTTTATTCTAATATGCTTTTTATCTTCTATCTTCTTTGAAAAGCTTAAACAGAAAAAAAAAAGTTAAGCGAGCAAAAATTCATAACATATCCTACATCAGACATTGGCATGGTAAGTTCATATATTCAATACATAATCTTTATTCAACAACTTAATTATAACATGTAGTAATTATATCGAGAAATAACTGTTTCTTATTTTGTTTAGGGAACCAAATGTAAGCTACCAGTGGGCACAAAAGAAAATATGTTGCCGAGGAATTGTCTTTGAAGGGTGTGGACCAAATGAGAAAATTCATAATATTGAATTAGGAGAACATAATGTTAGGGTTTCAATTATGAAAGCCCTTCAACCTACTGTGAGCCTTCCCGTGCCACTTCATGGAGAAATGGAAGTTGTTAAAGATGCAATTGGGTCTTTAGTAGCTTGGCCCAAAGAGTTTATTGTTGGTGGTCTTCAGGTAATATTATTTAATGCTAGTGTCAATATCTTTTATGAAATTGTCGAAAAAAATTCATATGCAACAGGTAAGTACTAAACCAATTGAATCTGACAATGTTCAACCTTTAAGGTTGCTCGCTGTGGTAGGAAGATAATTGACACTTTCGGAGAGATGGTAGAAACCATTAAGGATACCGACCCTCACCTTAAAATACCATTGGAGGAAGGAATGTTCGGAAGCTTTAATTCATCTTGTTATCTTTCTAAAATCGTTCTGCTGGAGTTATGTAGGATGCAATGCTAGATGTGAATCCTGTTGTTGCCTACATGAGGTAAGAAATATGAAATTTATATTCTGAAATTTTGATTTTGAGATTGACACCATATTTAACTATTCTTTTGGCTTTAGGTTTTTGCTTGAAAAATTTCCAAACTCTAGGGAGCTTTTGATAATGTTCAACCCTTCTCCTATGAGTAATGCATCCGGACCTGCAATAAGCAATCTGGTTAGAGAAAGGCTCCAAGAGGCTAAAAAACCCAAATTTGCTTCATTCCATTCATCTACAAGGAGTAAGAAGTTTTAATCAAGTAGCAAGATTTTTCTTTCCTATTCAATAACCAATGTGCTTTATTCCATTCATGTTCCCTTTAATGTAGGAAGCATTGGATTCTAATTGTTGTTGACCTCTCTACCTTTAATGTTTACTGGTTGGACTCGCTGTGTTTTAAACCGAAAGGAGATATTAAGTTGTTTTTCAATACGTGAGTGAAATTATTATTATTGTTAATATTTTAATACTGTGTGTGTATATTCTGATGTTAGTATATACAATTATTTTCTACTAGTGGCCTCAACACAGCATATATTGGTGGTAAAAGATCAAATAGAAGTCCTACTTGGAAATTACCAAGGTAATCAAACTAATTTGACTTATTATAATCATGGACATTATATTCTCTTACAAATAATATCTTCATGTAGGTCCCGAAACAACCTGGAGGTTATGAATACGGATATTATGTTATGAATATATGCGGGATTGTCACGCCCCGTTCCCGTAGGAGCGATCGTCCTCGCTAAGGCGTGATGCCGCACGAGCCTAGATTGCGCTCGTGCAAGGCAATTCCATAACGGCCGATTACATCGGCGGCGACGGGGTCGTCGCACAGAAGTCCCAAGCAGACACATTGAATACATTGCAGCGGAATTTAAAGAACATGAACACAAGTAACTCAAAAGAATCTCTTTATTGATAATGAATGCAAGATTACATTTGTGGGCGCAAGGCCAAATTACAATGTCTCTCATGCTCACTTTTCTCTCATTTACAAGTCACTCTCCTCGCTCTCTCTCATCTCTCGATACAATGCTTGAATCCAACGGAAGCTTCAGAAGGCGATGTCCATCCATTATGTCCTGTATAAGTCTTCGGGTCACGCGGCCGCACGCTCAACTCGCCAAGGAACTCCATGCCTCGACGCATCCAAGCAAGCTCCGCGCCACGAGCTTCTACCTTGCCTGCACATGAAACACTGTATGGGTGTCAGTACCACTGTACTGGTAGAGTGAGCTTCTCGCCCACCCATACATAACCGACACGTTCATTTACTTGGTGCAGCTTAAACCCGTTTCAATTGTCTTTCTAATCTTGCCTTAGGATGCATTTTAAATAAGACGTCTCGGTGCGGTGCAACGACAAGGTCGTGCAACGACGGGATTGTGCTATAATGCCAACGTGTGTTTCGATCAAGGCAGTGCCTCATTACTTAAGTACTTGACCAAACTTCAAGGCGGGACGGCAGGGTCGTGCCACATTCTATTCCAAACTTAGACTTGTTCAAGACTGTGCTTTGTCGAGGGGCAATTCACGTGAACTCGGCCGTGCCAGACCTTTGATTAAACTCAAGCGCCACTAGACCAATTCCTGTGCTAACGATTCAAGTGCCAAGGGACGGCAACGGGACGACTCGTGCAGGTCGTGCCTTAGACTTTACTTAGACTTGTTTCTAACATTCAAGACCGAGGCCGTGCCTCAGTATCCAGACTTATCCATGTTACCGCCTTGCGGCCATCCTGTTAGAGTCATTTGCTAACTTAGACAAGACTTGTCAAATACAATTTCGACTTCATGAATATCTCGATGCCATCTATCGTGCTAAGCACGGTGCGTATGCTGCAGCCCAGTCTTAGGCCCAGACATTCGTTTACCAACTAGACAAGCATTCAAGTTCTAGACTCAATCCAAAGGCATACACGCGGTGTGCCGCTATTACCGACATCTACATGAGTGGTCACTAGCAATTTCAAGCTATCTTGGACATGGCTCGGCGGGGGTATCGGTCCCCCTTCTAAGGGTAGCTAGCCCCGGAAGCGCCGATACTCCCATGCGGTCATCCAGCATCCTACTTTGAGCCACACTCGCTTCTCCCGGGCGAATGATCCCGGTGCCACGGAGGAGATCATCCGAGAAGACTACACCTTGTCGACAAGTTGTCCATGACCATGCAAGACTCGATCTATCCAATCTATCAATCTTTCCTTACATGACCATGCATTCCTTTTCTATCGAGACTCCCAAGCCGCGGAACGATCTCGTGTGCGGGACTTATCAAGTATTCAGGCAGGACATGACCGGGCAGGACCGGCATACTTATTCAAGTATTCAAGCAGGACATGACCGGACGGGACCGGCATGCTTAAAAGTATTCGGCCGTGGCTCGTGCCTTAGACAGGCATGGTTTTCTAGGCGACGCTAACGCTCAAGTCATATACTTATACGACGAGCCTTGTTCTCAAGGGACTACTTGACTTGACAACCGCAGCTAGAGCGGGACAGCGCTAGGAATGGCTTCGTTAGCCTAGAGCAACTCTTGTTGACTTGTACGGGCAATGACTCGACGAGCGAAGGATACGCCGAGCTACGCATCGAGGGGACGTGCTAGGCACGGGGTCGACTTGAATAACCAACTGCTGGGTGCCTAGACTTAAGCCAACGAGCCGTGCAAGACGACTTAACTTGCGGGACGTGTGAAGGCTATGCCAAGCTTTGCGGGACAGGACCGGGCATGCTTTGTTAAGCATTCATGGGGGCGACGTCTATGACTTAGACAATTTCGATTGTCGGGACGAATCGACGGAACCAACGGAACGTGCGAAGGCTATACCAAGCCTTGCATAATGGGACCGTGCCTGCATAAGCAAGCATTTACGCAGGCGACGCCTAAGGCTTAGGCTATTTCAAGTGTCGGGGCAACTTAGCAACTTAGGCCAACTTCCTTCTCCCAAGCCACGGGATCGAAGGATCGTGTGTCATTTGAAAGCACGCTGAGCCGACTTCTATATTGACCGTGGGACCATTTTCCATGTTCTAAGACATTCCGACGGGACGGGATTATTCCCTTAGCTATGTTGGTGCGTCGCTTTTATTATCAAGCCTAACTTGTGCAAGTTGAAAACACGATTTATTATGCGAAGGCTAAGATGGAGCAAGTTCACCGAAACTACCCCACCTGTGCGAGGAGTCGCCTCGGACGAGCGAGCCTTCGAACAGCCGATGCAGGGCTAAGTTCCAACGCGTCGGCGTTTCGATTCCTCGATTGACTTTGCGGGACGGGGCACTACAACATACACCACTCAGAACAAGTCTCGTCCTCGAGACTTTCTGAGGGCAAGCCATCCTTCTATTTCTATGGCCAAGACTTAATTGTGCCTTGACACGGGACAATCGCACACACTTCGTCTACGCGTTCCTTCGATTCCGAGCGACGCTCGCACGTCTATCAATCTTTCTTCCAATACGATTTCGAATTCTCGACACTCCTCCATTCCCAAGTCTTATTTCCATTCAACGTATCACTTGGCTGGATCGTGCACGCATTCTAAGTGTCCCCAAAATACATGCATTCAGCCAAGCCGCATGATAGAGAATTTGTCATTCTCACTCGAGTCGCATCGTGCACATACCCAGGCGTCCCTAAAATATATGCATGTCAGCCGAGTCTCGTGAGCAGGGTTTCCTACATTCGTTATTCCGGCTATCCATGCATGCCAATCCTCAAGATCAATCCTTCGATTGATAACTCTTGCAACAGGGCATTTCGCCTAACCGCTAGGCCAATCTTTGCGAGGCTAAGTCAATGTCAGGATTGGAATCATAGTTCCCCAACAATAACGCCAACACTGACCCCAATCCTAGGGTCAAACCAAAGTCGGTAGTACGGATTTTCTATCCAAGCTCGCGTCACTCAAATTTCTAAACATCGAGCACGATCACCTATTTTGCATCAAGACATTCGTTGCAGCGCAACGAATTCGAGTCCATTCAAATCACCAATTCTAACCAATTCATGTATTCGATTACGAGGTCATCTAGCTCGACAATACGTTGTGCCCCAATCTCACGCGAGTCTGATTATCCACGGTTCATGAATCACCATGCAACGCACCCGCGGAATAATCATTCTCATCGGGGCGTAACTCTTGTTTGAGTTTAGACTAACTCATTCTCGATACGCGGATTGGACCTACTCAATCCTCAAGTTCAATTCATCAAGCACACCAAAATGTTTTCAAGTCACCTTCGCGTCAAACCACAAGTCGAAGCATACGAATTGCCACGCCATGCAAGTGCCGATCACCCCCGCTGTATGAATCACCATACCAGCGCTCACGCGGAGTGATCGCCCTAACCGGCGCGACGCATGTGCGAGGCTGGAGTTGCGCTCGCATAAGACAAGAATGTCGACGTTGGGGTTATCGTCGAAGTAAATCCAAGCATTTTCATTTCATCCAAGTCAAGATTTCAATTCGATAGTTTACCCGTCATTTGTTCAACCAGAAAATCCTCGAGCCAAGTTTATCCTATTTCCTCGACACATTTCGATATTCCGATTATAACATCCATCGGAACAATAAATTTGCACGATCGTCATTTGCCGAGTCAGAGTACCCCCGAGTTATCGCATATCGGTCTTTGATACGCCTCAATACCATCGACGATATGCGTAACCTGACGATCTTCCTTTGCAAACAAATTTCGAGTCGTGCGACTGATGCTATTGTCCGAACTGGATATACCATCATTCTTTGATATTCAAGATCAAGTTCAGTCGCTCTTCCTCAAGCTCGTTTCAAGATCGTTGTTCAACTCAAGTCACATTTTATTTGAATCAATCCGAAATTGTACGCGCGATCCTCTGAGTTTCCTCGATCAAAACCATTCATTTTCATTCATCGTTTCGAATCATTTCGATATCGTTTTCTAACTCACGTTGAACAATGACAAGTTGTCTGACCGACATCTTGTTCAGGACATTCGAAGTCACGACAACTAAGCGTGACGCGTTCTAAGGCTTGCGCGATCGCATCGCCTCGCCGACATACTCGTAATCCTCGATATTTGCTCGAATGATTTCAAAGAGAATCCATACACCACTCAGATTCAAGCCATCCAATCTAGCCTACAATCACGTTCGCATTTTACGCTAAGACGTCCTTCAGATTCGTTCGACGAATCACTAGCGTAGTCGCTCGCGTCGTACCGACGCGCTAGGTCGTTCGCACTATTCCTCAAAATCCAAACCGATCTTCCGTGCACGCCTAAGCGTTAACTCGATAGCGTTCCTATCGATAGACACTCTAAGTGTACCTCCATTCCCGACCGAGCGATACTTGGTATTGCTCGCGATTCATTTGCACCAAGGGTCGAGGTGTGCGACACGAAGCACAACTTAGCCAAAAGACCGTGTGCATAGCCATCCCGTGCGGACTATTTTCCGAGTTTGCACGCTCAATTGCTAGGGTCATCGTATGACTAGTTAGGCACGCAAGCGACATGTTAACTTTTAGCACGTGTTCTCTATCGAGTCAAGTTTGCAACGTTCGGCACAAAGGCCTACCGATGCATCCGGCGATAGTCTATCGATGCGTTCGATTGAACGCATGAACGAGCTTTCAAAAATATTTAGACTTATTGTATGGACATGCCGAGGGACATTCGAGAGAGAGCGCACACTTATTTTCCAACGACGAGCTTTCAAAACTGAGAATTCGACGTGAAGTCCAAGGACGTAAAGCCGTGCTCTGATACCATTATGTCACGTCCCGTTCCCGTAGGAGCGATCGTCCTCGCTAAGGCGTGATGCCGCATGAGCCTAGATTGCGCTCGTGCAAGGCAATTCCATAACGGCCGATTACATCGACGGCACGGGGTCGTCGCACAGAAGTCCCAAGCAGACACATTGAATACATTGCAGCGGAATTTAAAGAAGAACACATGAACACAAGTAACTCAAAAGAATCTCTTTATTGATAATGAATACAAGATTACATTGTGGGCGCAAGGCCAA